>OW028578.1:37119184-37654184 GCA_932294295.1 Alitta virens
TAATAAAATTTTCCAAATAAAAATAACAAATGATGGGACAGTACATTGAACAACTCTTTTTCTAAACAAAACTAATACTTCATTTTCAATTGTGTGTGTTTTCTGCCCATTCGTCTGTGGCTGTCCATTGAACACACAAATGAATAATTAAACATTTAAAGAATGTGTCAACACTGACCACTTCACTCGTGGATTTAGGCATCCTACACAACTGTTTGGCAAAATGTTTAACAAAGAAAAACAACTGCTCAATTCAACTGATTTATTGAACTTTGAAGATAGTATTTCCCAGAATCAATGAAAAGAGTACTTCATCTAACCCATAATTAAACAGGCAATACATTCACCCAGGCGTTTGGACAAGAGGCTTCTATTTGAGGACTGTGATTAAAAGAAAGCAAGGTACAAGATCACTACAAGTATGGTTGTCCAAGATAATTTGCAATGCGTTGAATCAGGCTGGGCACTCTTTGTGAGTGACATCTCAGCTGGATGTCGATCGCATGAGACGTTAAACTAGTGGTGCTTCATACTCTGTGTCCATACAGGAGCAAGTAAAAGACCCCACCCATGGGGTAGATTTGCACATGGTGTGGATCAAACATATCACCTCATTATTACATCTGCCTCAGACAGCTGGTCATTATTGTCATATAAGTTTCAGGCCCAGAATTTACCCATCAATTCATTACTTTGCTGGTTTTACTTGGTGACGTGAATTAAATCAATGTCGTACAAAAGTCAGTAGTTTAAATAATGAATATTCAGTTAAATATATTTTGATAATTCAACTCAATTCAAACACTTTATTTCGGTCATAAAAAAGACAGGTCCATATCATTGATAAAACTGCAACTATCTATGAAATACCCAGTTTATATCTGAGTAGAAAGAAGATGTATAATAATATAATCATATGTATATTATTAGCACCAAAATATCATGATAAGGCAAGATCTTATTGATGGCATAATGTTCAAGTACATAATTTTGTCCACTTATGAGTGTGTGTGTGATTAGGCTGTATTTCAGCACCTGTTGGGCAAACTAGGACAGGCAGAGACCATGGCAATAAGATGAAGGATGAAACAGCCATCCAACTTGGGCTCGACATGGAATTGAACCCAGGACCCAGCGGTTGGAAGCCCAGAGCGCTACCTCTGAGCTAGGCCCCCGCCCTCGTCCACTTCGAGCAAGCGAACTCCTCCTCAGACTGGCAATGTGATACATGCATGCAATAAAGTGTTTTCTCGACTTTTGTATTCTACATAAAAGGCCATAGCACCCCTTCCTTATTAATTCCCCAAAACTAGGAGTCTTGTGTGTCACAAACATTCCAGATGCACTGCATCTCATTGCCAGTCCAAGAAGAGAAGAGCTGTTGTGATCACATGACCTTTGACAATGCGCATGTCTGATCAATGAAAGCACCAAGGTTCTTTACAAAAGATATGTTTCAGGTTCAATGCTACTTTTGTGATTAGGGATAATGCATGATGAAAGTATGAAAAATAAGGTAATTGGGGATATCGTTAGGATGGGATATTCTTTCATCTGTCAGTTAGATTTTTGTTTCCAGTGACATAAATTAGATAACATCGACGAAGTAGAAAAATTACTAACATTTTGTCAAGGATTGATTTATTGATTGATTGAGTAGTTCTTAAACATATTTTCAATTTCCACTTATATGTCGAACAAAATGACTAAAATAAAGAACAATTAACATAATTACCAGACAATCAACCAAAAAGTCAAGCAAATACATTATTCAAACAGGAGAAAATCAAGCAAGCCAGCAATGAATGGGATATCACTGGAAACAAGAATCTAATGACACCTGTGAACTCATTCATTCATTCATCCATTAAACCATCCATCCATCCATTCATTCATTCGCTCACTCATTCACAGTTAAGCAACACGGACTTGTCTTTGTGACATGACCTCATTTTCTCTTGTACTTCCAGGTCATTAGGAACGTCTTGGACCAATTAGAGTAGAGCTTTTGTGATCACGTGACCCTTGACAATGTGCATGTCCGATCAATGAAAGCACCAAGATTCTTTTCAAAAAATCTGTTTCTGGTTGAATACTCCTTTTGTAATTAAGGATAATGCATGATGAAAAGCATGAAAAAATTGGTAATTGGCGATATCATTAGGAACGGATATTCTTGTGTCAGTTAACCTTGGAAGTTTGAAGTGCCAAACATCAATGCACAATGATCAATGATTTTGAACATTTCAATAGTCTAGAGTGAGATATCTTTAATGTGGACATTGAATCAAAGTTGTTGCGACAGAGATTTTGTAGGTTAAAAAGAGAAACTTATGACATTTGGTTATGTGACATTACACAATTTCAGCTTACTTTTACCGCAAGGAACCATTAGGGTAAAATGTACCCCAAATCTTCAATAAACATCAGAATTCAAGTGAAAGGGCTGTTACCAACAGCGTTACCTTTCATCTTTTTCAGTAAGAATGAAAATTTAAACCGATTTCAAGGAAAACCCAGTGCATTCAAAGGTTAAAATGTGCGTTTTTATCATCAAGAACATAATGCAACAAAATGTGGTTTCACAGACACAGGAAATGCTGAGGTTACGTCACCACAATGTTTTGTTGAAACACAATTCCAAAAACACATCCCGTGGTCAAAGGCATTAGTAATGCGCTAAAATGCATGTAAAATGCATGTGATAATCCTCCAAATGAATTGAAATGTAAGAGATTTAATACATGTACAATGTATATTAAGATAGTGCAGCACTCTAAAGCAAGTACTTATCATTCACATGGGTTTTCGAGATGAGACCACCTCACAATTAAACCCCCGTCCCACCTTACCAATCTGCTTGCCGAACTACCACGAAATACTGTAGGAAATCCGTGATCAGTTTGTAAAACATCACAGCTGATTGGCAGATCAGAATTCTCCAGAGTTCCTGGAAGGCTACAACAGTTCTTGGACGTGTTTAAAAATCCTCCTACATCGCTAAATGTGCCACATGCGTTTTCCATGAGAAGGATAAACTCATGGAAAACGCATGGTTTTTAACTAATTATAATGAGGCAAAAACCATGCGTTTTTCATGCGTTTACCCAAACACATGGTAAACTTCTACGAGCTGAGACAGGTCATAGAGAGAGGAGAGAGAAGAGAGAGGAAATTACATTATTGGGTGGGTGGATGGATTAGGGCTTTACATCCTGTATTTCTGCACCTGTTGGGCTAATTAGGACAGGCAGGGACCGTGGCATTGAGATGACGGATGTAACAGCCATCCAACTTAGGCTTGACCGGAAATCGAACCTGGAAGCCCAGCACACTACCACTGAGCTAGGCTCTACCCCTCCTAGTTGAACAAAAATCAGGACCCATTATTATATTGCTATTATGACCACCTCACCAGTGAGACAAGTAGAATTTTCACAAGGGTTGTCTTAATGTGGCAGGTTCTGGTGTAAATATATGTATTCCAACTTTGCACCAAGCTTTTGTCTCAGAAAGAATATGCATGGTGGTGGTTGATTACCCTTACCCTGTATTTCTGCACCTGATGGGCTAATTAGGACAGGTAGGGACCATGGCAATGAGACGATATATGAAACAGCCATCCAACATAGGCTCGACCGGGAATGGAACCCGGGACCCAGTGGTTGGAAGCCCAGAGTGCTACCTCTGAGCTAGGCCCCCGCCCTCAGGTCAATGGTACAAAAAAATCTTTAAGTCACTTAAAAGTTTTTAACTCACTTAAAAGGCTGCATGGCCTTGCTAATTGATTTGTTATCCATGGACATGACCTTGTCTGCTTGTTACTGCTGTGATCACATCCAAAGAACATCTACTCTAAATGCACAAATTCCTGTGGATTTTTGCTTCTTGAAAATGAACTAGTTTTGTGCCCATTTCTTAATTCTACTGGTCTGAAGCGTAGGGAGATGTAATGATGAGATAACAAGGTTCTGAGTTGGTACTATGTAACACAATTACCTCAACGGTGGGGTCTTTTCATGATTAGTATGAGGATAGACACCCAATACAAGGCACCAACAATTTAAATATTTCATGCAATCAACATCCAGCTATGATGTTGCTCATGAAGAGTGCCCAGGCCAGGGATCGAACCCAGGACCTCAGATGAACTGAATGCCTCAACCACTAGGCCATCCAGCTGCCATAATTTCATCATTATTGCTTGGTTAGCTAAAGCTTACAGATAGGTCTCTAGATATCTATATGTAATTGTGGGACATTATTTCTGCTTTTGTCCACATGTCCAAGCAAAATAAGAAAAAAAGAAAATAATATTATAAGCTATTAATTTAAAGTATGTTTTGTAAAAATGTGTTACCTGATTTACTTATTTTGCAAAATGAGCACATCAAAATTCAGGAATATATGAATCAAATAAACAGCGGAACATTATAAGCAAGCCATTAATTACTTTATACAGCCACAAATTTCCAGCAAACATGCAACATGAGTGTTTCCCAATATTTATTTTTCTGATTAACCGGGATCGAATACAAAACACCAATTTTGAGCTGCAGAGCCTGAAAGAAATTGTTAACAATGTTCACTATCTTCACGATTGGCACACGTTTCTCTTGGCCATTCATACGAGGCTTCAGAATGTTCTCGCCAAACTTCTCTGATGTTCGTGGATGTTCGACACATTTTGGTTGATACTGTCTGCACTAATTGGCTCCGGTTTTCTCTGTCCTTGGCCAGTTACAAGAACCGGAAGCTCATGTCCCACCGAGGATCATGTTTGGCGGCCATATTTGTCCGCCATGTTTGTTCAAGGAATTCGTTAGCGACCGCAACTAACACCATCCCCATCTGATTTCTTAAGGTCAAAGGTTTGACATTCTTTGCATGAAAAGTAGAACTTGGCCGACCTGAAAGAAGGTTCATAAACGGCAATTAATGGAAATCTTATATTAATAATCATCTGTTGAATAGAGGATTATCACGGAAGGTTCTCTGTATTTCCACCAGGTGGCTAAAACATAATACTGCAATTCTAGGTGGCTAAAACAGAATACTGCAGTTCTATTGGCTGAAAAAGTTCCCGCCCTTGGCTGAAGCAAAGTGCATCCTAGCAGCAGTATTTTTAGTGCATTTTAATGTATATTAGACACTTTATCATTTAGATGATGTTTGTCATTTTTCTGAGAAAGTTATATTTATGGAATCAGTTAGTTTTTACCTACTGTGTTTGAAAAGCAAAATGAGTAATAAGAGAAGAGGAAAGACTTATGTCCTGCTGAATTCAGTGAAAAGATCCTATTGAGGATATCACCATAATGGAACCTCACTGTCTACGAGTAGACTGGTTAATAACATGGGAGTGACTGCGAGCAGTCTACCAAAAGTGAAAATCAATTAATTGGTGACCTACTTTCATATCGCTATGCACATTCAAATGTATGGCGAATAGCACAAAATAGGTCTTATTTCACCGCTCCAGTTTGACATAGAAACAGCGTATAATATCCTAATTTTTTTTTGCATTTCTTGAATGATAATAAACAAAATTTAATCGATGACCATAGGTAAATAGTGCATGGGTTAGGTGTGATATCTGGTGAGTTGCTCCAACTGAGTTTCCAGGGACCCTCGGGACTCGAAGTTCCAGGGCTGTGACAGGTGACCTCATTTTAAGGCTCAGCCAGGTCTTCTCAAGGCAGCAGGGTGGCCTAATTATTAAGGCATGCACCAATTCCACATCCATTGGCCATGCATTCCCTGGCCAGGCCACTCTTCATGAGCTACATACCATGCAGCTGGATGTTGTATGCAGAAATTAACTTTGAAGTCCTTGTGTTCTGTGTCTATGCTGAGGCAAGTCAAACGGAAATGTGTAACATGGTGTAAGACTTATTGGATGTATGCTCACCTCAATGCAATCATTCCCTCTGAAATTCACAAATGAAAAAATTACCCTTTTTCTACAAACTTTGTTTTGGCATATTTGCTCTTTGTTTTACACTTCAGTTTGTAAAAAATAGTTTGGCATCAATGTGTCTGGCGATTGTCCATACTTTAATGCTTTCCCTGGAGTACCACTGAAGCTGAGCACAGAGGGCGCCACTGAGTAGAAACAGCCACCTAGTGGAATTCTGAAGTAACTAATGCACATAGTTCAATGCATACTTTTTTGGGGGTTAAATCTGGCTGGTTGGCCTAGTGGTCAAGATCTTAGCTAACTCTGTAGTTTCATGCGGCTCAGGCACTCTTCATGCGTTACATCAATGTAATTACTTGAGAAATTAAATTGAAGGTGCCTTGTACTCAGTGTCTATGGTGGGGCAAGTAAAATATCTATCTGTCTGCCTCCAGGATTAGACATATAAGCTGTCTAAGCTTCAAACCAGTAGCATAGAGTAGAGACATCAATATATTGCTCAAAGAATAACACATTCAAACTGATCCAAAAATTAATATAACTTTATTTAGTTACATTCAATGGTCACAGATCAGACAGATTTCACTCTTATAGTGTTTATAGATTGTACTCTCAATTCTTACATTCATGTACAGAACAATTAACAATATGTTAGTTAGATGGTGAACAAGAATGCTTTTGAAAGACAAATGGATTTATACCTCCAACTGGATCACAATTACAAGAAACGTTGATTGCACGACAAGCAAATGATTGCAATTTGATTACAAATAATGGTAAGAAATACCTACAAAGAAACTTTTAGAAGGTGGGGTTGGGAAATGGAATACAATTGTACTTCTTACTCGATGTTAAAATAATACTCGCACCCTTATTGATTACATCTTGGAACAAGCAAATTTTCTTTTACATTTTTTAATACCATTTTTGCTATTGAAACTACCGATTGCACAATTGCAGATAACATTCACCAAATTCAATCATCAAATAAATAATATTAGATTCTACTGATTTGATAAAATATGACTAAAAAATTAAAGGAATGAATACATGATTGACTTGATTTTCTTTGGCAATAGCGTCAGAACATGAAGGGTTACCGCTGTGCGCTGTCACCTCGAAGCCAAGCGACCTAATTTTGGACATTCTTTGCTTGCTTACTCACCTAAACTAAATTAATAACTTTCTCTAAAGGTCTAACAATGAAATTACAGAATAATTCGATGTTCATATGCTGAGTTTACGCAGTTATTGTGAAAGTGCAAATCTGACAAGCAAGTAGTTCAGAAAAAACAATTATATTGTTTAACTAGGTATACTAATAAAAACTGTCCATAATTAGGTCACTGGGCTTTGAAGTGACAGCACTCTTAAAAAGAGAGGTTTTGCTTCACGCACACGCCCTACATAAGCTTGTAACTAATTTTCGCGTGTAGACAGGTAAGTGCACATAATCATTGCGTAAAGCACGTACATGTAGCATCGCCATCTTGCATGCATATGACAAAGTACAGCCAAGGCCTGCAAAACCTCTCTAATATTAAAACCAATTTACATCAAATTATACTCAAAAATATACAAGAAAATGGCACCATGCAATAGTGAAATAAAAAAAATCTAATAGAATCGATGGACAATTCAAATTTCAAGTTTTGGCGCCAATGTTGAAACAGACATAAACAATGTGACTACAACATAGACAATATTAGACATACCAATAAACATAGCATATCTATATTTTCTATGACATTGCACAATCTTAAATTTGAAGTTTTTAACGAGTGAACACAAAACTATTAAGTATAATGCTGGAATAAAGCACTATGTTATCATAGGCACCATTTGAAGCTGACTTCAAAATTCTAATGAATTATCGACATACTAAATCATAATTAATAATGAGGTTGACAATGAACAGACAACAGATGTGTGCATAAGCTGAGACATCAGTTCCTCACGTAAAGATCTTTTTTGAGAGAACACTTTTAAACGCATAACTACATGATGAATGCTTGTTAACTTGTAACTTTATTCTTGTGTCAGAGATGTGAATTTCACTTTTGCTGAATAATAAATATTATGTTATGTTACATTTACAGTATATTTTGCTTTCATGCCACAAACCTATCATATGTGGTCAAATGGCAGATTGCAATGTCTTAAAATGAATCAAATATGGTTGGTATATCTCATAATGTTGGATTTGTGAAAACCAAACTCATTTTGCAAAGAAAGTGTAGGCTGATCAATTATGCTTTGGATGACAATACGTACAACCATGTAAATATCTTAAAGTTTTAGGTGACCACATCGTAAATTTTAGGATACTTTTTCGTGGACAAATCAGTACCAATACAAATTTTTTTTTAAATATTGGTTGACATTCGAAATATCTACAAAAAATATCAAAAATAGACTGACAACTAAAACTTTGCACACAACTGTATCTTCGATGACTTCGAAATGATGTGAGATTCCTATAGGTGGCAGCAGCAGTTATGCTCGGGGTTTACTGCTAGGTGTCACGTTGGGTGAATTGAACAATCGTCGTACGAACATCACTTGAATGCCAGATGTTGCCATGGTGACGATGATCATTAGCATGGACCAGTTTTGAATATATGCTAGGTTACCTGAAAAACAGTTAAATTTATAACATTAGATAAACAATCTACAATTGTATGTCTTTCATTATATATTAATGTATACTGCCAAGCAAAATTAATGTGATTTTTCTTCTAATACATCATCTGTAAATAATTTCACACTTTCATCTTGTGTTACTTTTACCCGTCGGTCAAAAGCTTTATAGCATTGTTTGTTTAATATTGTCACCACTGATTGTAAATACATTTTTATCTGATCTTTTAAACATTAGTGTGTGTGTGTTATTGTTTAACGCCTCATCAGCACCTGAGTGGGCTAATAAACATTAGTAATGAAATTACATTATTATTGGTCTAAATATTGTAAGGACAACCCTAACAATAACTGTTATACAGGGTTTTTGTATTTTATCCCAGGTTATTTCGCCCAGACGGCATTGCCTTGCTGAACTGATGTGATAGCCCATGGTGAAACTTTACGAAGACTTTCCGGACCACCTCAAAATGGCTTAAAATGACAAACGTGATAACGGAAGACGGAATACAGAAATACTTACCACTAATAATATACCAATCTGCAATAGCATGCTGTCGACTAATTGCTTGTGTTTTCTTCATTTCCAAAACCTTGGCGTCGACATGCATCAATGAACTCTGAAAAAGAAGAAATAAATTATACAAAATTTACAACATACCTAACATACAAGTGGTTCAAATGTGACACCATTACATTAAAGCAAAGAAAGAAGAATTTTGCTACAGAGTATAAAGTGTTATGCAAACTATCAACCCGTAAAGTCGTTCTATTGCACTGCCAAAAGTTAGTTAGTGTTTTCAACTATTTTATATACAATATCAATGTAATACATGCCAAGTACGCACTACAAGACAATTTCCAACCAAACTGGAATGATAGTTATGATGAATTCAGTAGTAGTTGGTGCCGTCGAAAAGTATGCCTGCAGGACAACAGTCTGTTAATATGCAGTTCTGTCGTGAAAGACATAAGCATGGATTACAGACATATCATAAGTGGTTTTCAAGTTATACTAAATGAAGTTAGAATGACACACATGTAGTGATGATAACATAACATTACACATCTTATTTCACTTTGTATGATAACATTACACATCTTACTTCACTTTGGATAACATTACACATCTTATTTCACTTTGGATGATAACATTACACATCTTATTTCACTTTGGATGATAACATTACAAATCTTATTTCACTTTGGATGATACTAGTCATGTCAGAACAATGCGTTACATTTAGGATGGTAGCTTTTATTTAGTCGTTTTAAAAAAGAGAGACAAAGGCATACACTCTTTTCACAGAGCAGCCATGTTGGCATTTTTGCCTCATTGACCTCTTTTTGTAGTCAGATAGTATTGCAATGTCATCAGTAGACAATGGCCATGGTGAGGTCACAGAGTGCAAGAACAATTGAAAAATAATAACATCGTAACCAAAATGAGGTGAATGGGGCAAAAATGCCAACATGGCTGCCGCGTGAAAAGGGTGTATTGGAGTTGCAAAATCCATGCTCACTGCAAGTGGCAGTCATCACTGCCCTGCAGCAAATTAACTGGCCCTTTCAAATCCACACCCACCAATTCTCTGTTTTTATGGCCCAGTGAGTTGACAGCTGCCACTAGAGATGGTCAATAGAACTTTGTCAAAAAGTAGGGTAAGTGTTAACATGAAGTATAGCAGCAATTTTTTTGATGATATTGGGCAATTTGAGGGTGCTGATTCCAAATCGGACTGGTGCCAGTTTGGCATCCTTGAGCATTTTTGAGATATTCATAAAAACAGTTGCCATAACAATAAGATGGCAAAGTAGTTTTAAGCATGTAATTCCTTTAAATTAGCGATATTATTGATATTATTGATGCACATAAAAATTGTCAGTTTTTGGTGGAATATTGGCTGTCAATTCATTGCTACATCATGAGCAATCTGACAAAGTCCACATGTTGTTTTTAATATGAATGGTATCAACCCAAAATGAAATAAATTTGTTATTAATGTTATCACCACTATAAATTTGGAATCATTCAAAATAAAATAAAATTGTTATGTTATATCACCACTATATATTTGGTATCATCCAAAATGAAATTAAAATGTTAGGTTATCACCACTATATATTTGGTATCATCCAAAATTAAATTAAAATGTTACGTTATCACCACTATATATTTGGTATCATCCAAAATGAAATTAAAATGTCAGGTTATCACCACTATATATTTGGTATCATCCAAAATGAAATAAAATTGCAATGCTATCACCACTATATACTTGTGTCATTCTAACTTTATTACTTGAGCACTTATAATATATATGGGTGATAAGGAAAAAAGTTTTATAATTCAAGATAACAGCTACAAATTCACTTACAGTTACATTGTCTACAGAGAAATCAAATTCTTGGATATCTTTAGAGAATTTCTCCCATTCTTCAAGAATATAAGTGACGAAATAGAAGTAAACTAGCTTGGCTGAAAATCTGCTGTAGTTGCCGATGCAAAAAGCATAGACACCTGAAAAGAGAATGGATCGAGATTAGAGCAGTTCATCAACGGTGGAGCATAGCATAGAGATGTACAGTAAAACAGTTATCACGGTTATTGATATTTCATTAGATACTAATACAATTGATCAAATCACAGGTTTAAAGTTAAACAATCCATTTACATGAACAATTTAATTATTGTCACAACGCCTGCATGATTGTGTTATTTCCAACTATCTTCATGGAGTGGAAAACATTTCTGCACACTCAATAAAGGAGTAAAATTTTTGGTGTAGAAGTAATTTTCTAATTTAAGTTCTTGTCTACTTAGATCTATGTACGGACTATTTTGCCAGCACATTTGAAAAGGTCAGTGGATTGTTATTACATTTTGTTTGGTCACATTACAAATTTAATATATGGTACAGTCAACCCTCATTTATCAGGGCCTCACTCATCCGGTTCCCTCGCTATCCGCCCACAAATGGCTGGGAACAAATCTACTTAGTGCATTTATATATATTCAGTTATCTGGTACCCTCATTTATCTGTACAGTTAACTGGGGGACGAAGGTGTGCGAATAAATGAGGGTTGACAGTATATAAATTTATTTCCACCACTTTATGCCGATGTCTCAATACTGTAACAATCTACATGTATGACACAGTTGTCTATCTATCTACCTTCATGCTCAATCTGTCTATCCGTCGTCCCTTCGCTAGTCCAAAGATGTTTATCGATGACGCGTCCACTGGGACCTTTGACCACAACGTCTACATTTCTGTCTGATCCTCGAAGAACCTGCAACAACACAATTTACAGGATCAAATTTCAGTGGCTTTCCATATTTAGGATTTTTCAACCACTGCCTCTTACGCCCAACAACTTATGACTACTGAATATCAGATCACTTTTTCACATAGCACTATATATAGTGCATTGAGTGGTCCAGTAGTTAAGCTCTGCTGAAGATCCTGGGTTCAAATTCTGGTCCACGCAAACTTCATGAGTTACTGCCAGTCACACGAGTTAAACTGTTGCCTTGCATCAGTCTCCACAAAATATCAGAAAAAATGTTTCCCTATATTTCCGATGCGAGTTTCCCAGATTGCCAAAAAATTGGCATTTTGCAAAAATATATATCAGTGAAATTTCTATTTAAGATACCATTGCTGCTTCCAGAAATAAATCATACCTAGGTAATTGCATTTATCTCCATGTACAATGCAAATAGTCCCTAAAATTGGGTGTTGAATTAAAGCACACATTTATCCAACAATTAAAATGTGGTTATTAATATTCTAAAAAAAAACACTGATCACACACAAGGAAGTGTGTTGTCCATATCTAAAGTGTAAAACATCACTAATACATTGATGTAACATAAAAAAAATTTTTTTTCAATGTATAATTCACATGAATATGTATTACACTTTGGATGACAATAATTCCTTGAACAATTATCTGATGATTTAATTTATTCATATGTGACAGACAACAATGCCAGTTTCAATAGCAACAGTGTAGCATCAAATGCAACATATAACTGCCTGGGGCAATAACATTTTATGACTAGACGGTGGGACCATATGATGCCTATCATGGAACAGGTCTAATTGAGGACAGCACCCATGAAATTAAAATACTTCCACTGTATACTGCAATATACTGTACCAGACAGTTATCAATAAGGACACATTTAATGTATTTGTTATCATAATCAAAAGAATTTGTAATTAATTGAAAAATACTGAGCTCATTAATGTACTTTTAGAGAATTAAATCTATCTATCTATCCATCTATCTACCTATCTATCTATCCACTTATCTATTTATCTTCCAATATATCTATCTATCTACCAATATATCTATCTATCAATCTATCTATCCAGCTACCTATCTATCTATCCAGCTACCTATCTATCTATCCAGCTACCTATCTATCTATCCACCTATCTATCTACCAATATATCCATCTATCTATCTATCTATCCATCTAGCTATCTATCCATCTATCTATCTAGCTATCTATCCAGCTACCTATCTATCTATCCACCTATCTATCTATCTATCTATCTACCAATATATCCAGCTATCTATCTATCTATATCATTGTGTTGTTTTATGTGTCTGTTTGTTTTGTACCACTTTATATATGTAGCTGCAAACTTCGGTAGTGTGTACATCATATATATAAGCCCTAACACAACTCTAAACCTCTTATCCCTAAAATAAACAAGCAAATACACCAGTGCAGGATTAAAACCAGAAGAATTCTGTACACATGTATTTGAAATCCCCTATGAACGAGCCAGCATACATTATGAAGTTTACACTTTGTGTGCAAGTCTATAAGCTCATAAATTAAGGTAGGACAACATCCGTCGCTGAATTGCTGAATATACACTGACATGGATAAATGGATAACGTCCATGTATATTATATTGA
The DNA here is from genome assembly GCA_932294295.1 of Alitta virens. Taxonomy (NCBI): domain Eukaryota; kingdom Metazoa; phylum Annelida; class Polychaeta; order Phyllodocida; family Nereididae; genus Alitta; species Alitta virens. The sequence continues at coordinate 37,132,687 of OW028578.1, forward strand.
TATATTGATATAAGTGTTAAGAGATATCAAAATCTGGTGATGAAATAATAATAATTAAGTTCGATTGTGCCATATTTGAAAAATCAACAATATCAGTGTTGAGATAAAAATAATATCACAGTATATACTTTAACGATGAAATGAAAAAGTGGTATATCTAAGCTGTGATAATATTAATTAAGCTCAATTGTGCCAAATTTGAAGAATCAATAATATATTAGTGTTGAGATAAAAATAATATCACAGTATATATTTTAAAAAGTGTACAAAATAGTAAAGGATAACACTGACATAATATGTTATATGCTAATTTTGCTGTTAACACTGACATAATATGTTATATGCTAATTTTGCTGTTCTCAAATGATTGAAATGAAAAAGCGGCATATCTATGCTGTGATAATATGAATTAGATCATGCCGATTAATTGGTATATATATAAAAATTATTAAAATATACCGAATTCTGCCATTTCATAAAATTGTCAATTAATGACTTAATTGCCACACCGATGAATCATTATATTAAATTACTGCAATTTGACAATTAAATTAATTTCAAACTTGTGTACATGACAATAATATTTTAACGGAAGCCAAATTAAATACTTTATTAATTACTTTATTAAACATCAGAATCAGCCAGTATTTGACAGCACAACTAGCTCCTATTATTATAAAGGTTTGATTGTGTTGACATACTGACACATTATTGTCTATTGTCATAGTAAATTAGTCAACATGCCACTGAAGCAGGACATGAGAATTAGCCATCTGGAACACCAATATCAAGTCATGCATTTTTGTTGATAACATTTTTCAACACGTTTAATAAACAATCAACATATAAATTATATTACACACCATACTTAATTACAAAAAGCTACACATTTGACCTACTTTAACCTATTCACCTAATTATGGATCACATCATTTACATCACCATAGCAACAGAGTCCCATCATCAGCAACAGAGTGGATACCAACCTCAAAAGACATATGCAGCTGGGCAGTCCGTTTGATGAATTGAAAGAAACATTCCTCTCTGTTTGGCAAGACGTCTATTTTGAACTCATGCTGTGCCCCTGGGAGACCATCAAAGTCAAAATCATCCTTCTCAGCGTTTAACAAAGCTTCTTGGTTTGTTACTCCTATAAAACATAACAATATGGTGCACACGGGCACTGTCAAGGCTGCCATGTTTGGTCCTAGCTATACACGTAAGCTTTAACAACCCGCTTCCCCTATTGGGGAGTGGAACGATCCAAGTCCAAATCGGATCAGTCTATTCTATTTGGGGTGAGCCAAACTGTGTTTACTGAAGCATGCTGTTTCAAATTAATTTTTGTCATGCACATCAGCTGAATAAACCTCTCTGCATCACACTAGCATATTTGATTTATAAATCGATCTAAACAGTGTGGCAACTGTATGAATTGATACTTATTATCAGATTTACAATAAATCTTATTGATGAAAAAAAAAAGAAGACTTGTTTTCTGTAAATATCAATAAAACGAAACATTAATATTGATTGAAACATTTGTGATGACATTAAAGTAAACAGATCCACGTGACTTCTCTTTTTTTAAAGTAATATTGGTCAGGCAAAATTACTAAGACAGCTACCATCCAAAATGCAATACTTTATCAATGTCATAACCATCCTAAATGCTATACATTACATGATAAATTGATGGATAATATAATGCAGAGTAAGGTACTGTGTCTATAGTCAGTCTCAACGTTATGCACATTTTCTGCCGACTTTAAATCTACACCCTTGGCAGGCCAATCCAGAGTCTTTCTCAATAGGGAGAAAAAGTAACAGAGCCTACAGGGGGCAATACGACCATAGCATATGAAAATACAATAAAATGACGTGGGGGTGGGTGGGTGATTGGGGCTTTACGTCCTATATTTCTGCAGCAGTTGGGCTAATTAGGACAGGCAGAGACCATGGCAATGAGATGAAGGATAAAACAGCCATCTAACTTAGGCTCGACCGGGAATCGAACCCGGGACCCAGCGGTTAGGAGCCCCACTACCTCTGAGCTAGGTCCCCGCCTCAATAAAATGACGTCACTACATCATTGTTGCATTGTCATTGACGTCACATAATAGATGGTGGTTGGGGTGATTAGGGCTTTACGTCCTGTATTTAAGCACCAGTTGGGCTAATTAGGACAGGCAGAGACCATGGCAATGAGATGAAGGAGGAAACGGCCATCCAACTTAGGCTCGACTGGGAATCGAACTCGGGACCCAGCGGTTAGAAGCCCAGAACGCTACCTCTGAGCTAGGCCCCTGCGCTGTCACATAATAGATGACATCATCAAACAATATTATCTGCTATAGTGCCAGTGCCCACTGTTGGTACTTTTCCTCCCCATTACTTGGTAGTGATCATCCTTAAACATGGAATATCTGTCTTAGTATAAGTCCACAGGGGTTTAAGTAAGACCTCACACCAGCACCATCACTGCTCAAGGTTCTATACATCATCAACCAAGTACCCATTACACATGGGTGGGATGACGCAGTGGTTACAAGTATATCAGCCCGACTTCTCTGTCATGTCTTGGATTCGAACCCGCTACCTCATGCTTAGCAGGTGAACACCTTAACCGCTAGACCATAGTATCCGACGTAGCCATGGATGACCTGAGAGCCGGATGGCTCTCCTACATCCTCTTGTTTTTAGAGCCTCGTGGGGACCACTGGTGGTCCGTTGAGGAGCTGTGGTTATTACGTGGAAGGGAAGGAAGTGAGCTGTAGCTGATGGTGGGGACTTGTTTTTGCTTGAAAGCGTGAAACCATGGCATCCAACATTGCAATTCTCTTATCATTCAACAATTGCTTTACAAACATTAAGACGTTAACAATGAAATAGAAGTCAGGAAATTAGCCATTGGATCATAAATCAAGATTTTAGCAGGAAAGGGAACAACAGATCTTGTGTGAAACTATTGACACGTTTTACTCGTTTCAATTAACGAATGAATCTCTAACTTTTTGTGAACAATATATCCCAAGCTTTTTGTGAGATACCACAATTGAGGGCTGCCTCAGCTGACCAATTAGCAAGCTCGGTGCCATATGATATTCCTGGTTCTGGTTGCTGAATTCCACCCGTTCCAGTCGGCTAACCACCTAGTTGTAGGTGTTGCTTCTCTTGCGATGAAGAAGTGTGCCTTTGAATAGCTGGTCCCTATTAACGTGCAAATGTTGACATATTGTGTTATATAGCTGGTTTGGCAGCGTTACTGTATTTTTCAAGGCAACTACTAAACTAATATTGTTACTTATAAGGCCATTACAATTCAGCTTTGTATTGTGCCCAGAACGATAGCCCCACCCATTTAATACAGCTGATATGATTCCTTCAGAAGAAAGGATATGGGTGGATTTAGGGCTTTATGTCCTGTATTTCTGCACCTGATGGGCTAATTAGGACAGGCAGAGCAATGAGACGAAGGATGAAACAGCCATCCAACTTAGGCTCGACCGGGAATCAAACCCGGGACCCAGCGGTTGGAAGCCCAGAGCGCTACCTCTGAGCTAGGCCCCCACCCTTTGAGAAGATAGAGGCGGCTTGGCAATTTCTTGTCTGTAGAGGTCTTGGAGATCGCAGATCATGAGGTCGGTCTTGGGATGATACCGTTGGCACCTGAATTAAAGGTAGATGACATGCTTGTTGCCTTCGCCACAGATGGGGCATGTAGGATCGATTCCTGCTTTGTGTAAGAAACCCTCTCTTCTTGTAGTCCATATCTGCCTATCAAGAGTGTGGCTCTAATAGTGGCAGACTCCATTTGGTATTGGTTTACATAGTGGATGTATGTGGGCCAACCACAATTCGTGGTTTATCAGCCATTTTAGAGTAGACTTGGTGGAGGCTTCATTGGACAGGTTGTTGAACCAGTACTGTTAGACCAGAAGACGGGTGTGTGCCTTCCAAGTGGGTGGTGGGTGGGTGATTAGGGCTTTACGTCCTGTGTTTCTGCACCAGTTGGGCTAATTAGGACAGGCAGGGACCACGGCAGTGCCTTCCAAGACTGCTTTGGCCAGGTACAGTATGTTTCTATGGATGTTCAGTCCATAGTTTTCGCACAGGTTGCACAATTCCTACATGGCTTGGCAAGGTATGAATTTTACCGACTTGTTTGTGACAAGGTATGAATGAGTGAATTTTAACGACATGTTTGTGACCTCAACATGTCGGTAAAATTCATTATTATATTCCATTCCCACCCATAATTGACCCAATAAATGAATTCATACCGTGGCCCAATAATGTCTGAAAAGCAAAATGAGTAATAAGAGGAGAAGAAAGAGTTAGGTCTTGCAGAATTCAGGGCTGCTCTGTGAAAAGACTGGTATTTGAATCAGAATTATTTGACTCAGGTTTCAATCCATTACATGGATTTGTCAATAAAATATACATAAAAATCATAACTAACCTATTCAATAAATATAACTTTCTCAGGGAAATAACAGATATCAATTGAATGATAAGAAGTCAAATATACATTAAAATGCACTAAGAAATACTGCTGCTAGGATGCACATTGCGTCATCCATTCACAGGTGGGTGGCAATGAGGTGATGGATGAAACAGCCATCCAACTTAGGCTCAAATGGGAATTGAACTAAGCTAGGCCCCCACCCAGAGCCAATCACAGGCAAGGGCGGGAATATTTTCAGCCAATAGAATTGCAGTATTCTGTCTTAGCCACCTGGTGGAAATATCGAGAAACTTCCGTGAACATCCACTATTTGAAGGGTGGCAATCAGTAATAATAATGTTAACAACTTGTCTGCTGACAGTACAATTATGGTATAATAATCAAGCACTGCTCTGTTATTGAGACCAGCCAATCAGATCAAGAGGTGTCGTGGCTTACTGGTTAAGGTGCTTGCCATCAAATCAAAAGGTTGTAGGTTCGAGCCCCCATCATTGAGGATGGGTGGGTGGATTAGGGCTTTATGTCCTGTATTTTTGCACCTGATTGGCTAATTAGGACAGGCAGGGACCATGGCAATGAGACGAATGATGAAACAGCCATCCAACATAGGCTCGACCGGGAATTGAACCCGAGACCCAGTGGTTGGAAGCCCAGCGGGCTACCACTGAGCTAGGCCCCCACGCCCATCATTGAGGAACTGTGTGTGTGTGTGTGATTCGGGCTTTACGTCCTGTATTTCTGCACCAGTTGGGCTAATTAGGACAGGCAGAGACCATGGCAATGAGACGAAGGATGAAACAGCCTGTCCAACTTAGGCTCGACCGGGAATTGAATCTGGACCCAGCAGTGTGTGTGTGTGTTATTGTTTAACGTCTCATCAGCACCTGAGTGGGCTATGTAGAGGCTCTCTAGGTTAAGATTGATTATCTATATTTGGTAGTAGAAGCCAGAAGCATGTAAAAAATCAATAATTGTCTGCGTTGGATATCTTGTAAAGAGATGTTGTAAGGTAGCAGCTTGAAACAAAGGTCTTCTAATGCGTTGTAAGTAGGCACAATCTAATGAAATATGTTTGATTGTTAGGGGGCACTGACAACTCTGGCATACCGGTGCCGGTTCATTGACTAAAAGGTGTAAATGTGTAAGTCTTGAATGTCCTATGAGGCATCTGTGATATTTTATTTTGAATGCAAGGTAAGATTGAATGCAATTTGTTGTTATTACATTCATTCCATTGTCTTTGCCAACAAGACATGATAAAAGATTTTATAGTCATTTTAAAATCAGTGTATGGGATAGTAAAATCAGTTATCTCTTTTGTAAGAGACCTTTTTGCTGCCAGGTCTGCTTTTTCATTCCCATCAATGCCAGCGTGTCCAGGAACCTAGCAGAATACAATGTCTTTGTATTCGTGAAGATGAAAACACTTAATAAGGACATCTAAGATCCCAGGGTTATCAAGTTGTTTATTTTGGATTGCTTGAAGAGCAGATTTGAAATCGGAGCAGATAACATAATGATTTGATTCTGAGTTCTCGATGTTTTTTAAGGCAAAGTAAATAGCCGTTAATTCTGCAGTGTATATTGAGCAGTGGTCTGGAAGACGACATTCAGCTATAACGGTTTTATAAGAGGTGACTGCACAGCCTACTCGTCTTTCCATTTTTGAGCCATCTGTGTATAGAAATGTGTACGATTCATATTTAAACCTTATAGTATAAAATAGGTTTTGATAGTCTACAGGATTGGTTTCGCTTTTCTTAAGCTCTGCGAAGTCCAGTATAACTTTAGGGACTGGGAGAATCCATGGCGGAGTTGGTGGTACTTCCGTCTCGGTAATGATTGTAGTATCAGTTTTTGCAGCCTCAAGATAGAATTTCATCCGTAATCCCAGTGGTCGAAGGGCTTTTGAACGAGATTCATAATGATGCATGTACTTTGGGTGAAATATTACATCATATGTTGGATTTGTTTGAGTTGATGCTACTTTGAGTATGTATTGCATGGACAACTTGATACGATGAAGGGAGAGTGGAGGTTCCCCTGCCAGTACATATAAGCTCTCTACAGGAGATGTACAAAAAGCTCTTAAGCTTAGTCGCAACCCTTGATGATGAACAGAATTCAGGCATTTTAGATAAGATGGTCTGGCAGAGCCATATAACACAGAACCATAATCAAGTCGAGAACGAGTATTTGCACGATAGAGACGAAGGAGGACCGTTGTGTCCCCACCCCAATTATATTTGCTCACTACTTTAAGGAGGTTTATTGATTTCAGGCACTTTGCTTTCAGTGTTTTGATATGCTGAATGAAAGACAATTTGGAGTCAAGAAGTACACCCAAAAATGTTGTTTCATTCACCACTTTTATTTGACAGTTGTCGATTATTAGTGATGGTTTTGGATGGTTTGATCGTAAGTGTAACAGAAAGGCATAAAAACTGTCTTCTGTTTAGAGAACTTGAAGCCATTTTCAAGTGACCATTTGTGAATCTTTTTCAAATTCAATTGCAGTTGTTGTTCTATAGTTGGCATATATCTGGAACGGTATGCAATGAGGAAATCGTCAACATATAGGGATGACATAAGATTTTCTGAGATGGAATTTACTATACTGTTGATTTTGACGTTAAAGAGGGTGGGCGAGAGAAAACTACCCTGAGGGACTCCATTGTCCTGAGAGTAGGAGCTTGACATCGTTGAACCCACTCGGACCTTAAAGAAGCGATCCTGTAGGAAAGATCCGATGAAAACAGGAAGGCGTCCTCGAAGCCCTAAGTCATGGAGATCTTTCATTATTCCATATTTCCATGTAGTGTCATAGGCTTTTTCTAGGTCAAAGAATATGGCTACTACGTGTTCTCGGTTTATGAAAGCATCTCTAACATAGGTTTCCAGTCTGACTAGATGATCTAATGTGCTCCTGTGACAGCGAAATCAAGATTGGAACTCTGTAATAAGCTGGTTGGACACCAGGAACCAAACCAGTCTATCTGTAACAATTCGTTCCATTGTCTTACATAGACAACTGGTTAAGGCTATTGGTCGATAATTCATAGAATCACTATGATCCTTCCCAGGCTTGGGAAACGGGATGACCGTGGCTTGTTTCCAGAGGGATGGAAGACATCCCTTCTCCCAAATTAGATTGAAGATATAGAGTAATATTTTTAAAGAGGATTGAGGTAGGTGTTTTAAGATTTGATAATGTATATTATCAGGGCCTGTTGCAGAGTCAGTCGCTTTTGATATGGCCTTCTGAAGTTCTTCTAAGGTGATGTAGGAGTTATAATCTTCGCTGTTATCAGACTGTATATGTAGGGTTAATCTCTCAGCTTGAGCCTTAAAACATTGGAATTCTCTTGTATAGTTCTCTGACGAGGTGGGTGGGTGGGATTAGGTCCTGTGTTTCTGCACCAGTTGGGCTAATTAGGACAGGCAGGGACCATGGCAATGAGACGAAGGATAAAACAGCCATCCAACTTAGGCTCGACCTCTCTGACGAGGAGTTGTACACAAACTGTACTCCTAACCCGTTTGATATTTGTTCTGGTGAGGAGAGATGTTCTCCATTCATTTCTAGAATGCTTACATGTGAAGCTAGGTTCTTTCCTTCAATTTTCTTAATCATTTTCCAGACATAGTCTCTCCAGCAACGTTTTTTTTTGTCTGACAATTCGACGTGCTTTGGCCTTCAGGCACTTAAAATTATTCAGATTGCTAGTGGTCGGCTGTGATTTAAAAATTCTGAGGGCTCTCTTACGGTTTTTAATAGCCTCTCTTACCTTCGTCGTCAAACCAGGGTCTTGCACTATGTTTAGAATTATTTTTTTTGTCTTTGGTATTGTTTTATTGACTATATCAGTAATATCATCAGTAAAAACTTCAACGAGAGTATTAAAATTCCTATAATGTGACATAGTAATTGTTTCTAAGGAATTACCTTGATTTCAGCCTCCGGTGATTTCGGCCTGTTGATTTTGGCCTAAATTGATTTCGGCCAACCGTAATTTCGGCCTCCGAAATTATGGTAATTCCTCTTTATAGAACTATGGTCATCGATTCAAAGTTGCTCAATATTGTTCAAGGAACAAAACTGAAACTGTTATAGCACTGGACTGCACGTAATTTGATATGTTTTCACTCAGCTTTGCTCTCCCAGAATTTAGCACATAGCCTACAATAGAACCCGCTGGTGGCGCCACAGCTAGATGAGAATGGAACTAATTTCTTGCTAGCTCCATGTAATCATTTAAAATATCTAGTCGATCTAGTTTTAGGAAAAGTGGCCAAACAGAATAAACCTGGGAAACTAAATGGAATTTGCAACATGAGACTTTAATTTATTGAATACATGCGATTTTCCGAATTTACACAGGTGCGTATACCTTCGCACAATCTCGTAGGACTTGCATGGCTGTTTTCTCTCCAGCCGCATACTCTTCCCATGCCGTGAAAATCTTAGCTTGCAGTCGCTTCTGCGTGACATTCTGGTGGCGCTTCAATTTTCCATCCGACACCAAACGCATCTGGATGGGAAGTAAGTCGGCCTCATCATTCAAAAGTTTAACCAGTAAGTAGAATGTCAGGTTGGGGCGACAGTGGGAATTCATTCGGTTGTGCCAACCTTCTGTGTCATTATTTGTTTGGATGGCCAGTCCATAGACGCTCCAATTCTGGGGGCCCCACGGAAGTAATTCATGAGCTGCTGCAGGGGCTGAGCTGTTGCTTCCTCTGAAACATAATATAGACAAATTTAGACATATATATAGACAAATTTAGACATATACATAGACAAATTTATTATAAATTACAAAATTGCAGTTGTCTACTAACCTGCCAACTTGTTGAAAATGGGGGTAATATGTTGTTCGGGCAGGAAGCATAAGGTCATGACTTTTCGTAGATAGCTCCGCGTCCGGTCATCGTCTACCTGTGTGTGTGTGTGTGAGTAGGGCTTTACGTCCTGTATTTCTGCACCAGTTGGGCTAATTAGGACAGGCAGAGACCATGGCAATGAGACGAAGGATGAAACAGCCATCCAACTTAGGCTCGACCGGGACATCGTCTACGTAATTAGACTGCAGTCCTAGGCGGATGATATTACGATAGACTGCCTGTGTGAACTGGAAGGCACATCCCTTGATCATAACATCTGGGAGAACGCGACTTATGCCCAGCCACATCGCCTCTTCAAAGTCTACTACGAACCTTTCGACTCTGGCAGGAAATGGAAGGCTAACCACGACAGAGTCTATCACCGCAGCGTAATCCTGTTTTCGGTGGTGCGACATCAAGCAGAATGCTAGGGGCACCTGCTTCACATTCTTGCCACACCTAACGAAGGCATGCAAAGACAACAGCTGCGCAAACGGCTTTCTGACAATCTTGAAGGTAGCATCCATATACCATGTTTTCGCCAAAGCAAGGGTGGCCAGCTGAGTGTCCGTAGCTAGGAGGATATGCCTTGCAGGACCAACTCTGATATCTCGCACTAGAAAATTTTCGGGAAGGTGTTCGTCTTGGAGGTCAAAGTGCAACTCCTTTGGTTCCTCGGGCCGCTGCTTTCTACGCATGTAGTTGGCGTTATGGGCCAGGTATTCAAGCTGGAAAGAAAATATATTACCAGTTACATACACACCTAAATATATAACATATATATATATATATTATTATTAATAATTTATTAACCTCCAGAAATTGGAGAAAATCCATCAAAAACAGTACAACTAAAAGTAGCTGTCTACTAACCTAAATATATAACATATATATATATATATTATTATTAATAATTTATTAACCTCCAGAAATTGGAGATGGTGGGTGGATTTAGGGCTTTACGTCCTGTATTTCTGCACCAATTGGGCTAATTAGGACAGGCAGAGACCATGGCAATGAGACGAAGGAGGAAACAGCCATCCAACTTAGGCTCGACCGGGAATCGAACCCGGGACCCAGCGGTTGGAAGCCCAGAGCGCTACCTCTGAGCTGGGCCCCCGCCCCCAGAAATTGGAGAAAATCCAACAAAAACAGTACTACTGAACAGCTTCTCCTTTCCACGGGTGGTTGTCCCAGCCACAATCTTAAAGATATCTATGTGCTCTGCAGGGATAATGTCCGCCGGTGGAGGGTCTTCCAGGATGGACGACTCATCCAACTGTGGTGGCATGGGCACAGGGTCCAGAGAGAGGTCGGCAGGACGCTCATCAGCCTGAAATAAAATAAAAAACAAATATTAATATATCAGTAGATTTATTTTTTCCTTTATTTTGAGATAAGAAAGAAATACTTACATCAGGAATTCCTGCTGGTCCTTCCAGTTCACAAGCTTCTGGCTCTGCATGCTCCAACGGCTCTTCATCTTGGAGACCTGGCATCTGGAACGACAGATCCAGTCTTCTTCTCTGCCTTGGCGGTTCTTCTTCTGCCTCTTCTCTGTCATCTCCGCGAGTGGCATTCATTGCCTCACACACTGGACAGATCTATTGAAATTCTTCTGGCATTGAAGCATACTGGTCACCAGAAATTCCTGAAACAGAGAAAACAATATGATCATATAATATTATAACATAACAAAAATAACAGATAAAAACATGTACTAAGTCTACTTCTAATTACTATTTCTATATTCAATATGTATATATACATGTATAAAAGTTAAAGGGATACATTATCAATAGATTATCTACACATTCATGGTCACAGTTGCTGAAGCATTAAGTTTAGTTTACATAAATTTGTTAAATTTATATATAGACATATATCACATGTATACAGTAACCCTAAATACATATATTACTGCAGTTAATACTGTGCATCATATAACATGATAATGGTTCTTTTGCATTGTGTTATAATTTATTATGTTTTAATGAATATTATATATATATTGTAATGATTCTCACCTTTCTGGCAGAAAAGATGACACCAAAGACCACAGAGGTCACAAAGAATGGCCTTGTGGGAAGTTGTCACTCTCTTGTTGCAAGTGCAGCACAGGTGGTATCTCTTTCCAGACATAATGGGATTTGATAAAAAAAACTAATGAAAACCAGCCTTTTTATTCACAGGCTGGGAAAGTTTCAGCCAATGAGGTATCAGCTTGCAGAATAATTGCAATTGTTTGTTAACATATTAATCAAAGAAGAACTAAAAAAGGAGGTTATAATGGTATTTATTTTTGCAATCACAATACATTATAATCAAAGCACATATTAATCAAAACAAATATTAATCACAGAACATATTAATTGCAGTTATCAGCACATATATATTGCAGTCATCAGGATATATAAATTGGTTTGTTAATCACACAACATATTTATCAAAGATCAAATAAATTGCAGTTACATTAGCAAGAAATTAGTTCCATTCCCATGTAGCTGTGGCGCCACCAGCGGGTACTATTGTAGGCTATGTGCTTATTTCTGGGAGTGCTTATATATCAATTCACGAACTACGAACATAACAACACTTATTAATTCAGCCAAAATAACAGAACTTATTAATTCGGCTGAAATAACAGAACTTATTAATTCGGCCGAAATCAACCTGGGCCGAAATCAACAGGCCGAAATCACCGAAGGCCGAAATCATTGTATACCGTTTCTAAGCAGTGCTTTTGGAAGGAGGTGCAATCTGCTTTATGCAACTTCCATCAGGGTTGACCCACTTCTCTAATACCTTCTACGTTTTGTAGGACAATGGGAAAGTGATCACTGCCGTGAGTGTCCTCTAATACTCTCCATTCAAATTCCAGAAATAACGCTGGATCACATATACTAAGGTCTATTGATGAAAATGTTCCATGACCTGGGTGAAGATATGTGGGCGAACCATCATTGAACAAGCAAAGGGTGTGGTCATAAAGAAAATCTTCAATGGTTTTTCCTTTGTTGTTGAGGGAAGTGCTTCCCCACACAATTGGTTATGGCTGTTAAAATCTCCTAGAATAAGACGCGGTTCAGGAAGTTGACTGTAAAGATTATGCAAATCACTGGCTGTAAAGTTAAAGGGTGGAGGAATATATAAGGAACATATAGTGAATGTTTTATTCAGGTTCAGACGAACTGCTGTAGCCTGAAGGTTTGTGTTAAGAGCAATATGGGTATGAATGATTCAATTTTTAACTAAAATTGATGAGCCACCAGTGGTTCTATCTTGGGCAATATTGCCATATGTATGATACGTATGATAATTTCTCAGTTTTAAACTATTTGGGGGCTTCAGAAAAGTTTCCTGTAGACAGAAAACACTAGGGTTTAAGTCTAGGACCATGCAACCTACTTCATCAAAGTTGGCTCTGAAACCACGACAGTTCCACTGAATGATACTGTCCGTGAGTTGGTTAAAGAAATTTAACAACATCATAGTGAAGTCTATAGTGCATGGTAAGATTCAGTAAGAATATTTATTTTCTCTTCAAATTCGCTGCCTCTTTTGGTGTTAATGTACTTTTTGGGGCCCCACCATGCCTAGATGGCGGTCTTATAATGCCCAGTGCACTGGATTTTTCAAGTGCTTTTCTGTTGAGGGGGGATCTTTTGGGAACAACTGATATTTTATCACTTGCCCCCTCCCGTTGAGGCCTAGGGATGGCGTTAATTCCTGCCTCCTCTTCCATCGGCTGATGCATCTCTTCCGACTCATCGCCAGAAGGTGCACCCTGTGAAGGGATACTAGGCTGAGAAGTGCAAACTAATGTTGCTAAGAGATGTCCTTTTCCGACATCTGTAGCATGCTGCTTCAGTCTTGCCAGGTGATCGCCTGACTGTGAAGACTGCGATTCTGAATTATCTTTCTGAGAGCTTTGGCCTACCTTCGAATATTTAAAATTAGGATCTAAGCCGATCCTTCGCTGGGATGATGATCTGGGTGAGGGAGATCTAGGTCCAGCCGTCTTAGAAAGGACTGAGGCATAGCTTGCACCAGCAGCCTGTTTCGCTATACGGCGCGCTTGAGGAAACGAGATATCCTTGGTTGTCCTGAGTTTCAGGACCTCATTCTCAAGCTGCCACTTCAGACAGCCACGATGATAGGCTAGCCCATCACCTCCACAATTCACACAATAAGATGGATTCTTACATGGTGAGTCACGGGAATGGGTGTGTTCCCGTGATCCACAATTTGCACAGGTTGCTTTGGCACGGCAGGAGCCGCTGAAATGGCCAAATCTTTGGCAGTTATAACATCGTTTTGGGTTCAGGATGTAGGGACGTACCCTACACCACTCGAACCCAATGCTGACCTTGTCAGGCAAACACTCTGCCATCAAAGGTCAGTGTGAGTAGCTGTCGTGAATATCTGGGGGGCTGGCGATGAATGTGGATCACATTGTAGTCATCCAGCCAGTCCCTCAGTTCCTCATCAGAGCAGAGACTGCTCTCGTGCGATGTTATAATGCCTTTGCAGGAGTTGAAAACCCGATGGGGCTCCACCTTAACATGGGCACCCGCAAAGGCCTTCAACTCCAGCAATCTCAGCGACTGGTCCCTGCGGGCAACCTGCACCAGCAAGGACGAATTTCTTAATCGTCTTGTATTTTCTACAAAACCAATGGTTTCTTTTATCGTTCGACAAATTGTAATGGCTGAGAGACGGGAAAACCCATCATCACCACCAGTAATGACAAGAAACTTGGGCCATGGTGTAGATATAGCTTCATAATTGATACTTGGATTTGCATCATCTGATGATGTGCGTGAACATTTACTATGTCTGCAACCAGAAGCCAATTTTTCGACCTCAGCCTGGTTTACCGCTGAGGGACGCGCACCTTGTTCACCCAGGCAACGTGCGAGCCGGTCTGAAACTGTCGAATTGGACATATTCATAAAAAGTTTCCCCTGTATGGTAGGGGACACACCCTCCTGTAAAGCTGGAGCAGCTTGGGCAATGCGCACTGTCCTGTTTTAGCCACTGGGGATAGAGGACTTCACCCCAAGTGTTTCCACCCTCGCCGCGTGGAGGCCCAGGACCTTCGAGGGCCGGGACCCAGCGGTTGGAAGCCCAGAGCGCTACCTCTGAGCTAGGCCCCTGCCCTCATTGAGGAACTGAGCAGATCTTTCGTAACTCTTTGCTCCACTCCACTTAGGCGTAAATGGGGAGCATGCTATATAAACACAGTGATGGCAATTGTAGAGTGCTTGTTTGAGATCACCAGCCAATGGGGAGAAAAATTATCGCAAGAGGTCACTGACACCGCAGCAGATAAGCGTTGTTTGATGATGTCATCTAATCTGTGACATCATATATGTTACAATTGTGTAGATACGTCATCTTATTGTCTTTTTATGTGCTGTTACTTTTTCTCCCCATAACTTGTCTGGGTTTGGTTGACACCATACTGTCCAGATAATATGTTCAGTTACTGACACAGTACTTTGACACTTCTATCATAATTGACACAGTACTTTGACAGTACTATGATAATTGACACAGTACTGTGACAGTTCTATGATAACTGACACATTACTTTGACAGAACTATGATAATTGACACAGTACTGTGACAGCAGCCATTGTCTAAAATCAAGGTGATGTAAAAAATTGTTTAAGCCAGAGTGATGGTCACCCACTATAGACAGCCTTATGCCTTCTTTATCCACCATGCATACTGAAGTGAAATAAGTAATTTGAATTAGCAAATAAACAGGCCAGCAGCCATTAAAGATACTTAACTAGCCACCTCTAGAACAGTCACCTGCTAAAAATGGCCGCTGCATACCAACACCTCCAAATTTAATTTTCATGGTTTCTACCCCTCTGTAAAATGGCCACCTGTCTTGGCAGACATAATGATGATATAAGATGGTGGTGGTGGTGGTGGATTAGGGCTTTACTGTACCTGATGGGCTAATTAGGACAGGCAGGGACCATGGCAATGAAATTATGGATGAAACAGCCATCCAACTTAGGCTCGACCGGGAATTGAACGCTCGACCCAGTGGAAGCCCCCACCCCAGGATGAGATAAGCTTAGAGTCTACAACATGTTACACATTTACCCCATGAATGGGTTGGTGTATTTCATTTGCCTCAGCATAGACAATGAGTACAAGGCACCTTCAATATAAACTTCTCAGCAGGCGACTTCAGACTGTTTTCCTACTGTTCTGAGCGGGCAATAACCAACAATGTTAGTTAACTCCCTCCTGAGTGCAAAAATAACTTTGAATTAAGTTCTGAGACTACCAGTCATCATTATGGTTGTAAATAATTTGTATTTGTCAATTATAATAATAAAGAATCATACTGAATATTTTGCGTAATAAAGGCATCACAACAATCAATCAAACAAATTAGTAAGTATGTTTAGTGGAGTACAAGTTAGTTATATCCCCTCCTATTATATAATTATTACATAGTGTCAGGGCCAAGGATCGAACCCAGGTCAATCTGGAATTGGCAGATGCCTTAACCATTAAGCACTGCTAGGCACCAATTTAACAGTCTCTTGGCAAGAATCTGGTATTTCCTACATATTCAGTCTTATATTGGAGCATTGGAGCATTGGTTGGAGTATTAAGTGACTCGATAAATGGCATCAATAACATGTCCATCAGCTGGAGTAGTAGTCTCCACAAGAAGTCTTTAAAGACAGTGAAAGTTCAAGCTTAAAACCGGGAACAACCAGGAAATCAGCACTTTCTGGAGTAAAAAGGCGCTTAACATAATTAATGACTCAGCAAGTCTTTGAGGACAGTAAGATGGCCTTAAAATGATGCCTAAAAATGTTAATGCTTAAAAACAGACAACAATTGGGGAGTCCTTTTTCGTGGAGTAAGCATGGGACCATCCAAAAGGATACATTCCTTGCTTTTTGGTCCAATATTGGATGAAATTCACATACTGTTTTTGATTAGCATTTTCAGGAAAGCAACAACCATCTTTGTGAAAGTTTTTCTAACAGGAATGATCAAACAAAGAGGCACACGTCTTAAAAAATTATCTGAAGTTTTAAGCGCCCAGTTCAGATTTATTCTGGTACTTTCAAAGTTAACCATTGGAGGGGGTGAAGCAAACTTTCATTTGATGAAATTCACATGCTGTTTGGACTTAGCATTTTAATATATTAAAAAGTAATCATTAAAGTTTTCCACTACACGTATAACCGTGCAAAACAATCTTCTTGTCACTGCATCTAGTGGTGGCTCTACAGGGGACAGCGGGGACATTAACTGCAGCATCGACTTATTTCAGCAATGAACAACCACGAAAGACTTGAAATCTGAACTTGTTACAACATTGCAACATCACAATTTAAAACAATACAAACATGAATCGTTCATACTTCACACACAAGTTTCCATTTACCATCATACAAATAATATAGGCATATTTCTTAAATGCAATATGAAATAAAATATATCGCTATATTGGTGGTTTGCACAAAATGATATCCATCAAATTACAATATACGAAGAGATTAAAATATCAAAACACTGCTGAGCAGTCCAGTAAAAGAGATCCTCATAATATCTCAGTTACAATGGCAACTTCTTAAGTCTTTCCCAGCAACTAACAATCGATTATCGAATATTCATAAAAGAGCTTCGACCATTCATACTTCCAGTAACAATATTTTAAAACTTAACGTCAGATCCCTTCCACAATCATTCAGGTTAAACAAAAAACAAAAATTACGCTTGTTTCAATAAATTACAATCGTTCTTCAGTAAACTATAAGTCTTAAAAACCAACCACAGAATCTAAGCAATTTTCTGCAGCCAAGATTCGACATCGTTAATTTGAGGAGTACCATCACTGCCGAGCGCACTGCACTCCACAAATTCCACCCTAAATGGCTTGATGTCCCCAAATGAAAAGTCCTTTCCGGGTTTGCCAAGAAAAGTGTTATTGTTTCCAGTTTCATCGGTGGCTAGGAGTGCGGCTGATTTGGTCTGTCTTACCGTGTTACTGGAAAAAAAATCATAAAAACTATCATTACAATAAACGCAATGAACTATCATATATCACAGAGTTAAAAGATATAATGGTCTATGAAATAAAGCCATGAGATATTTGAATTAATGAAGCCACTAGATTCTTGAATAAACAGACACATTCTATGACTGAATACACAATAAAAATTTGCTCATCCAAATTCTGTTGTGAGTAAATCGACAGTACAATTTTAAACCCAAATCAAAGTTTATAACTTGCTTTTTAGTAAAGAAAAAGGGAGGATACAGCCCTGGGTTTGGAAAATATTCCAATCCATTCTCACAATTATACTGCCATTGCAAACATTTTGTGTTTAACATTCTTTATAAACATTGCCGTGACCTAAAAGTCATTTTATGTTATACTGAACCCCATGGAAAACTCTTATTATTGTACAGATGGGTACTCCAGTTTATCAATAAATTTATAAAAAAATGAAATAAAAAATAATAATAATATATATAAATAAATCAAATTATTGTCCGAAATACACACATTTCCTTCTCCAGCATGTCCTGTACAACCTTTGCTCCTTTTGACCTCATGCGATCTTGTTTGTTGCACACAATCAGAATAGGAGGACAGTTGTTGGAAATCACTTTGTCAGTAAGAGCGTTGTACAAGAACCTAAAATGGAGAAAATTGAAGGTGACACATGGGTACTTTAATGCATGAGTCCTACGGACACATTCAATTCTTCATAAGCGGCAAAACAAACACAATTACATAAATAACATATTAAAGATTATTCGAATTGTTGATATTACTTACTCAGCAACATCCTTCAGTTCCTTCTGAATTCCTACACTATCCACAACATAAACTATGCCCCTGTAAAAACAAGATGCCGTTTCATTTTATCCAGTCTTCCGATTTATCATTTCAATCAAAAATTTTACCTTTTCAGAAGTTTTATTTTCTTGTGAGACTTTAAGTTAGCACACATTTTGAATGTTATAAACAAGACATAAAAATGTTAGTACATGTATATCACTACATGAAAAATTAAGCAAATTAAGTCATTAAATAAATGATAAACATAAACTTATATATATTTGACACTAGATTAATCCCCGACCTATCGACCCAACTTTTCAGACCAAAATAATAAAAATAAAAAACTTTTTTTTTCAATCGGCCTTACTAGACCATTATAGTTTTACCTTGCCAATGACTTCTGCTCATCTAAAATTTTCCCCCGCAACCTCTCATGACCAGGGATATCAGTCACTTGCAGTTTTTTCCCATTCTGTAGACAGAAAGATAATTGACATATGAAGTCAGTTTGCAGGTTAAAGTAGCCAACATAGTGTGTCGAAACTACAGTATTAGACAGTAGATGGTGACGCGCAATTTTGCGCGAATACTGATTTTTTGCGAGATTCTATATAAAATCTCGCAAAATTGCGAGAAAATTATAGCCGCTACATGGCGCTAAAATACAGAACATGTTCCAAGCAGATCCAACACAAATCGATTCAACAACAAGTTAAACCAGAAAAAATAAATAAACAGGAAGCAGAAGCAAAAAACGTGGTGGATGAAAAGTGTTGCAACGCTAAAAAAGCTTTGCATGACGCTAATCGGTCACTGAAATCCATTACAGAATGCATTGATTTCGTATTCGGTCGGAGATAACCTGCAGGTTAGTTTCAAAATACGAAAAAAACAATAATCGAACAACTTTACCGATCGATTTTGGATCCATTACATTGTAAGCTTGGGAGTCGGCGATCTTTCATAGTTGCCGCCATTTTGGCTGTTGACGCATGCGCAGCGGCCCTGTGATGGACACAGTATTTATAAGAAATCTCGCAACTTTGCGAGAAAATTAAGTTTTACTGCAGTTTTGACGGAATCCTTCAAATGTGCGAGAAAATCTTATAATCTCGCAAAAAGTCAGTATTTGCGCAAAATTGCGCGTCACCATCTACTGTTAGATGCATAATTGTAGATGACACATAAAGTAGTTTACACTTACACTGGGAACTTCATATGATCCAGAGTTAATCTTCATTGAGGTACATGTTTCAACAAACTTATTGTACACAAGCTGCAAACAAAACAAGACAATTTTCAATATGGCAAACCATGAGAATAATATGAGTAGTTAATATCACCAAGAATGAGGAATATCTACCTGATGAAACAATAGCGTTTTTCCACCATCACAAATTCCCAATAACAAAACTCCCCTTCGTTTGTTACTTCCTCCTCGACATGCAAGTATCACTGAAATTAAAAGTTAAATAGTTTTTTTTATTTGTTTTGTCTGCCCCACATTCTATTTTAATCAAATATAAAGTAAAGTGCAGCCTATTACAGACCCTGTCAAAGATCCAATGTAAGTTATATGATTTTAGAAGGCTAGTTTAATTTCATGTTCACAAATCACAAACTGGTAAACCAGCATGAACAGCACGGATATAGACAATGTCTATCAAATGTGATTAATGATGCTAAAATCAATTTCCATTCATGATGATTCATTCCATGCAAATATCTAATTTCAAATATTTGGCATAAATAACCAACACCATCACTGGTAGAAATTTGACATAAGAAAGTTTTGACAGCTGTCAACACTGAGTGACAGCTGTCAATGATGTACCTGTCATGTTTTACATAAAACACAACATATACTTACAGATGGTAAGCAGGACAACACCTACAGCAATTAAGATACTGATTATTGTTACATCTCCATTTTCTAGCCCATCTTGGACAGTTTTAATCGTTGCTTCAATGTCCATCTCGAAATTTGTTTCTGTTCCACGCTGGAGCTAAACCGGAAACAGATTTCTGTCTAGGCTGCGTATTTTATCTGTAATTAATTTTCAGAAATACTAAAAATAAACATTAGTTTTCACAAATGAATCAATTTTTATTATTATAAAAGATATTAGAATATTATTAAAGATTTGTTATGTACAATTATTGAAATATTTCCTTGAACTATATAAAATTCAACATAAAATTAGGGATTTAATAAAATGCTGTTCGGCAGAGGCTGCTCGAAATCAACTAAAATATTGGTAATATAATTCTGAAGTTTCAGTCATTTTCTTTCTTTTGTCAACCAGTTATATAAAAATATTTTTTAATATTTATTAATAAAAATTAAAAAAAATTATTGGACATTTCAACGTGGCTAAAAATGTACTGAAACTCTGTGTAATTTTGTTATAAAATATAGTTTCCGTAGCCTCGGCCAGAGAAGTTGCTGTCAGAAATAATTTGCGAACATCGGTGAACTGAAATATCTGTGAATGATGGATAAATACTGCATATATTTGATGTTGATCGCTTTAAGTGCTTTGATATCTTTAAGCCTGTGTGATGAGGACTTGTACGGGATCCTTGGAGTCAGAAAATCAGCGTCTGATGCTGAAATTAAACGGTCTTACAAGAAACTCGCCAGGGAGTGGTAAGCGAACATGTCTCAGCAGAGACCCCTGTGACGTGATGTCTGTTGTATTGTCTCAGAATCTCAGTAGCATTTCAGTTGTGGTGATCAACATGCATAATGCTAAATTAAATGGAACCTCGCGCGCGACGAGGAGTGTGGTTTGGAGGGGGCGGGGGTGTTGTCATAATTGGAAGTATGGTCGTAACGGCCACAGTACTAAACGGCCATAAATAAACGGCCACGGACCGAAACGGCCACATAGCCCAAATAATCCGTGTACGTATAGACGTTTTAGGGCGAGAATTGGCGGTCCCTTGCACTCAGTGTCTAGGCTGAGGCAAGTAAATGATCCCACCCATGGGGTAAATGTGTAACATGGGTGGACTCCTCCTCTCTCTCACCTCATCAATCAACCTTTGATAGCAGCTAGAATTTGCCTTAGAGGGCTGCACTTCCCATATCTATCTATCTATCTATCTATCATATGTCTCTTGATGTCTACTTTCGTCTTGGCACTGTCTGGTGGTTATAGAAAGTGCAGAGTTAATAAAATTTCCCATAGCTATTTCATACCAAAAATATGAATTCGACCAAAAATATGAATTCAATCATACTATCTAATCTAATTGCGTAGAGCTGCCTCGGGTCAGCTATATTAGAGGGTCTCAGGTGACCACTCATAACCTATCTAAAGATTCTAAATTAGGTGTCTTATATTGTTTACTAATCTAATGGCTCTTCTCTGCACTTTTTCTAATTCATCATAATCACTTTGAAGAATAGGGTTCCATATACATGAACTATATTCTAACAAAGGTCTCACAAGGGCTTTGTATTTTCTGAATATATTCTGGATCTTGTGCTCCTTGTCAGTCTTTTTCAACGTGGAAACCAATGAAAATTGCTCATTAGCTATAGCAATTTGTGCATTAAATTGTGAATTAAAAAAAGATACATTAAGGTATTATCATCAATTCAATATACTATCCAGCTGGGCAATTACTCCAATGGCAATTGAATAAGGAGGCTTTTTTCTCTAACATTTTTCAGAATTAAGTGTCAGATAATTTATAGGTCTACATATGATAAGAAAAATAACAGAAAAGTATTTTTAAGATGATTGCAATTAGGGCTGTAAATTAAAGCTAACTGTATAAAGTTTTGGACTCTTTTATGCGAGCACTGCATGTTCTATGGTCAGCTTGATTGTAATTAATGTTAATTGTAGAATTTCTCCTAAAGCATTCTTAGACAAGTATTATATTAGCTGCCCAGTGCAATAAGGTCTATTTTCTCCAAAACATTACAATGTATTTTCACACTGTTTACATCTCTGTTTGACACAATTTAAAAACTATTAGTGAAACAAACAAGGTTTTATTACCCTGCATACTTTTTTACCATAAACCCTGCTGTGGCTCATCAGAAAGGGTTAATACGTTTCAAGAGCCAAGCCGTGAAATGCTTCAGAGTTCAGACCAATAGCATGGATTATACAAAATAGGCTGAATTTTTCAGTGTAATCTGTTGAGCATTAGTTTTGATAGGAATCAGTAGTGAATTATTGAATCTTTAGCACTACTGGTTATTTCATCATAATAAATCTGAAGTAAACAAATGGTAAAAATAAATAAATGATGTCATGCTGCTCTCTGTGTGATCTCGATCTGATGCTTGCTGAAGCCAATTAGGACCACACCCTCGACAATGGCATGAAATTGCGCTATCCCATGGCTTGAATCTTACTGTGATACAGCTATTTTTGTGTGGAAACTCGGGGGTTAAGTTGATCAAGTGCTTGCCATAAAATGTAATTTGCACTTTTTAAAATCCCAAAAAAAGACAAGAGAGAGAAAAAAAGGAGAATTTCCAGTATCTCAGGATTATTTGTTAAAGTTAACCTTAGAAAATAAACTTTGAAGTTCACATTCTCCTGCTATAATTGCCGCAGCTGTGGTGGTAGCTCGTTACATATGCATGCTGTCACATCTGGCATTAATTACCCCAACTGTGGGGTTAAGTGCATGGGAATCACTGAGGTGTGACTAATAAGCATTGGTGCTGCAGCCTAGCACAGCTTATCTGCAGTGTTGTGTACTAATAACTGAAATTTGAGATAATATGCTGAAAATATAAGCATGTAATGATTTTGATGCATACATTTAAGTTTTGTATGCAATAAATGATTAATGTGAAGTTGTTTACAGTATATATTCCAAAACTATAATGAAATGAAAACAATTCATTCAGAGCTAATTTAATGATACGCCACAGCATTTCAGAGTAGATTCTGGTACAGATAAAATGTGGCATAATTTTGTGGATCGTAGCATGGCAATTAATTTTTTTTCAACAATTATAGTCGACTTTTGAAGTTATTGAACATTTTGAAATGTGGGAGGATGAAGGAAAAAAGACTGTTTCTAAATTAGTCCCAAGTTAATTGTAATTTTTTTCCAGGCATCCCGACAAAAACAAAGAAGAAGGAGCAACAGAAAGATTCATGAAAATCAACGAAGCATACGAGACACTGAGTGATAAAGAGAAACGTAATCAGTATGACAAATTTGGAACAACATCGGCCCAAGCGGAGCAGCGTCGGCCATATCAGGGAAGTCCTTTCGGCCATGGAAGTCCTTTTGAGGAATTCTTTAGTGGATCTCCTTTTGGAGGTTTTCGATTCAATTTTGGTGGAAAAGACAGTCCTTTTGCTAAACATAGGATCACACTTAGGTAAGTTCAATATCATGACAATGTGTGGCAAAGTCAATTTCAAATGATGTAAGTTTTAATTTATGCCAAGTAGGGCTGTATACCTTTATCTTTAAAATGATGCATATCCTTGAGCTGTATCAATGATTATTAATACAAGCCTGTAGTGCTGAAAATAGACTGACATTTAATGAGCAAGTCATAATATTGAATTGGAGTCAACTCCAGATTATCTTCTTATGCCATTTTAATTAGAGTCAGCTCTTGTTTTTGATTCAAAAGCACTTGACCATCTAGGGGGTAGCAGTTGTCTTGTTTTCTCAATAACCCACTCTGCATATCGTTTTAGTGTATCGTTGTCATTACATATCGAGTATCAATACCTGTATCGTTATCCTTGTACCAGTACAAACGGTATATCGAGAACCGTTGTACAGCTTTAATGGCAACATATATTAATACATATATATATAATTTGATTGACAGGATATTATCATAATTGATACATTTGTCAAACATACAAATAACACACAATAATAACATACAATAATACAGTACTTTTACCGTAATAAGATAATAATACTAAAAGTGTTAAGCTAACAGTCTATATTAAATGTTGTAACTATGTATTTTACAGCAAGTTGGTCCCCGTTGTGACTAGTAAAAATACTAATAATAAAATACAATTTTACAATATAGACAAATAATAAAAGAAAATTAAAAAAAAAAAACAGACAAATATATACTGCTTATCTCAGTGGTTTTAACCAATCTGGCTATCCATGTTTGGACTTAAAATAATAGTATGCGGAGCCCAGGGGAAGAGAAAAAACAATACAGTAGAACAAGGAAATTTGATGTTAAAAGGCTCTGTTAAATTTTTTGTGCAAAACTTTGACTTATGCACATATTAGACTTATAAAAGTTTTACTGTATAATCTGTAAGCCGACCAATTAGCAAATGACTTTTCAAATGAGTTGTCTTTTGTTTGATCTCACTTTTTTTTGGGCAAACGTAATTACCCGTTAACTCGAATCAATTGCATGGAAGGCAAACCTACATAATTCCCTTTTACAGAGTTTTAACAGATAGCCATTCGTCCAGCACATGTAAGCAATCTCATATTCTACATGTGCATAAGCATTATCATAAATGGGAAAAAGTGCAGGATAGCGGACCCAGATTTATGACCATATTTAGAGAGCCTTGTTGCTATGTATATATATATATATAGAGAATTTTATTGACCGCAGAGCATCGAAAAGATACATGTGTCATAAAAAAATAAAAACAAGGATAAAAATAAAAATATACATTATATATAATGATTAAGTAAAATAAAAGAACAATCTACATGAACATAATTTAGTTACATATTAAAAACATCTATATGATAATTATGTACAACTATAAGCATATGAATAAAACAAGGCACCATCAGGGCAATTAGCAGGAATCAATGCACCATAGAAGATTAATACTGAATACAAATAAGCAGCAGGAGTGGGTATTTACATATGTACAGATGTTATATCCAGTTATTATTGTCTATTTTAGGAACTATATATAATAATAATAACAGTAAAAACAATTACATAAGCATACCAATATATGTACAAATTATATATATAAACGTTTATTGACGAATCCATGTATGTATGTATATGTATGTATATATGACGTCAAAAGCTGAATTCAGTATATGACGTCACAAACTAATGATGGCGGTTTTCATGTTCACGGTATAAGTGTGGTTTATTTTTTCTTTTTCTTCAGTGTCAGGAAATAACCAACCAAAATGTTGGTGAACTCCCTCCTATTCGGGATATAACTGTTACATATTTCACGAACGCCAAATATGGGCATAAATTTGGGTCCGCTATACTGCTCTTAACCCCATAAATGATTATAATTGTGTAAACTAGTATGTTACATTAACTTAGAACTCAGAACAACTTTATTTAATCAATAACATGTGAAAAAATGTAATTGATTGGGGCCCCTTATATGACAGTTATCTGTCGCTGGCAAGGGGAGCACCCAGTTAATATTTAAAATAGAAACATTTTAACACAAGCATTCATTAAGGAAAGGAGGAAATAAAAACTACATTGCATATAAACTTAACAATGTAAACACCAAAAATCTTATGAAGAGAAGAATGAGGAAGAGGACGCAGTTGAGAAAAAGCCATCCCTGTAAAATCATATCATTTAGACTTTCTGATGTTTCACTTACACCTATATTTTCAGAGCTTTTCAATTGACGATACTGCCGGAAAGCAAAGACAGACCATGTTTGATATTTGCCTACTCGGAGCTCTGCTATGAATGTATGGAGGTTGAAATGATCTGGGATAGACTGGTTGCTGATGCGGAAGCCACTGGTGAATATACAGATTTTGTAACACAAAGAAACTCGTGTACAATTAAGGACACCTAAATTATAGGATAACCTGCAAATTTGAGCCTTTAAAAATGCATGGATAATTTCCTAGGATAAGAAAGATATACGTCAATCAACATAAATCCTAAAACTGTTATTACAGTTTAAAAAATCATTTGAGACTGTCATCAAGTATTCATTATTTGTGGGCTTGTGTTGAGAAATATGAATGCGTTAAATTCCTGGAATATGACATAATTGCATAATATTATACATTATGAATGTGATTTTATTATAATTTATAAACATTGAACTGCATTGCATATTTCCCCCATGTGATTCAATTGTATTTGACATATAGGCTTTTTTTTTTTTACCTCCTTTTTCTCAAGTACTTCATTATTTTTCTGTTTATTTTATTTCTATGTATTAATCACTTCAAATATTTCTTCTTTTGTCTTTTAATAACAAATTTTTGAGGTAAACCTGTTGTATGATTTACAGACCACCATAACAGCCCAGTAGGCTCTTGTGAATTCCCAGATTCCACTTGTAATATATATAATTTGCATGTCTGTACTCTATGTACTGTGTATGAATATTGGAATCAAAATAAATATTACTTTCTTACTTAATATGACGATAAAATTAATAAATTTTTTTAAATTTCGTTTTAGGTATGGGCGTGGCCACAATTCATGTCCAGCTTGACCACGCTTTAGCCAACAGAGCGAGGAGTCCTCCGGGATCTTTAGCTGTTGCTATAAATGGGAAGTTGAGGTACTACGCTGGTCGACTGTCTGTGTCAAACATCAGAGGGTTCATCAGGAATTTATTGCCAGACAATCTTATCAAGAAGGTGGGTGATAGAGGCAACATTTTCCAACAATTTAAACGATGAATGATAACAGCAGCACGAGTAGCTTAGTGGTGTAACACAGGGTTCCAAAAGGTTATTACAAAAGTCTGATAAAGTCTTACGTTATTTTTGTAAAAAATAAGGCCCGTATTAAGTCTTACTTTTGTCCACTAAGTCTTAAATTGTCTTATTTTGATGCAAATGTACTTGGATATTAATATCCACATTGTAATATTAAGATGTTTTGGTAAATATAAATAAATAAAATTATGAACTTTCTTTAAATACACAAGAACAGCATTTATTTTATTGTTTGAAAGCCATGATCCTGATTTCTTTTGGACAATGAAATTAAAAATATTGGTGTAAATTATTATATTAGTGGTCTTACTTTTCTGGTGCTCATGGTATTATAATGTCTTATTTATAAAGGTCTTACTTCTTACGAAGGTAAACCTGCAGGAACCCTGTAACAGCATCGGCCGGTTAACAAATTGGCCAGCTATGCTGAAGGTCATGTGTTCTCAGACACTCGTTATGTGCTGCATCTCTGTGCCGTATCATTTCATTGTTACGTCTGCCTTCGATACCTAGTCCTTCCAGCTAGCTGAATATGTAATAGAGAATGCCCACGTTTTCTTCGACATGGGAGTTATTGCGAGGCGTTAGCCGAGCAATAATCCCATGTCGAAGAAAACAAGGGCATTATCTAACTTATACCACTTAAGTGGATTGTTTGTGTTTATGTTTATCTATTACTTAATCATTAAGGCTGGGTTCACTATTTTGCAGGATCAGTTGCATTGTATTGTATTGTTTCAATGCCACTTGTCTGATGATCAGAAGCTTAGTCAGCTTATATGACCAGCTGCCAGAGGCAGACGTAATGATGAGTGGAACTCACAGCAAGCTTCAAACTAGTAGCATTGTGATAATACAATTCTTTGTTACATTTTCGTAGTCAATTATTAGTCGGTTCGGGTGCAGTTTGTATTCGAGTAGTTGCCTACGTAAAATAATTAGCGACTAAATACTAGGATGTATCCCCTTCCAACACATTATATGTTATTTTTATTCATGCTTTTTGTCACATATACTTGTAAATTAATGTACTTGAGTGTTGGAGAATAATAAAATGTCTAAAAATGTCAATACAATTTTGCTGTACTTTTAGATGACTGCTCACAATGAAAATGTTTAATGTCTTTACTGCAGTGTGGTGATTATTAATGTTTATCTTTCAGCTGACTGATGATAATTACCTTGACTTCCTAAATGGTTGGAAAGACAATAAAGTGAGAGCTTTGTTCTTTGCCGAGAGACCAGAAGTTACCATGAGATACCTCATGCCAGCATTTGCATACAGGGACAGAATCGCTGTTGGATATGTCAATATTGCCTCGTAAGTTGTCCGCTTGGTTTGCACGTTTTAAGAAGTGTAAGAATGAAACAAATGGTGATGACGATCAGTTACATTTCCGTAATCAATTATTAGTCGGTTCGGGTGCAGTTTGTATTCGAGTAGTCGCCTACGTGAAATGATTACCGACTGATGTGTTTTAAAAAAGAATAGACTATACAAAATTAGTAATCGTTCATCAAATTCTTAGACAAAATGACGGATGATCGAGTATAATCGATCATCGTTACACCACTAGAAACAAGTATACACAAACTTTTGCTTCAATTTTTTTTAATCTTCATGTTTTAAGTCGCATCAAATAGAATTGAATTAGTTTATAGCTATCCAGTCTATACCAGGTTTAAAAAAAGTGTCACTGTGTCAGTGTGTTGTGTTAAGGCTGATTGCAGTCAAGCCTTTTTGAAATGTTGTATATACCTTTTTATATATATATGTGATTTGGTGGCTGCTTGTTCTTATATGGATATGTTATTTGTGGGCACAACTTTATTTTTATGTCATTTTTCACAGACTCTCAACGAGGCAAATGCAAGGCAAGTTCAACATCCCTGCTATGAGGGAAACTCTTCTTATGTTCAATGAAGATACAAAAGCTCCCATGGTGACGCTGTCTGTGAGTAAACTTTTGTTTTGTACTAATTATTTGGGTTTAGTGCAGTATATCGGACCCAAATTTATGCCCATACTTGGCGGCCATTAAAAATTAAATTTTATCCAATATTTCACTAGTTTTAAGTTCTAGCACAATTAAAATAACACTTGGTGTAGATAAGCAGGGGTTTGCAAAAATAAACGCTGTCTTTACCGTGAAGATGAAACCGCCGTCATAACTACATTAGTTTGTGACGTCATAATTACATTTCAAGCATTTTACGTCATAGGCCTGGCAAGAGGCTCGTTAAATATGGTCATAAATCTGGGTCCGCTATACCGCACTTTTTTTCAATTATTTAATTGGGAGAAAAAAGTAACAGAGGGCACTGCGACTGCAACACGTAAAAAGACAATAAGATGACATCACTACTTAATTGTTGCATTGATGATGTCACAATATATATGACCTCATCAAACTATAATTATCTGCTACGGTCTCAGTGACCTCTGGTGGTACTTTTCCTCCCTATTATTAATTGGTGTTAAAGAAGGAATGATTAGCAATGCTAGGGCACTCATCATGAACTGAATCTCCGACTGATGTACTGTAGACCTGTATATCTATAAAATTGATTTGATGGTGCCTTGTGCTTGGTGTCTATTCTTAGGCAAGTGAAAGACCCCATCCATGGGGTAAATGTATGTTAAACAAACATGGGTTTGACTCAAATCCTTATTATCTCAGCACTATATCTGCCTCTGATAGCTGGTCATATAAAAGATTACTAAGCATCAGGCCAGAGAACAGCACAAAGACAATTATCACCATCAAAAATACAGTTAATGTACAATTATTATTTTGTGTCTTTATTTTCCAGACATCAAAATTAGCCCATTCATCGATAAGTGAAGTTTTTGAGACAAACAAGTTCCTGAGCTTGCCTCGACTGTCTAACCAAAAGATATTTTTGCAACTCTGCCCTATGTCGCCCATGAAGAAGAATAAAAAGTAAGTCCACAGAGTTAAGTATTCAACTATTTAATGTTGCATGTTTCCATAAAATACTTGTAATTGACAATAAATGTTTCGGTTGTGTTGCCATGTGTTTAGCAAGCATGTGGGTATGAAAATATGTGAAACGAAACAATATCAATTCTTTAACCTCACTATTACATCTGCCCCTAGGAACTGCAGGCCTTCTCTTTATAGCTCTTTACGTTTTATCATTATCAAATATTAAATATGGTTATATTTTTTAGATTATGCATCGTCCTTTTAACGAAGAACACTCCAGAGCATGATCCACATCGACAGACTTTCCGACAGTATGCGCTGAAACATCAGGACCCAAATGATCGAGTGAAATACACCTACATTTACGAAGATACGCAAGGTCACTTTGTGAACTCCATAACCCGAGGAACGGGCATCACAAATGACACTAATTTGAAGGTATGAAATTGGTGTTATATTGACATTGTACAGATTTGTTTGGATATAGTTAAAGTTGCACTGTCTGTCAAATTTGCAATTTTCTAAGACGCTATCAAACAGTTGAAAATTACCTTTATTAATCAAGGCACACTAAATTTGTGTGATTTAATGATTTTATAAGAAATTAATTACCTAAAAATAAATTATACATTGAGAGAAAATCTAGACCAAAACATTGGAAACACAATGGAAATGACATCATCACCATTGTTTAGTATTGTGATGTCATCACTAGATTTGTTTACATATTGAGTTTTTGATGGCATGAAAAACTAATATTTATATTATTTATTGTAAATTAAAACTTAATTGTTGTGCTAAAGTGGGTATGTAATGGTGAAAAATATCATGAGACAAGAAGGCAGTATTGATTTATATCATTATTTTAATGTGCAAATTTGACAGACAGTAAACCCTTAAAACCCACCCAGTTATTAGGAGAAAGCTTATAAAGAAAGTCGGTTATGATGAAATCATTTTGCCTAGGAATGGCTTTTTTGTGTGTAGCAATGCTGCATAACAATACTTGCATGGATGACGCCTCCAAGATAACTATAAATCATTATTTACAAAAGAGCTGTCAAAATAATGAATGTTTTAAACACAGTGGGCCTTTTTATAAATTGTTAAAAGCATGGTGTGATATATTGGCTACCAGCTTATGACTTCATATGTCCAAACTGAAATTGAATTCTTCTATTTTCGTGTTAATGCAACATGCTAACTCTCTAAATGTTGTAGGTTGCTGTGATATCTAGAACAGATGAAGGGGGTAAAGTCCGATATGAAATTATGCACGAAGGGTGGCCGCCAGCAGGTGACCAATCAGAGCTCTTGCGCAGTGGACGACGTCTGCACCGTCTAGTCGACTGGTTTTTATCTGGCAGCGAAATTCTTCCATTTTATGTTAATTATCCGCATGACTTAATTGACGAACAAGCAGAGGTAAGTTTGGACTCAGTGACGAATAAAAATAATAAATAATTAAAAACCTCAATGTTAAAAGATGTAGAAATTAAAATGTGAAAATTACGAACTGTATTTGCAGAATTGTAGATGTAAATCTTTGTGAAAACTTGTTGACAAGTTTTTTGATTTTCCAGAATTTGCTTGTGCGGATTTGGCAAAGATTGCAAGACTGGGCAGAAATTGGTTGGGAGAAAATTATGAGGTAATTATTTGTGTCCATATATATATTATTTTTAAACTGTTAAATAAACTGTCCATGAGTAATATAATGATTTTTAGTATGTCAGAGGCCAATCAGATCATCTTATGTATCATTTTGGTGGCCATCTTAGATCATGGCTGGCATATTTAATTTTCATGATGGCTCCGGCCTAAATTTTACTTAGAATGGGGAATGAAAGTGCCAACAGAGGTCACGGCCACCATAGCAGATAAGTATTGTTTGATGACGTCATCTATTCTGTGACGTCATCAATACAACAATGATGTAGTGACGTCATCTTATTGTCTTTTAATATGCTACGGTTATAGTGCCTCTGGTAGGCTCTGTTACTTTCTTTCCCCATTGGCTCAGAGTGAAGTAGATAGATAGATAGATA
Organism: Alitta virens; assembly: GCA_932294295.1. Classification (NCBI taxonomy): domain Eukaryota; kingdom Metazoa; phylum Annelida; class Polychaeta; order Phyllodocida; family Nereididae; genus Alitta; species Alitta virens. Next base: position 37,164,547 of record OW028578.1, read on the forward strand.
AATTTTATTGACACTTTTTTAGGTCAAATTTGACCTATTTGTTGTACAGTAAAAAATTATAAAAATCCAAATACATGAAAGATATAGGGGGAAAAAAAACCAAAACAACAACACAAATACATATCAATAAAAAACACATATCAATAAAAAAACACATTTCATGTATACATATCAATATCAATAAAAAGATTGAGTCGGGCTGTGTAGTGCCGACAGGCAAGAACAGCGCAAAAGTACATTTGGGTTAAATTTCATATTTACCAAACGGTCATGATAATGAATGTTTGAAGATTTGCCAACTTCAATTCAATTTATTGGACCAACTGATTAGCGAAACATGATTTATACATGAGCACAATATACACACCACAGCTGGTTGGAATAGTGAATGCGTTACATTTGGCCCAAATGAAATTGTAAAGAAAATATCTAAAACATAAAAGAGTGAGACGAATACCAAATGTGCGAGTCTCACGGCGAATAAGTCAGATTTGGCAGCCCTGGTAAAAAATGCAATGATGCACACGGGGGCGTCAATTGCTCTTGATGGTTGGGGGATGCAGGCCTACTTTGTCTGTCCCACTGTGACTTTCCCTCGCTCGTACAAGTAGTAGCAGTTAATGCGCGGACACTGGCCAAGAGGTAAATTAATGGTGGATCACTTATGTCAAACTTAATTAACTTGTACTGATATGTGATATCAAGTGTAAAGCTGTTTAACAAAGCACAAATATTCCATTGAATTGCATTGATCATCCCCCCCTTCTCAGAAAGTGGGGGGTATATATCCCCCACATCCCCCCCTGAATCGACGCCCCTGAATGCACATTCAAAGTATCCTTATTTCAGCATGGATGAGATGACGCTGATAACGATGTTCATGACCATGGGACTACTGGTAGTGACTGGCTTCGTTATGCACACTTTGTCTACGATGGAACAACAGAAAATAAGACCAAAAGGACAGGGAGCGCCGAATCGGCCGACTCAAGAGAGGACAATGCAGCAAATGAGGTAAGGCTATATTGGACCATGAAGAAAATTATTTTTAACATATTAATTTTGTATCATAACACACAAAAAGACTTGAAATTAGTTTCATGGGGACTGATGTGGCTGTATGCACTTGTTAGAGATAAAATTAATTTTAACATATTATTACTTTTCTACCAAAGCTTTATGCTTGATTAAATTGCAGTTAATTTCGAGCTAGACACACAAAAAAAGACTTTAAATTAGTTTCATGGGGACTGATGTGGCTGTGTGCACTTGTTAGAGAGCTAGTGGGAGGGATTTGCTGCTGATTTCATTTGACAGACTTTGAAATTGAACTCCAGAGAATGTCGTGTGAATGCATGACTGTCAATGGCTGAGGGACTGCCTTTAAGCCATGGGAGTCATAGATTCACTAGATGTACTCTTGAGCTTAGTTTCCAAGTCTATGAAACCTGCTGTAGGAATCAACATGATCAAATAGCAGTGCTGCAGTTCCAGTTATTGTAGTTTGATTGTATGCCTCTCATTTAACTGATAAGCCCATAGAGGGCCGGCTGGGTGTACTTGATTATCTTGTATACATGTAATGTCTTTGTATTTTTTGTACACTTGTCACTTACATAAAATCTCTCTCTCTCTCTTTCTCTCTCTGTAACTAAGATATTTGTAATCTTCCAGGCCCACCGTCTACATGCATGAACTGAACGTGGATACTTTCGACCAATTAGCATTGCAGTCGCCCCCTGGTGTTCGAGTGGTGGTTGTCTTAGTCGATGAGGAACGAAAATCAAAACTCTTGCAACAATTTGCACATTTTGTACTGCCCTATTCAAGGTGAGAATTCATTTTGTTCCACCTCATTGTAATATAAGTTCTTCAGAATATTGAATTGTTAGCAGTTTCCCCCCTCCCCCATATTGGTTTGCACGAAGAACCTATCAAATTGTAAATATTCAGTTTTAAAAGAAATGCAGAACAGATTTGCACACTTGACAATTATGAGTTGTTTGCTGCTTATTCATCTGCAGTTTTATTTTTGGTTACAAATTAATCCAGTTTAATATTATTTGAATGGATGATACTCATAATGTTTATCCATGTCTATAATATCACTATCTCTACCATATTTGATTTAAATTTGTTGCAGCAAAGAGACTGCTAAAGTTTCTACTTTTACAGAATGCTTGTTCAAAATATAACGATGATGTTATTTATAATGTAAACTTTTATCTTCCAGGGGTGAAGCCTTTAAGTTTGCATTTCTCCAACTGGAACGATATCTCCCTTGGTATCGTAGGCTGCTTGAAGAGACTTTAGACTTCAAACGAAACCTCTCAGGAATAAATATGAAGAATTGTATCGGAACTGTGCTGTCAATTAATGGCCCGAGGAAATATTACTGCATATATCACGCACAGGAGGAGCTATTTAAATTACGAGCGCAAGAAGAATCTCAATTAGATGCGGGTTTTATGGGGTTTGAGGAGGATTCTGAAGAAGATATTACTTTGGATGATAAGATATTTGAAAGTGATCTACTCAGTAGGTTAGGTAATTGGATGGATAGGTTATGTGAAGGATCGCTAAGAAGGTTCAGGGTAGACGCTTGGGCGTCAATGGCAGACAATTCATCTTAGTCATAATCATACATCGTTTAAATAATTATAAAGATCTACAACTTCATATATACTGGTTAGTCAAAATTAGAATATACAAAAAGATAAAGTAGAGCCCTAATCAGCGTCACTGTAATGTAGAGTATTTTACCGTCACTCTCGAGTCTTCATTACCTAATTTTTCTTTTCGTTCTGTGAATTAGCTTAAAGATTAGGACAGTGTTGTTATCAGGTGACTAATGTCTCAATTTACTGAAGTAAAATATCAGAGCTAAATATATTGACTGTCTTGAATAGGCAATACTCAATTCAGTTGGATGCAGTATTACTAATTCTTAAAGAAATTATGTTCGCGGTAAGACCAGCTTTTTTTTGGTACGCGAGACATCTGCACAAACATGAGATGTTACTGTGAGAGTGTTATACATGTAACACATAAAACAGTAATGAATACTTTCTTGTGTCGACTAGTTTTGCTTGAATTAAGGAGGAAATTAAGTTCTAACTGTGAGTGATCGTCAATTAATTAATTACATGCATTTGGTATTATTTGTTAGTAAGCCAAAAACCTAGTGTAAGAAAGTTGACAAGATACATATTACCACAAGCCAAAAATAATTCAGTTGTGAATATGTTAATGCTGATACTTTTTTAATTATAATTGAACTTATTTTGATTATTATGAATAGCTAAGGGCTGTTACATTTAAAAAAGAGGGGGCGGGGGTGGACAGGGAAATTTCCATGGTATTTTATTGTATGTTAAAGTAAATTTATGTAGGTTAGCATTAAACTCAGACTCCGACAAGTTTATTTCCTGTATACGTGTACAAAAAGAAGAAAAAGCTATAAACAGGCTGTGCATCGTGATAATCAGACATCAAATATTCACCACTTTTCATTTTTATATGTTATCGATTTTGTTGTGAATTATGCACTATGCATGTTAATTAAGTGCTTTGCATTGCCAAATCCACTCTCATTTGCCAAATGATTTTTATGATAGAATTAAGGAATCTGTCGCTAGGTATTTTGATGTAATACAGTATATTATCATTCTCCGTGATATGTTGAATAATCAATTAACTTTTAAGTATGGCTGCCATGCTATTCATCTCTACCCACTGTTAATATGATATGTGCATGTAAGTTAATTATAATCAGTCGAAAGAAATGAACGACATTTTTATACAAGTGTGGCAGGTCGGAGAGTCAGTATTCAATGCTTGTTGAGGAAATGCATGGATTTTAATGACTTTTCTTCAGTCTTTTTTTTTTTTCTACTTTAATTACAACTTACAAACTTCAATGTGATATTCCACTTAATTGTGATCCCAGACAAAATATTGAAATAACTTAAATTAAGCATATTGTGGAATCTAAAATATTGTGCTATGCACCATATGTTGATCTTATATAGTTTTGTAAATTTGTTATGTTACCTAATTGTGTGTGATATAATTAATTCAACCAAGAGTCTAATTGTATTTAAATGCACACATTACATTTGAACATTTTAAGTTGTACGCATGTTGCACCGTGCACTGCAAGTGTTGCAGTTATGTAAAGAAAAATATATATGAGGTTAAAAATACAGTCATTCCACTGAAAAATGGCTGAAATCATAGCAGTTTTCTAAGTAGTTTTTTGCTCTTGTAAATCTCGCAATCTATTCCCTGATGTATTCTAAATGTTGTTCCTAATTGTTTCACCTTTCCTGATATATTTTGCTTTGTGGATGTATATTATTTGTGAAGGTATGTGAAGTTGCCGCTGATTTAATTTTGATAGTAATTTTGCTATATATTTCTCATACAGCTGTTCTTTATTAATTGAGCAGTTTTGAGCGATCGGTGAGCACAATACATCATCATACCTGCACTCATAACACTGTGGCGTTCAAGTTGATCAGTGACTGATGTCTCAAGTAACTATACTTCTAGTCAATTTTTGTCTCTTAACAGTGAATAATTATTACTTTGAATGAATGAATGGTAGGAAAGTAATGATGTGTGTATTAAGTGTGTGTCAGTGAATTTATTTAGTCAGAAAACTCAGAATCCTTTGTTAACGTGTTGTGAAAATATTGTTGGAAATAAAAAATTCCAAGTATATTAATTTGTACTGTTTTCACCGTTTGGTTTATTTGGTCAAAGGAATGAATATTTTTCATAATTAAATAAGAATACTATATTTATGATTTAAGAGAGTCTTTGAATATTATATGCATGGTAAATAGAAAATAATTTAGGAACTTATCTAATTAAATCCAAATAAAACTTCTATGGCTAAGCTGTATTCTGAAAAAAAAATCAAGTTGACAAAATTCTGCATCATTATATTAAAAAAAGAGATTGCTTCAGAAGCAGTTTGCAGTCATGGTAATGAGATAACCTCGTGAAATTCGTTAAGCTAGTGTGAGGGTTTTGCTGCAGCTCGGTCATTGTTTCATAGAGGGCGCTGGATGTACTTACTTTTTGACCCACTTTTACGTGATTGGCCGAACTACGCGGGAAGTTTTGATGTCCTCAAGGCAGCAGTTCTGAGCCGAGTTCCGTGTAGATTTTGGAATTTGGTGGAAATTTGGAACTTCTCCGCTTCCAAAAATGTTGGGATTGTGCAGTATTGGAAATGAAAACAGCATCGGTATGCTTGTTAAAGTTTCTAACTTTCTTGTAGCCTCAGAAACTGTGTAACTTTACGAAAGTTGTCTTCACTGAAATGCGCGGTTTTGATTATTTATGAGTGATTGTCTGTCACTTGTGTCCGTGTGAATATGATATTTTACTGATATTTGAAGGAGAAAGTTTCATTTATTGGTTGTTTTCAGAATGCTACAATGATACCACAATACCATGGCCCTGCAAACCGAAGAAGAAATTTACAGTAAGATTTTACTTCTATATAATGTCAGTATAAATTATAATGATTTATGAATGACTCAAATTTCTCAGAGTCGGACTCAGAGCCTGACAGAGGGAAAGCTTTTTCTGGATAACTATAAGTCTTAGGAAAACCATGCAAACTCAAGTAGTACAAGCTCTATAGCTCTGTAGATAGATAAACTTTATTTGACCATACGGAGTCAGTTTTGACCCATTTGTCATAAACAAGGTACATAGAATGCACAATACATTGTTAATACAGACATAAAAATTACATATATTGAATATACTAACTAAATACTATTTCCAGAACTACTGATCCAAATATTATATATCTCATTTTCTATACTATACTATAGCATCACAGTGAACACATCTCATAATACTGAATATCATAATACTGAAAAATTAAAATAAAATAATAATATATGAAATAAATCACAATCTCATAGTAGCTGTTATATATTGCCTAGCACCAGGTTTACTGCACCATCCAATTTTTAACATTTTGCTAAATTACATGAGGGTTATAGGCCTCATTGTCAAAGATTTCAAAACGTACATAGTTTCCATATAATAGGTAACTTAAGATAAAATATCTAGCACATAGTACATAAACAAAAGAACATAAAACATAGAATAAACAAAAGAATATATATATAGTGACAGTTGTAAAAAAATTTACATTAATGTTTTCTAATAATAAGAATAGTCCATTGTCAGGCAGCATTGCGCTGACCCTGCCTTTAATTGTCCAGGTATGCAACAGGTAGGTTTGAGTTGACCCTGTCAGCTTACCATAACACATAATACTCTGACACAATGCCCACATTTTGTCGAATGTACTAACTTGAATGTTTTGTGGTTGATTCAAATTATTGAGTTGTGTTTTGTCATATAGTGTGACAATAATTTTAGGTTTAGCTTGTGTATGAGTCTGGTCATGCATTCCTTTCAGAATTATTTATTACTCTAATTTTTTATGAATATAATATATATAAACTGTACTTTTTTTTTTATTGTCTCTCACTCTGTGAGTGTGACTGTCGTTGTAGTCTGGACTAATTAATACTGTGTGTCACTCACAGTATTCAAAATGATATCAATATGAAAAAACTCTGATCTACATAATCATTGATGTACTACATTTTCAATGTCATTATAGAAATATTTTGTTTGGCAATAACATTAAACTATTGGTAAGAATGACATACCACTGATTTTGACCCAGTTGTTAATATTTATTATTTCAGGTTGCGGTTGAAGGAAACATTGGTAGTGGAAAAAGCACCTTTTTGAAATACTTCAAGAATTCATCAAATGTTGAGGTAAAATACGATTGATCACACAAATGAATGGTCATGTAACAAGAAATGATGTTTCTAAAACTTGCGTTTGGTTGACTATATTTCAGGTATTGGCGGAACCAGTTGAAATGTGGAAAAATGTTCGCGGACACAATACCTTGGTAAGACCCTAATTGAGCGTTCTCTTATAAATCAATATTTTTATAAGTTTGTTGCTTAGTTTTAGCAATTTAAAACTGGTCAGTGTTGCCTACTGTGCTAAGTGTGGGCTTTTTTTCCAATAACGTGTATAAAACAAAGTTGTGGATAATTATCTCTGTGACATCTGCCTGTCCGTTGAATGGGCAATTTGTTTTCTGTAAGTTAGAATGTGTAGGGTAAATGGCAAATGGAATATCAGCCGTGATGCACTTTCATTTTCAGGACATGATGTACAAAGATCCGACACGGTGGGCCCTAACATTCCAGTCTTATGTCCAGTTGACCATGCTGCAGTGTCATTCCACTAAACAGGTATTTAAGTTAAAACGATTAATTTGAGTGATTGAAACAATGCAACAGCACATAGAATAACTAAACCAGTTCGAGCCATTTCTAGCAAAACTGTCTTGAGGAATCAGGGCTGTAGCCTTGGACCGAGTCTAGGGGAGGGGGAGGGGGCTTGCAAGTCGGTCGAAGGTCATGCTTCTGATGTTCACTGTAGTATACATATAAGTACTATTTTTGGTGAAATCGTAACTGTCCCCCACCCCCCCCCCCCTTCCTGTGGCCCTGAGAGGAATCACCAAGATTAGGTGGTCTTTTTTATATATATGATTTAGATTTTGGAACTCTTGAAATTGTGATCATTATGTCAACCAATAAAATTCTGAAAATCAATTTGCTCCTATTATTTCATGGTTTTAATAATTATTTTGAGGTTCCGCTTTATGTGAATTCATAGAAGATTTTAGAGAAGACTTTGGTTATAGTATAAGGCTATAAATTAATTTAATTAATTTTATGAAGGAACTTGCATGAACTAATTAACAGCCGTACACATGAAAAAAAAAAAATCCAATTAATGTTGTACTGAGTAACAAGTTGAGCTGAATAATAGAAACACTTATTATTATTATTATAAACTTTATTCCAGACACAAAAGCAGTCCATATACAATACAATCATTATATTCTACGGGCTAGCACCAACATATAACAGTTGAATCCAGTGATTTCTAATCCTGGATGTAAAAGCAAGACTAGTTAGAGCAATATTTTTGATAATGTCTTTTGGTGATGTGGTTATCTTTGTGAGATATGAGGTAACATTTTGATGCATTTTTCTTCTCATTCCAGATTGCCCCGGTGAAAATGATGGAGAGATCGATCTACAGTGCCAAATATTGCTTCGTAGAAAATTTATACAAGTCTGGGCGACTACCCTCAGTGGACCATGCAGTTTTGTCCGAATGGTTCGACTGGATTCAGAAAAACGGCAAGGTCAACATTGATCTCATAGGTTTGTAATAATTTGTTTGAGTTACAAATTGAATTTGAAGTTATAAACAGTTTAAATCTGATGTAAAACCTGTATTGCTTAGTGTACTGATATATATTTTTTGGTTGAAATGCGTTTTAAAAGATTATATGGTTAAAAATTTTTTTAAATTAAAGCGCTGAAACCTGTATACCTAGAGGGTCCCAGGATATACATTTTCCTGGGATACCATCCAACAGTGTAGGTATTATACATAAATCCATAATATTAATGCAAACATTCCATTCAGATGAGACTGATGAGCTTAAGTTATATAATATTGCCTGGTAATATTACTGTATTGGATGGATTGCCTTTTAGCTAGTTTAACGGTACTTAAACCATTAGTAGAAAGTTAATAATCTATTCCATATTTTTGCGCAACTTGAACCAACGTTAACAAAACATTAAAATTTATCTCTTTGTATTATAAGTGGAAAGTTTATCTTACTCAAATGAAATCCGATTGTTCATCTGAATTTGATGGAGGTTATGTACATCACAAATTTGACTTTGGTCGGAATGCGTTTTAACTCGCTATTAAATAAATTCTAAAGGTTATAAATGCTTCAGTTTAAAAAAGTTGTGACAATTTATACTGTATGTTTGATAAGTGAATTTAGTTTTTGCATTACTTTCTCATGAAGAAGGAATTGTAATGTTAGACAACAAAGTATGACACTAGATAATTTTTTGTTGTAAATTACACCAGGTGGCTGTATTGTTCAGCTCTTGCCAGTGCCACCTATCTTATAATGGATGACAATATACAGTGAACCTTGTGTTAGTAAGTCGCATTAATTAACTAAAACCAAAGTTGACAGGGCATACTTAAAATTAAATTTCTTATATTATCTCTCACATAAATCTTTCCTAATCAATTGGTTCATTTGAATTCGACTGTGGCAAGTTTAGATACTGTTCTGAAATAGTGTCTGGTTAGGAATGTATAATTTTTTTGTTGAAAATTACTGTTAAATCCCTTTTTTTCTAACCTTTTACTGTAATTTAGTGGATATTACTTTTCAGTATACTTGCAAGCGAGTCCGGAAACTTGCCTCGAAAGAATCAGAAAAAGAAGTCGGAAGGAGGAAGCTGGCGTTCCTCTCGAATACCTCGAGGAACTTCACAAATTGCACGAAGAGTGGTTGATATCTCAGGACAAGTTCCCGCTTCCTGCACCCGTACTCGTAAGTATGCTGGTTTTGACATAACGAAGTAATGAACAGTGATGACCCGCATTCATGTTATAAGATCTGCAAATTTTCCTCAGGCTTCAAGCTTGAAATGCTGTATTTGTGGTTAGTTCATCGTTAGGTATGCTAATAATAATGCGTTCTTAAATTTGGGAAAATTGGCCTTAAAAATGTCTTAAATTTGACTTCAAGGAAATGGCAGCCACCCTGAATTGGGGAACCTCTTTGTCATAATAATCATGCTTGATCGTCAATACAATAAAAGCCATTATCTGTTATTAATGATGATTTGCATGGATCTGCGTTTTGCAGATCCCAGGCGTGGCTAAAATACAGTCACTAAGTAACTATATCTTATTTAATTAGTTTCTATTTCAAATTTATAAATTTATTTCTAGGTGATTGACGCTGACAAAGATCTTGGTGAATTGAAGACGGACTTCGAGAAGCAAAGAGCAGAAATCTTATGCGGTTATGTATGATAACAGACGCTGGTGACCATTGGAACTACTCTAATATATTACTTGCAGGCAGCATTCATTCGAGATACTAACCAGGAAGTTGTGCCTATTTCACTGCCGTTAGTTTTTTATGAAACAATTTTGTGTTGTTCTGTACTTTTTGTCAGTTTTACTTGTACCCTGCCAAATGCAAGGAATTTTATTGCATGTGGGACGGTAGTGTTTCCGGATTATTCTTCTGGTATTCTTTATACTTGAATGTGTCATTGCAAAGACATTGTACTTTTTGTTAATGATCAATTATTTGTACTTTTTGTTAATGATCAATTATTTTGCAAATTTTTTATTATTATTGCAACATTTTATGTATTAGTTTTTCAATGATGATACAGTATAATTTTACTGTATTTTATTTTCAATGCATTTTTATGCAAGTCTTTTATTTAATACTAATTATTAATTTGAATCTAGTGAGCTTGATCTAACCGAGTGGCGACTGGAATAATAAATATTTAGCTTTGAGTGTTACAGGAGTCAAAATGTGTGTGCGCTTGTCTTGTGAACTGGGCTTTACTAGGCAATACTAAATGAGATGATTGTTTATTAAATTGATAAAAAAGAAGTATTAGGGTTTTCTAGTAATGTTCTTCAAGCACTCAGATCGCTGAATAAATCTGAGCAAGATCATCCTTTTAGAACAATAAACCATTTCTTGACGAGAAAACACTGTAAGATCTGGGAAATAGTGGATTTTCACTGAAGGTTCTCTGTATTTCCACCAGGTGGCTAAAACAGAATACTGCAATTCTATTGGCTGAAAAAAGTTCCTGCCCTTGACTGATTAGCTGAAGCAAAGTGCATCCTAGCAGCAGTATTTTTAGTGCATTTTAATGTATATTTGACGCTTCATCGTGATTTTTGTTATTTTTCTGAGAAAAGTTATATTTTTGGAATCAGTTATTTACCTACTGTGTCTGAAAAGCAAAATGAGTAATAAGAGGGGAGGAAAGACTTATGTCTTGCTGAAATCAGGGCTGTTCAGTGAAAAGACTATTACTTGGTAATGTTTGCCTAACAAAAATGAGTGTATTGACATTAAAATTTGAAAGATGGTTGAGACTAAACGTTGAGCCAAATTATATTACAATGAACTTTTCTCCAAAAATGCTATGTGCAGGGCATGTGAAATTCATCTGATATATTTGTTAAGTATTATGTTTTATTTAACATACGCCAGTACAAACATCAAGTGAATTTCATCTGATATATTTGTTGAGTATTGATTCTCACAAAATGTTAGTACAAACATCAAATTTCATCCGATCCATTTCTAAATAGGGATCATGTTTCTAACACTATGTACAGAATTTCGTCTGATATATTGCTAAGCAGGAAGCATGTTTCATACAAAATGTTAGTGCAAGCAGCATGTGAATTTCAATTGATACACATATATATATTAAATAGGGAGCATAATTCTCACAAAATGCTTGTACGACCAGCATGTGAATTTCATCTGACATATTGCTAAGTAGAGAGTACGTTCCACACAAAATGTTGGTGTGAAGAGCATGTGGATTTATTTGACATGTTGCTGAATACATGTTGCATTTTTCTCACAAAATGCTATGAATAAACAGCATGTGAATTTCATCTGATATATCTGCTAAGTAGGGAGCATGGGTCTCGTAAAATGCCTGTGAATTTCATCTGACTTATTCCTCCCTAACAATATTATTAAAAATGAATGAATAATATAAAAATTAACACTCCCTTTTTTCCATTACAATGTATACCTTGGTTTCACAGCCTGTTGTAAAATATATATATTATTAAAGATGATTCAGTTTTTCAATCAAGCGATATAATGCAAAAAATAAAATGTTTTTGGTTATCTAGTGAGCGTTGCAAATTTGCTTGATATTATGTTAAAGATTTAAAAAAGAAAGTCCTAAGATTTCTGTCAGTTTTCAAGGAACTGCCTAAATGGCTCTTCCATACCATTGCTCAGACAACGATGACCTTAGAATCCAGTTCAAACAGTTGTCAAACACAGTGTAAAAGATGTAACTAAAGCTTGCGAACCAAAAACTCTTGAAAAAAGCATGCACTTAATGAAAAGATTGTAAATACACGTACAAGGAATACAATTTCTGTTTATGCCAAGTAGATGTTTTGAAGTTACTTGTCTGGAAAAAAGAAGAAGCTGCACTTAGATTTTTTCTTTTTTGAAGTGTCAACGCTGCATTCACTACATACCCGTGTGATTAAAAATTAACGATAAGTGTAGTTTACAATGTAGCTTTGTTTGGTTGTGATATTGTGCACCAACACTACATCAAAAGTTGTGAAGTTTAAACAAAACATAATGTCAGTTGCCTCACTATGGGGAGAAGAAGTACCACCAGAGGTCACTGACACCGTGGCAGATAAGTTTGGTTTGATGACGTTATGTTACATGACGTTAGCTGCTGTCAAGTTACTACTCAGTCTGTGGAAACCTAATTGCTATTTTAGTCAAACTAAAATACAGAATTATATTCATGATAGATTATCTATGTTGCAATAATTATTAATAAACTGCCTTAATCTGTATCTTAAAATTATAAGTACTTTAAGTACTTAAAAGGTACTTGCAAGTACTATGGCTTCAAGTACAAGTACTTAACTTTGAACAGCTTTGAGTCCCAAGTAGTGAGTACTTGGTACTTAAGTCCAAGTACTGAGTCCAAGTACAGTACTTGACCCCAAGCCTGGTCATGTATAGTGTGATGAAACAATGGTGTAGTGATGTCATCTTATTGTTTTTTTTTAATTTACTACTGATGTAGTGCCCCCTATAGGCGCTGTTACTTATTCTCTTCGTTAAGACCACCCCTGGTGCTGAATTTAGTGGTCTTAATAGTGAGGTGATCATGATAGTGAAGTTAAATAATGTTGGCAAAAGTATGAGTTGTTTTGTAGAGGAAGGCTACTGGATAGACAAGAAGTCTATCATGCAACAAAATGATCCTAAATTAAAGTGTTGGAAAATTGCAGCCCTTTAAGGCATGTGATTCCAAATGGAGTCTTTTCACTGAGCAGCCCTTAAGGGCGGGGGCCTAGCTCAGAGGTAGCGCTCTGGGCTTCCAACCGCTGGGTGCCGGGTTCGATTCCCAGAAGAGCCTATGTTGGATGGCTGTTTCATCCTTCGTCTCATTGCCATGGTCTTTGCCTGTCCTAATTAGCCCAACTGGTGCAGAAATACAGGACATAAAGCCCAAATCACCCACCCACCCACTGAGCAGCCCTGAATTCAGCAAGACATGTCTTTGTTCTCTTATTACTCATTTTGCTTTTAAGACAGTAGATCAAAGCTAACTGATTTCATAAATATAATTATCTCAGGAAAATAACAAACCAATTGAAAGGTAAGGTCAAATATACATTAAAATGCACTAAAAATACCGCTGCTAGGATGCACTAAAAATACCGCTGCTAGGATGCACTTTGCTTCGGCCAATCATAGCCAAGGGCAGGAACATTTTCAGCCAATAGAATTGCAGTATTCTGTCATAGCCACCTGGTGGAAATAAAGAGAACCTTCTGTGAAAATCCACTATTGGCACTAACTCAAAAGTTGATGAGATGACAAAAATTTTTTTTATTAAAAATACTTGGATACATTTGTGACAAACATTTGATGAATTTAGATAATTTGCAACTGCCAATAACAATTTCAGGAGAATTTAGTATATAATTAGGTAAAACTACCACACAGAAAATCTTTTTGTGTCTTAAATTGGTCAGCCTTGGTCAATGTCATGATAAGTGACATATTTTCAATTTAAAGCTGGTTTGTCTCCAGATTTAGTACATTTAGATAATTTAACAAACCTTCCTGTCTCATATTTTATATTAACAGGTCCATTTGTGCACAAAAATTTACTATTAAGTTACAATAAATAGATGTTTTCATGCCATCAAAAACTCACTATGTAAACAAATGAATAATGGCACAATAGTGAATAATGCATGATGATACCAAATCCATTGTGTTCCCATTGTTTTGGTCAGATTTTCTCTCAATGCATGATTTATATTTTGTAATTACTGCCCGATGGAATCGTTTACAAAAGTTTGTGTGCCTTGATTGAATAAGGTGATTTTCAACTATTTGATGAATTTCTGAAAATTGCAATTTTGACAGACAATGCTGCCTCAAATAACATTGACCAAGGGAGACTTACATAATTATTGGATAAGATATCTAACTTGTTGGTCAAAAAGGATGTTAGTAACTTTAGACCCAGCCACATGTCAGTAAAATGTGTAAAACCTTTGACAATAACTTGAAAAAGTGAGCAGTTTTGACCTAGGTGCAATTACAATGTAAAAACTATCAAAATTCATGCGGTACTGAAAACATGTATATAAAAGTATTATAAACCCGAATTATGAAATTCATGTTGCCCTCAGCTTTGCTCTTGCGGAATTTCCATCCTACTCCGAAGGTTGGTGGGACAACTTGGAAAAATGTCGTTCACGTTTGATGACAGCAAGCATTGATTTATTGTCATATCAATATATAATTGTAGTGCCTAAACCAACAAGAACATTACGATCAGGCAAGCAACTCGTCCTGAGGGTTCCTTGGTGCCATATAAAGTCATTAGGCCCTAGGGGGCTTCACCTCATCTGTTCCACTAGTGTGGAAGTCTTCTGGACTGTTTAAGACTTTGCTAAAACTTTTATGATTAATGTAAACTAAAAGCTATCTGTTCAAAGAAGCTTTAATTCTCAATTGCAGTAACTTTTATTTTTATTTTATTTCGATTTGAATATTTTCAAGTGTGACTGAGAATGGATTTTTATTTTAATTTGTTGCACTCTTAACAATAAATTTATTATTATTTTATTATTCTTTCTGACTTTCGTATAATGCTCCATAATGATTCGACATTATAAGAGCTCTAACTCTAAAATATCGCACAGGAAATGTTAGAGGAACATCGGCTAGTTGGAATCTTTGATGGTGAATACAAAATGTTACAAAGTTGTGCGTATAAGGCTGGATTAACCTGTCAATGACTCAAGCTCATTTACAATGTACGGACTTCGCAAATGTCCAATGTGCTTGCCATAGGGTACGAAATGATGATGTAACTTCCAGCGCTGTGGGGTTGACACATAATGTCACAGATGAGCATCGCGCCGTCTGGTTTTCCAACCTGTGGCCAACAGGGATTGTTGATGCAAGCGCTGTTTTGTGGACAGATATTCACAGTCGGACCATTACTGGCTGAACAGGAGTTCGCAGCCCCTGTCAGTCGCACTCTCATTCTGACTATTGAAAAGCGATCGTTTGCTTGGAGAATGATATTAACGCCAGTCAATGATTGACCAGTGAAAAATGAAGGCGACACGCACGTTGAATCGGTGTTGTCTGTTAGGAATGGTGTTGTTGTGTCCATGGTGCCGCTGCAGTTATATGCAATTTCAGCCGTGTTTGGCATTACTGAAAATCAAAAGAAATGAATATAGTGTCAGAAACTGGCACAAGTCCCTCAATCTGGCCCTTGTAAGCCCAGGACCTCCTCGTAGCTCAACAAACCCAACATTGGGCTCTGGACAATGCACCCTGTCTAGAATTACCTAGCTCTCCCTTCACCATAGTAGTAGTAGTAGTAATAGAAGTAGTAGTAATAATAGTAGTATTAGTAATAGTGGTAGTAGTAGTAGCAGTAGTGGTAGTAGTAGTAGTAATAGTGGCAACACTAGCAGTAGGGGCAGTAGTAGTAGTACTAGGCAGTAGCAGTCGTAGTAATAGTAGTGGTAGTAATAGTGGTAGTAGTAGTAGTAATAGTAGTAGCAGCAGTAGTTGTAGTAGCAGTAGTAGTACTACTAGGCAGTAGTAGTCGTAGGAGTAATAGTAGTAGTAGTAGTAATAGTGGTAGTAGTAGTAGCAGCAGCAGTAGTAGTAATAGTAGTAGTAGTGGTAATAGTAATAGTAGTAGCAGCAGTACTAGTAGTAGTAGCAGTACTAGTAGTAGCAGTAGTACTAGTACTAGGCATTATAGTAGTCGTATTAGTAGTAGTGGTAGTAGTAGTGGTGGTGGTGGTAGTAGTAGTCGTAGTAGTAGTCGTAGTAGTAGCAGTAGTAGTAGTAGTAGTAGTAGTAGTAGTAGTAGTAGTAGTAGTAGTAGTAGTAGTAGTAGTAGTAGTAGTAGTAGTAGTAGTAGTAGTAGTAGCAGTAGTAGTGGTGGTGGTAGTAGTAGTAGTAGTAATAGTAATAGTAGGAGTAGTTATTGCATACTGAAAGGTTATAACACACTGAAATTAAACACGTTATGACGAACAGCCAACAAATGACGACTTCGGTTGTTTTTCACACCAGTATATGATTAGAAAGCAATCTCACATTACAAATTGAGTTATTTTTCCTGGTTGAAATTAATCTGACCAAATGTAAATTGTTAACACCCCAGTGGACTACCGGAAGCTGGATGAGGAGGGTAACTGCAGTTAATTACATAGTTTACCCATGCACTTACAGCCACCACGACAAACGTTAAGATGCAATTTATTAGTTCTTGATTCTCATTCTCGTTGATCATGCAATAAGTAGATATAAATCAATTTTATGATGAACGGTCATCAGAATTTAGTGTTTTTTTTATTAAAGCAGTTTTAGAAGGAGTATGCACAGCTGATTCCTCAGAACGACTTTTCAAACTGATTGAAACATTTGATAAGAATAAAAGCAATACCACAACATCTTGGCAATAAACTTGTTTTAACCTCTTGACTATTTCTGTGCAGTTGTTATGCTATGTAATTTTCTGAACTAATGGCCCACTTAGCATGGGCAAGTATTCGATGACAACATTAGGAATGGGCTAGAGAAGTTGATCAATAACTTTACAATCTTTCTGATCCGTCTGTTTTATCCCTGAACTGTCCATGTTCGCAGTGTCGACATGGAGTAGGGCAGGGGCGTAGATTTCTCTTGACGGTTGGGGGAGGGGATGCAGGCCTACTTTGTCTGTCCCACTGTGACTTTCCCTCGCTCTTACAAGTAGTAGTGGTCAATGCGAGGACACTGGCCAAGAGGTAAATGAATGGTGGATCACTGATGCCAAACTTATGAACTTGTACTGACATGTGAAACAAAGCACAAATGTTCCAAAACAAAAGTGTGTGAAAAAGGGTAATTTTCATTTCAGGGGGCGGGGGGATTGCATTGGTCAGAAAGTGGGGGGGGGGGGGGGTATATATCCCCCACATCCCCCCCCCCTCCTCAATCGATGCCCCTGGAGTAGGGTAACTATCCTCTATAAAGCTCAGACATAATTGTATTACCCTCCTTATTATTGGTGTCCATTTTGTTGAATTGCATGAAAAAAAAGGTTATCATGCCCAATATCTGTCTGAATCCACTTTGCGAACACTTTTATAGGCATATATATGTAATCATGGCTTCCCTGTTTTCTTGAACGCGACGTCAGAGCTTCAATGTAGTCCATTTGCCACTCCTATGTGTCTTAGTTCCTGAGATATTGGTGAAATGGAAATTTTGGTAATGGCGACCTTAATTTTCATATAGTAAACGATGCCCAAGGTTGCCAAATGGGCAACCAAGCTGGAAATGTTTTTTGGACCAATATGGATGGGAATCCACCAAAAACCTGGTACTATAGAACATTCTTGGGTTCACCATCTTGGTAAATGAACTAATGGTGGCACTTGAGAAGGTAACTGACTTTCTCATCTAACTGTAAATACATTAATCATTGGTTTACTATGATTAAATTATTGGTATAATACTTACCAACTGCTTGACAATGATGAGTGTCAAATATCATGTTTAGCGTTCCAAAGAAAATATAGAAGACAAAGAACTTTTCTGTGAGAAAATCCATTTTTCAATCTGAAGTGAAGTTAATGTTCATCGGATACTCAAGAGGCGCATTAAAGTTGTACAGCAAGATGTGAACAAAAACTTTCAGGTTTGTTTAAATAACCCGTAGACTTAGCTGTACGTATGAAAGCCAGGCCAGAAATTCAATGACGTTAATTATTCATGGTAACTTTTCAGGCGGCCAGTATGTGTATTGACAATTTATACAATTAAGAAGCGACAACGTTTGTATCACTTTGTTGCCAGTACAACTCGATAACATAATTGTGCATGCAAAATTTTTGTTGCATATTCACAAAGCACATATCAATGGAAGGTTATTGATTAACTAGAAAGGATATAGACTCAATGGAAGCAAAGGAGAAAGACAGTAAAAATGCAATGAAATATTTGACAATAGAAATTGGCAAAAGAAAAAGGAATATGAAACACATGCCAGATTTAACAAAATAAATTAAGATAAAGGACAAAGAAAATGTCGGGCAATGGCCAGGACAAATCAGAGAACAAAAAAGTTTATGTACATTTATTTTATTTTTTCATATCCACAAAAGATGAAGTTTTAATGCGAAACAAAATGGGAGAAAAATGCCAATTATATTGTTTTATATCATATGTTTTTTTTTTCATTAGATTGCCCACTACAGTTCTATTGTATATTCAACTTATCTGACCTGTTTTCTCAGCAGACATCATGATGAGATGACAAAACTTTGGAGTTCATACCGTGACACACACCACACACACACACACACTGAGATCCCACACTCCCACAGGTAGATAGATAGACAGATACATATATGGGAAGTGCAGCCCTCTAAGGCAAGTTCTTGCCACCATCAAGGGCGGGGGCCTAGCTCAGAGGTAGCGCTCTGGGCTTCCAACCGCTGGGTCCCGGGTTCGATTACCGGTCGAGCCTAAGTTGGATGGCTGTTTCCTCCTTCGTCTCATGGTCTCTGCCTGTCCTAATTAGCCCATCAGGTGCAGAAATACAGGACGTAAAGCCCTAATCACACACACACACACTTGCCACCATCAAGAGTTGATTGATGAGGGTAGAGAGAGGAGTCCACCTATGTTACACATTTATCCCATGGGTGGGATCTTTTACTTGCCTCATCATAGACACAAGGGACCGCCAATTAAGTTAAAAGTTTCATCCGAATGACATCCGGCTGGGATGATGCTCATGAATGGTTGCCCAGGCCTGGGATTGAACCCGGGTCCTTCAGAGGAGCAGGCGAGTGTCTTACCACTAGACCACCAGAGATGCCGAAGCATTGACACAAAGCACACGACACCATAATTTTTAAAAACGACTCGTGCATAGTACAGCATGTGAATGTCATCAAAATGATATGGCCACAATAAAATGCTCAGTTGGATATATCAAAAAGATAACATGGGCTCAGTGATCTCCTTCTTACAACATGCTTGATTTCAATAAACAATCTTAGGGACATCCTTCCAAACATCTTCATTTATGAAATGTAAAATAAATGTGCCATTGTCATTCACTAATAATGATTTGCTTGGATCTCTCGGAAAACCAGGAGGCACTCGATAGCGATGCTATTAATATGTCTTAGATTGTTCCTCCTGGCCTCTTATACACTGTGAATAGATTATATTGATTAATTCAACGTTATTATACTATTGTCACTTGTATGAAGGCAAATAAATTCGTCTTGAATCATATGACACTTAGTCGCAAGTTGTGGTAACACTGTTGTTGGAAACCTCAAACCTAAAGTGGCCAGTTACGCTTGTCTACTTATCTAAGATGAATGAATTGGGGATAAAGAGATGTGCACTTCATTGCTTGTATTGATTTGATGATCACAACACATTATGAAGTTTGGTTGGTTCCGTTTTTGGCATTGCAACTCTTTTCCGACGTTTTGCGTATGCTTATTTCCACGATTCGAGACGTCTGATTGGCTGAGAGGCCGTAAAATTGATAATTTTTTGTTGGCGATGACGGTCGACGATCGTTATTGTACAAATACTTAATTTTCATAAATAGTGTAAACCGTGACCCATCGCGACCTAAAAACTGGGTAAACTAATCATAGTGCAACACGTGAATTGGTTATGAAACACTACAACCAATTCATCTCTGTATGACATTCAGGCTTGAACATTGCTGTTCGTATGGAAATAACAGTAACTTTTTGATGAGCTGTTTGAATTGCAGACGGTCATTAGTTTAATATTTTACTGAATTTAAAATGTTTGCCCCCTTCAGTGTCACATATGATATATCTAATACATTTAATAAATATCTGCAATTATCATAATATGATCCACAACAGCATGTTATAAAACCTAGATATTTCAGGAATTTTTCTCAAGTGTACACTAGCGACATGTATGACACTTCACAATACAGCCACAACAATTTAAACAGGCTGCAATAAGCAGGCTAACACCTTTTGGCAGCCGCAACAAAAGCTAAGCTCATTTTCACAATGCTCTGGTAGCTGAATATAGCCTTGCATAACGTTTATGAAAGCCAATAGTGAAATTCAATGAATTATTCAAATCTGGTGACAGTTAAGGCTTTTTTTTTTTAGGTGTGAAATTTTTTGGATTTGAACTTCTAAGTATATTTTTGTCCTAAGTTGGAGATAAAAAATATATAAATAATTAAGCATTTGACCTTTCATTTGTAGACTTAATTACGTTTTTCAGATACCAATCAAGAATATGGTGTTAGTCCAAAACAGATCAAAACAAGTTTATAAAAAAAATATATAAAAAAATAAGTAGAACAAACATTTAACACTGAAACCCCACTACAAGGCCACCTCACTATTGTGAACACTAATTTTTAGATCATTTCCATTGAATATTATATCGCTATTAAGACCACCTTGTCAATAGACCGATTCATCAGTCTTGTATCAGAGATGTAGGGACTGATCCCAAACCATAGAAACAATTTCTATTTCTAGAATAATGCCAATTTTCGAAAACACTCACTCTTAGACTAGTAATAATTGCAGGCAATATATAAAGATTTATTTGGCTCTTAAATTTAATTAATCAGATTTATTTTATTTTCACTGTTACAAATCAGAATTAAAACGAAAACAAGCCCGCTGCTTCAGAAACAACAGCTTTCAATTTGTTTTCTATTTTTGAAATTTGGACGCATTGACTTTAGCCGGTTAGAATAGAAGCATAACATTTTATAGTCGCGATTTTGGAGTAAAATCGGCCATTTCACAGCTTCTACTGGTCAGATCAGGACCGCAAAGCTATATCAACAAGCAAACTAAAATAAATTTGGCAGAATTTCCCTATGTTGTGAAACCGCGCTTCCTTATCAGTAAGAGTAACTGTCTGATCAAGTGATCTTTTTAAACTTGCACCTGTTTTGGCAAGGTTCCACTATGGTAATGTTGCACACAGATGAATGCTGCATATTTATTTATAATTGTTTGTGAGATAAGTTAGCCATTCATTAATTAATAATTTAATGCAAAATACATGTCCTGGAATCAGGCAAGCAAACAAAAAGTCCCCTATTATTGAATCATTTCAAAATTGAATTAAATCACATGTGTCAGCCAGCGAATTTAATCATTGAAATATGCAGTATAATAATATGTAAGTCAGTGCCATTTTATTTATTTTATTGATGTTATCTTTTTTTGTCGGTTTACAAATCCCTTGTGGACTTATGTTTGTTTGTTTATCAACTCCGACATAAAATAATCTTTTTTTTTTTGTTCTTCTAATAAATAAATTTAAAAAATAACTTTAAAATGTCTGGTCTGTCGCAATTCTACTGGGTCTGAAGCATAGTTAGCCTATGACTAGCTGCCAGAGGCAGACGTATTGATGAGATGATAAGGCTGCTTGGAGTCCACACCATGTTACACATTTACCCCATTGGCGGGTCTTTACATTGCCTCCATTTAATGTATCGCGCGATCGACATCCACTGCGATGTAGGATAATTTTGTTTTAATTCATAATATCGCTTTTTATGTACAGTATTTTAATCTAGGCAATACTAGTTTTATGCATACATTTTATCTCGTAAGTCTTTTTTTATATCTGGCATCTGCATGGCCAAATGTGTCACATGCGTTTTCCATAAGAAGGATGAACGCATGGAAAACGCATGGTTTTCGCCTAAATATAATTGGGCAAAAATTTTTGAAATCGGACAAGAATTAACGATTCCAGGACCAAAAAACGTAACAGAAAGTCAATGGTCT
The DNA here is from genome assembly GCA_932294295.1 of Alitta virens. Classification (NCBI taxonomy): domain Eukaryota; kingdom Metazoa; phylum Annelida; class Polychaeta; order Phyllodocida; family Nereididae; genus Alitta; species Alitta virens. Next base: position 37,186,657 of record OW028578.1, read on the forward strand.
GTTCAGTCCACAGAAACAAGCTATTGTTTGGCTGTGTTGCTATGGGCAACACCACAGGAGCGTCATCGCTTCAGTAATACAATCTAATATTACTGAACAATAAAACATTTTCTATCCAAATCTAGTATAAAAAACAATTCTGACAAGAAATATTTAACAACTGGTTTGTAAATATCATTTCGTAATTTTTTATTAATGTGAAAATGTCCCAGAAAGTTTTGAGGTGATGACGTTGTTGACAGTTATGCAATGCTCTGATTGGTCAATGGTAAAAATTTATATTCATGAATTTTTTCTATACTACATGAATGCATAGCCAGGCAGCTCAACTAAAAGTGAAAATTGTGGGATATAAATAAGACCCAAGTGGATATGTGGTATATTTTTATATTCCCTCACTTGTTGACAAATTGGCTTCAGAATTTGGATATCCACCATATTTTTTAAAACGACTCGTGCATAGTACAGCATGTGAATGTCATCAAAAAGATAACATGGGCTCAGTGATCTCCTTCTTACAACATGCTTGATTTCAATAAACAATCTTAGGGACATCCTTCCAAACATCTTCATTCATGAAATGTAAAATAAATGTGCCATTGTCATTCACTAATAATGATTTGCTTGGATCTCTCGGAAAACCAGGAAGGCACTCGATAGCGATGCTATTAATATGTCTTAAGAGTGTTCCTCCTGGCCTCTCATACACTGTGAATAGATTATATTGATTGTTTCAACTTTATTATACTATTGTCACTTGTATGAAGGCAAATAAATTCGTCTTGAGTCATATGACACTTAGTCGCAAGTTGTGGTAACACTGTTGTTGGAAACCTCAAACCTAAAGTGGCCAGTTACGCTTGTCTACTTATCTAAGATGAATGAATTGGGGATAAAGAGATGTGCACTTCATTGCTTGTATTGATTTGATGATCACAACACATTATGAAGTTTGGTTGGTTCCGTTTTTGGCATTGCAACTCTTTTCCGACGTTTTGCGTATGCTTATTTCCACGATTCGAGACGTCTGATTGGCTGAGAGGCCGTAAAATTGATAATTTTTTGTTGGCGATGACGGTCGACGATCATTATTGTATAAATATTTAATTTTCATAAATAGTGTAAACCGTGACCCATCGCGACCTAAAAACCGGGTAAACTAATCATAGTGCAACACGTGAATTGGTTATGAAACACTACAACCAATTCATCTCTTTATGACATCCAGGCTTGAACATTGCTGTTCGTATGGAAATAACAGTAACTTTTTGATGAGCGGTTTGAATTGCAGACGGTCATTAGTTTAATATTTTACTGAATTTAAAATGTTTGCCCCCTTCAGTGTCACATATGATATATCTAATACATTTAATAAATATCTGCAATTATCATAATATGATCCACAACAGCATGTTATAAAACCTAGATATTTCAGGAATTTTTCTCAAGTGTACACTAGCGACATGTATGACACTTCACAATACAGCCACAACAATTTAAACACGCTGCAATGAGCAGGCTAACACCTTTTGGCAGCCGCAACAAAAGCTAAGCTCATTTTCACAATGCTCTGGTAGCTGAATATAGCCTTGCATAACGTTTATGCAAGCCAATAGTGAAATTCAATGAATTATTCAAATCTGGTGACAGTTAAGGCTTTGTTATTTTAGGTGTGAAAATTTTTGGATTTGAACTTCAAAGTATAGTTTTGTCCTAAGTTGGAGATAAAAAATATAAATAATTAAGCATTTGACCTATCATTTGTGGACATAATTACGTTTTTCAGATACCAATCAATAATATGGTGTTAGTCCAAAACAGATCAAAACAAGTTTATAAAAAAAATATATAAAAAAATAAGTAGAACAAACATTTAACACTGAAACCCCACTACAAGGCCACCTCACTATTGTGAACACTAATTTTTAGATCATTTCCATTGAATATTATATCGCTATTAAGACCACCTCGTCAATAGACCGATTCATCAGTCTTGTATCAGAGATGTAGGGACTGATCCCAAACCATAGAAACAATTTCTATTTCTAGAATAATGCCAATTTTCGAAAACACTCACTCTTAGACTAGTAATAATTGCAGGCAATATATAAAGATTTATTTGGCTCTTAAATTTAATTAATCAGATTTATTTTATTTTCACTGTTACAAATCAGAATTAAAACGAAATCAAGCCCGCTGCTTCAGAAACAACAGCTTTCAATTTGTTTTCTATTTTTGAAATTTGGACGCATTGACTTTAGCCGGTTAGAATAGAAGCATAACATTTTATAGTCGCGATTTTGGAGTAAAATCGGCCATTTCACAGCTTCTACTGGTCAGATCAGGACCGCAAAGCTATATCAACGAGCAAACTAAAATAAATTTGGCAGAATTTCCCTATGTTGTGAAACCGCGCTTCCTTATCAGTAAGAGTAACTGTCTGATCAAGTGATCTTTTTAAACTTGCACCTGTTTTGGCAAGGTTCCACTATGGTAATGTTGCACACAGATGAATGCTGCATATTTATTTATAATTGTTTGTGAGATAAGTTAGCCATTCATTAATTAATAATTTAATGCAAAATACATGTCCTGGAATCAGGCAAGCAAACAAAAAGTCCCCTATTATTGAATCATTTCAAAATTGAATTAAATCACATGTGTCAGCCAGCGAATTTAATCATTGAAATATGCAGTATAATAATATGTAAGTCAGTGCCATTTTATTTATTTTATTGATGTTATCTTTTTTTGTCGGTTTACAAATCCCTTGTGGACTTATGTTTGTTTGTTTATCAACTCCGACATAAAATAATCTTTCTTTTTCTTCTAATAAATAAATTTAAAAAATAACTTTAAAATGTCTGGTCTGTCGCAATTCTACTGGGTCTGAAGCATAGTCAGCCTATGACTAGCTGCCAGAGGCAGACGTATTGATGAGATGATAAGGCTGCTTGGAGTCCACACCATGTTACACATTTACCCCATTGGTGGGTCTTTACATTGCCTCCATTTAATGTATCGCGCGATCGACATCCACTGCGATGTAGGATAATTTTGTTTTAATTCATAATATCGCTTTTTATGTACAGTATTTTAATCTAGGCAATACTAGTTTTATGCATACATTTTATCTCGTAAGTCTTTTTTTATATCTGGCATCTGCATGGCCAAATGTGTCACATGCGTTTTCCATAAGAAGGATGAACGCATGGAAAACGCATGGTTTTCGCCTAAATATAATCGGGCAAAAACCATGCGTTTATCTGGTGGTTGTGAATTCGGGCTTGACGTCCTGTATTTCTGCACCTGATGGGCTAATTAGAACAGGTAGGGACCATGGGCAATGAGACAAAGGATTCAACTCTTACTCAGTCAAGCTCAGTTACACAACTCTAACTCAGTCAAGCTCAGTTACACAACTCTAACTCAGTCAAGCTCAGTTATACAACTCTTACTCAGTCAAGCTCAGTTACAAAACTCTAACTCAGTCAAGCTCAGTTACACAACTCTAACTCAGTCAAGCTCAGTTATACAACTCTTACTCAGTCAAGCTCAGTTACAAAACTCTAACTCAGTCAAGCTCAGTTACACAACTCTTACTCAGTCAAGCTTACTTACAAAACTCTAACTCAGTCAAGCTCAGTTACATAACTCTAACTCAGTCAAGCTTACTTACACAACTCTTACTCAGTCAACTCAGTTACACAACTCTAACTCAGTCAACTCAGTCTAGCATGTGAAAGACTGCGGAGGCCGAGCTCAGTGGTAGCCTGCTGGGCTTCCAACCACAGGGTCCGGGTTTCAATTCCCAGTCGAACATAAGTTGGATGGCTGTTTCATCCTTCATCTCATTGCCATGGTCCCTGCCTGTCCTAATTAGCCCATCAGGTGCAGAAATACAGGACATAAAGCCCTAATCCACACTTCCTTGTTGGCTTCCTTTCACCATTCTGTAATCATATTTAGTCAAGTACACATGTATGGAATTATGCATTGGAACACATAAGGTCTTCAGATCTACAGCCATAATCAATTGTAAGTACAAGTATAGTTTGTTATCATATTATATGTATTATTTATTATAAAGCCTATCTATAGTATTTTGTACTGTTATCAGCTTATGCAATTTGTGTAATTTATTAAGATTGAGATTAGCCTGAGTCAAACAATCATGTAGCATAATTAATTATAATTTCTTTTCTTAATTGCAGTAAACCACTTGCACACCCACAAAATGATTTCCTAAGTTTGGATAACAAGAATAAAATACGTTAGGAAATTATCACTGTCTGAAGTCCTTAGAAATAGAACTTTTTTTGACAACACGTGTGTGGTGGTGGTGGATTAGGGCTTTACGTCCTGTATTTCTGCACCAGTTGGGCTAATTAGGACAGGCAGAGACCATGGCATTGAGACGAAGGATGAAACAGCCATCCAACATAGGCTCGACCGGGAGTTGAACCTGGGACCCTGTGGTTGGAAGCCCAGCGTGCTACCACTGAGTTAGGCCCCCATCCCTTGACGACACGTGTGTATCGACAGCTATTCGCTTTGAGTTCAAAGTTTCAGTAGCGACTATTATTGATAGTTACTGAAAATGTAGGACGACAAAGAAATAAAGACTAGAAATGACAATAAAAAATTGTTTATTGTGTACTGACAGCCATTCGCTGTGAGTATTGACAGCTGTTCGCCTTTGAGCACCGACAGCATTTCACTTTGAGTTCAGCCACAACTATTATTGACATTCTCTGAAATTGTAGGACAATGTAAGAACTAATATGACAATCAAGAAGTTTTGCAACGAATCCATTGATGTCTCTGCATTGATTGATGTAATGCGGCATTATTCTGACATTGATCTGCTGAAAAAACTCCCGGGTTTCCTTAATTGGTCAACAACACTAGCTTCCGTTCGGGTGCAATTCCCGGTCGAGCCTATGTTGGATGGTTGTTTCATCCTTTGTCTCATTGCCATGGTCCCTACCTTTCCTAATTAGCCCATCAGGTGCAGAAATACAGAACGTAAAGCCCTAATCCACCACCACCTTAATTGGTTTAAAGTAATATAGCTTTAGGAAAGATGAGGCTAAAATTTGTGTTCTCCGTCGAGGGAGCTTGAGCAACTTGAAATAATTGCACCCTTGGCAGGCCTTATCAAGCCTGAGTCTTTCTCAACTTCCTATGGAGATTATACGGCCCATAACACAGAACTAGCTGCAGAGAATAAGCAGTTAATAAGCCCACGTCAATTGCCATCATGTGTAAATTCCTGGCATCCTCAGTCGTGGAAACACTTGCGGCGAAGGCCTCGAACCGCAGTGGCCAATGCAGGGCAGATTCATTGATTTGCAACTGTACATGAAAATTAGCATTGTACAATTTTACATTAGGGCGGCAGACCCCATAAAGAAAACTTGAGTTTTCGCTACTGTGGGGCCACCCAGGGAGGACACTATTGTACATACACAATTCACTCTGTAGTTACGGCCATAAATCATTTACCAGATTCCATACCCAAGTACAGAAACCCATTCATTGATATGTTGCTGCTCGTTCAATCAAACTGGCTACACTGAGTCCAAGCAACCCACCACAACTGACCATGTGACGTATGCAAGTGTAGGCTCAAAACAAGCAGTGAATTAGTGGGTGGAAAGGAGGGCAGCAATTAACCAAAGTCGAACTTGCTGCAATACTCTCTGGCCCACACTAAATTTTTTAAGGCCCTCCCGGGAATTAACAATTATTTGGGCAAACAGCAAACTTGGGATTGGCCAGAACTTCTCTTGACATAATGACATCACATCAACACTTCCATGAATCTCATGTATGAAATGTAGTCAGTTTGATTGAATGTTCTATAACTAGATGACCACATACTCCATTGTGTGTTTGGTGCCTTTTCATTAAATTGAATAACTACAGATGGTGTGTGTGTGTGTGTGTGTGTGCGTGAATAGGGCTTTACGTCCTGTATTTCTGCACCAGTTGGGCTAATTAGGACAGACAGAGACCATGGCAATGAGGCGAAGGATGAAACAGCCATCCAACTTAGGCTCGACCGGGAATTGAACCCGGGACCCAGCGGTTGGAAGCCCAGAGCACAACCTCTGAGCTAGGCCCCTCGCCCTAACTACAGATGGTAAGTTGTGGTTCTTTGTACTCGGTGGCTGAGCTGGGGCTAGTAAAAGACCCCACCCACTGGGTTAATTGTAACAGGGATAGACAACTTATTGCAGAGCAGTGCACATGGCCCATTTTGGCGATTGAGCCTGCAAGAAATTACAAAGTAGTGTTTCATAATATATTATAGAAATGTTTTCTTATGAAGATTGCATATTTCCTCGGACTAAACCAATGTAAATAATGTTTCTATGAACTTACGAATACAAAATATTTTTCCGTTTTATATTTTGAAGTACTATAATAAGACCCAATGGTTATGTGGTTTTTTTTTATATTCCCCAGGAGTGGACAGATTGGCCAGGATTCACGAGTGGCGTTAGCCACGAGTGAATTCTGAAGCCAATCTGTCCACAAGTGAGGGAATATAAAAATATACCACATATCCACTTGGGTCTTATTTATACCCCACAATTTTCACTTTTAGTTGAGCTGTCTGGCTATGCATTCATGTAGTATAGAAAAAATTCATGAATATTAATTTTTGCCATTGACCAATCAGAGCATTGCATAACTGTCAACAACGTCATCACCTCAAAACTTTCTGGGACATTTTCACATTAATAAAAAAAATTACGAAATGATATTTACAAACCAGTTGTTAAATATTTCTTGTCAGAATTGTTTTTTATTCTAGATTTGGAAAGAAAATGTTTTATTGTTCCATATGATTCGATTGTATTACCGAAGCGATGACGCTCCTGTGACGTTGCCCATAGCAACACAGCCACACAATGGCTTGTATCTGTGGACTGAACAGATCATTGACTTTCTGTTACGTTTTTTGCTCCTGGAATCGTTAATTCTTGTCCGATTTCAAAAATTTAAATTTGTTTAGGGAGCTGACAATTTTATCTTTTGAATGGTGGTAAAGTTGTGACTCCGAATATTGTTTTAAAGCGGCGGCGCTAGTTTAAACGGCGAAGCGCTTAGCTGCAAAAAGAGATTTTTTGTCATTGGCCTGCCATACATAGAAGTATGTGGTATACATTTCCCATCCTTGTAAGATAAGCCATGTAGTATACACATGTATACCACATAGGCTATACCACATGGCTTTTCTATGTGGTATACAACTGATTGTGGGGTATTCCTTCATACATAGAAGTATGTGGTATACATTTCCCATCCTTGTAAGGTAAGCCATGTAGTATACACATGTATACCACATAGGCTATACCACATGGCTTTTCTATGTGGTATACAACTGATTGTGGGGTATTCCTTCATACCCCACAATCAGTTGTATACCACATAGAAAAGCCATGTGGTATAGCCTATGTGGTATACATGTGTATACTACATGGCTTACCTTACAAGGATGGGAAATGTATACCACATACTTCTATGTATGGCAGGCCAATGACAAAAAATCTCTTTTTGCAGCTAAGCGCTTCGCCGTTTAAACTAGCGCCGCCGCTTTAAAACAATATTCGGAGTCACAACTTTACCACCATTCAAAAGATAAAATTGTCAGCTCCCTAAAAAAATTTAAATTTTTGAAATCGGACAAGAATTAACGATTCCAGGAGCAAAAAATGTAACAGAAAGTCAATGATCTGTTCAGTCCACAGATACAAGCCATTGTGTGGCTGTGTTGCTATGGGCAACGTCACAGGAGCGTCATCGCTTCGGTAATACAATCGAATAATACGGAACAATAAAACATTTTCTGTCCAAATCTAGTATAAAAAACAATTCTGACAAGAAATATTTAACAACTGGTTTGTAAATATCATTTCGTAATTTTTTTTTATTAATGTGAAAATGTCCCAGAAAGTTTTGAGGTGATGACGTTGTTGACAGTTATGCAATGCTCTGATTGGTCAATGGCAAAAATTAATATTCATGAATTTTTTCTATACTACATGAATGCATAGCCAGACAGCTCAACTAAAAGTGAAAATTGTGGGGTATAAATAAGACCCAAGTGGATATGTGGTATATTTTTATATTCCCTCACTTGTGGACAGATTGGCTTCAGAATTCACTCGTGGCTAACGCCACTCGTGAATCCTGGCCAATCTGTCCACTCGTGGGGAATATAAAAAAATACCACATAACCATTGGGTCTTATTATATACCCCACAATCAGTTGTATACCACATAGAAAAGCCATGTGGTATAGCCTATGTGGTATACATGTGTATACTACATGGCTTACCTTACAAGGATGGGAAATGTATACCACATACTTCTATGTATGGCAGGCCAATGACAAAAAATCACTTTTTGCAGCTTAGCGCTTCGCCGTTTAAACTAACGCCGCCGCTTTAAAACAATATTCGGAGTCACAATTTTACCACTATTCAAAAGATAAAATTGTCAGCTCTCTAAAAAGGTTAGAATTTTTGAAATCGGACAAGAATTAACGATTCCAGGACCAAAAAACGTAACAGAAAGTCAATGGTCTGTTCAGTCCACAGAAACAAGCTATTGTGTGGCTGTGTTGCTATGGGCAACACCACAGGAGCGTCATCGCTTCAGTAATACAATCTAATATTACTGAACAATAAAACATTTTCTATCCAAATCTAGAATAAAAAACAATTCTGACAAGAAATATTTAACAACTGGTTTGTAAATATCATTTCGTAATTTTTTTTATTAATGTGAAAATGTCCCAGAAAGTTTTGAGGTGATGACGTTGTTGACAGTTATGCAATGCTCTGATTGGTCAATGGTAAAAATTAATATTCATGAGCCGGACAGCTGTAATCGTTGAATTCAGGCTAAGCACTCTACAATTGCCATCCGAGTACCCATTTACACCTGGGTTGAGTGAATGAATGATTCAAGGAGGATCAGTGCCTCCAATATAAGCTGACTATAGTTTAATCCAAAATAAATTTCCACTCGAATTTTGGTCGTATTTTTACATATATGTCATTGAAAAACACAAAATAGAATAAATGTTACCAAAAAGTCAAATCCCCTTCTCCGTACAAATTAACTTCAAGTTTCCTATCTTTGCAATGACAAGTTTTTCATCATTTATAGCCATTTGTTATGGCTACAAAGAAACAGCAGAAATCACTATGGAGAATATAGCAAACTTCAAGTCATTTCTTTCCGAAAGTCTTTTAGTAGCCAGCCAGAAATGTGTGAATTGAATTGCTGTGAACATTTCTGTCCATTTTGTGCAAAATATTCCCAAGAAACAAGTGGACATTTATTTTGGATCCTAGTATAAGCTTCGAGCCAATAGCATTGAGAGTTTAAGACGATGCAATAAAATTTGAGAATTTGAGATTTTACAGAAAAAAACTAATTTATTTCTTTAGTCACATCCAGACATCGTCTTTTTAATTTATTAGGCGATCACATGTAATGGAATGAAGAGTACACATCTGATATAAATATTACACGCACAAATCTTCATAATTTGTTACAAATAGCTGATCATAATTTAACAATAAATTATAAAAAATAACTGCAGTATTTTTATGCACAAGTAAGTGTTACAATAATTACATTTTTTAAACAACGAAAAAGGTGACAACAATATTTAAGAAAAAGAAAGTTGAAAAAATGATGCAAGCCATTTTTTTCTTTTAACAATAAAATATTTGAGAAAGGAATGTATAATAATATAACAAAATCTAAAAATTATCACAGTAATAACATTAATAACAGCATTTTGGATCACAGATTTTACCTACAAAAAGCATTTAGATCCTTATGCCACGTAAAGATAAATATCTCATAAAAATCACAGATCTCAACAAAAGTATAAACCAGCTACAGTCATCAATCAAATCCAACATTCCGTTGTTAACTGCCAACTTATCGGAACAGATCACTGGTTGTAAATTGATGTAAAATACACTTTAATAAACATTAAAAGCACACATAATATTTTTATAAAACAATTACTATTAAATTGGCAATATAATACATTTGCATGCAGGTATTCCTAATTTTATATTACATAATACACATTTATCAATATCGTATATTTGAAAAATATTTATGACAGGGTGGCGGCGCATCTTTAAAAAGTCCTAAAAGTTGTAAATGCAGTTTCTCAGATTTTTAGACCTTAAGTATTTAAGGCGATACATTTGTTAAAGGAGTTATTAATAAGTTGTTAAATTCAGTTCCCAAATGATATTATAAAAATTAATTGCAGAGCAGAAATTCTGTTGCTGAAGCTGAATGACAGCAGTTTAATTATCAATCAACAAAAATAATATGTTATCAATTTGAAAATTTTCCCGAAAACTAGTAGATATAAGACATAATATAATTGATATTTTCCGAAGATATAATATAATTTATGTCAGCCTGTTTTTAATTGGCTCCAATGAAATAAAGTTATTAAAATAAATACAATGGTTTCTTTGGATTGATAATCTATGCAAGTTTGCCGATAACATCTTAAAAAGGTATTAAATTTTGACTTGGAGGATACTGCAGCCATCCTGTGTTTAAGAAACTGAGTTCAATACAAAATCACAAAATTTGTAATGCATGGATTGTCTGCTACTGTAAGCTCAATATTTGTAGAATAATAAAAGCCAAAAAAAAAAAAGTAATAAAATAACAAATATCTAGCTATAAAATGGTACAAAAATATCACTGTACATTAATATATAAATATATCCAATATAGACATTTGCAGGAGAGGAAACCATTAAATAAAATGAGCATTAAAAACAGAATTCATACAAATATCTGCTTTCTGTAGTAAAAGCCGGCAAACAATGTATAAAAATGAGATTTCTTAAAACATGAATTGATATACTCAAAATATTTAAAAAAACGACCATATAATATCATATATTTGCATCGATTAGAGTATTTTGAAAATGACATCAGCAAGCGTGTAATCTCAAATAATATTTCCGACGTTATTTATCTTATCATATTCACTGAGCATTGTACAAAAGCTGTACATTTCATATCGAATACTGTTACTATACATACATATATATATATATTTTGACATCTCAATTAATAAGTATTTAATCTCAATTAATTTCAATGTTAAGTTCATGATGTAAAACATATTCTCTGAGTATTGTACAAAACTATACTATACATTTTATTTCTGAATACCAGGTATTACATATTTTGACATCTGGATACAAACAATTATGCGACTTGAGCTCAAAATATAATAATGTTTATATACATACAATGTACTAGAAAAATTAAAATTACAATATGCACTGTTTTAGTAAGCTCTGCAAGTAAAAAAGTATCTTCGTAATACTTTAACACAAAGTATAATTTAATTTTTTGTTAATACAAGTAATTTTACTCATGAGCACAAATCCTGGGGGGATGGAGGGGCTACACCCTTCTTCATATTTTAATGTGTATTTCTATGATTTTGTGGTTCTGAAAAGTTTCAATCCCCACCCCATGAAAAATACACATTTTTGCCACTGTAAAATTTGACTAAGACTTTTTCTTTATGCAACACATATTTGAAAGGGCGGGTATCCACCCTATGGGTTACTGTATATAGCTATACTCGGGTGCACCCCCATTACCAGTCCGTTTTGTGATATTCCTGTAGTATGTAACCCTAAGTTGTAAAATTGTATTTGCGGAGATTGGTGAAAAAAAATAAACTCTAAACTCTAAAATATATTAGTCCACCAATTTTATGAGAGATTCTTATTAATATCATGAAGGTTTTAACCTTTGAACTTATAATAGTAGTACTAGGAATACTAGTAATACTAGGAATACTATTCGAGATAAGTTCTTGACAATTAAAAGTAGAAGTTTAGACAGCTGTCACTGCAGAATCACACATAAGTATAATCTTGCGGTTCCTCAAATATTTTTGAGCAAAAAAATGCATACAAACTACGGCAATTTGATAAGTAAAATAGAAAATGCTGACATACTACTCACTGTCTTCGATTCAGTCAAGTATGGCTAGAGATTGGCTATTTTAAAAGAAATTATAATAATTCATATTACATCGAGATGCATAACATCCATGTTTTGAAATAGTTTTACATACAGCATATTATTTGAATCTAATTAAATAATAATATAATCTAATGCGATTGTGCATGAATGCATCATATTAGGCACTGACTCGATAATTGCTTATCTATTAAAGTCTCTCGCAACAACTAATCATGAAAATACCATTAAATTATAAGGCCACGGTTTTTTGATCTTATGTTTCTTGGAACTTTCTCGGACCGTTTTTCATGAGACGGTCGGTCGGAAAATAAAAAATATCCCCAGAAAGTGTCTTTTTTTTTTCATAAATTTTTTCAATTAATAAATCAATGGATATACCATATCCATTGATTTATTAATTGAGCGGCACTGCAAAAGTTTGGCCAGAGGTGTCGAGAAACGAAAGATCACAAAACCGTCGCCTAATGGTCATACGACAAATACTAATAATAATATTAGTTATTAAAATAGATTTTGACCATTAGGAGCAGGAATGCTAATACCCGCTTTGGAAATAATGAATAATACAAGTATGAGGAAGCCAATTACGACGGATGTAATTATGAAAGATATAGCGTATGATCGCCATGTCACTCTGAATTTCGGTGGACCTATAAGACTGAAAGGAAAAACAAGACTGATAAGTGTGCATTCACTGATGCTAGGGAGTATGGAGTAACACTGCCATACATTCCTAAACCAAAATCCTATAAAAGATTGGGGTTTAGTGCAGTATAGCGGACCCAAATCTATGCCCATATTTGGCATCCATTAAACATTTTAATTTTATCAAATATTTAACAAGTTTGAAGTTCTAGCACAATTAAAATAACATTGAGTGTAGAATAGGGGGGGTTTCGAGGCGGTAGCCCCCCGAGAAAAGCAAAAATAAACTCTGTCATTGTGAATATGAAAACTGCTGTCATAACTACATTAGTTTGTGACGTCATACATTGATTTCAAGCACTTTTACGTCATAGGCCTGGCGAAGAGGCTCATTAAATATGGTCATAAATCTGGGTCCGCTATACTGCACTTTTTCCAAAGAATGATTTGTTATTCTATTCTTTTTTTTTTCCTTCATCAAGCACTTAATTCTAATAATGATCCCAAAGATTTTTTATTGATTAAATAATCTGAAGCCATTTAATACATGTGCAACACCATTTCACCAAAAATATTCAAATTTTGTTTAAAAAATGCACATAGTCATATGAAAAAAAAATTTTTTTGTGCTCTGTATATTTAAAATTATTATATTTAATCAATATTATTCTCTACCATAAACATACTATAAAATCATTTTTTAAATATCCATTTCATTGATATTATTTGAAAACTTACCTAAGGAAAGCAACACAGGCGGTCAAGGTATAGATAATACTAATACTTGTGTTGATTGTGACGATTTGCCCAAATTTGGAAAAGGGTTGAATGACCGTCATGCATAATGGGATCGCCGCGACGATGGTCGTTATGGCACTGGAGGTGATAGAAACACCGATGTGGCTTACCGCCGCTAGAGCGCGCCACTTCCTACATTCTGCTTTGTCCTGGAGTAAAATTAAATCAACTTTAAAACATGTTCTCATTCGAAGAAATAGGGTTACAGCTGTTTCACAAATATGTCAGTGTTAGGGTAGATTTTATGCGTAGTGGTCGATTTGTATTATAATTTGAGAGTGAACCAACACATGATGCAACGTCGTTTTTGCTCACACATATTAAAGGTGCACTGTCTGTCAAATTTGCACATTAAAATAATGATATAAATCAATACTGCCTTCTTATTTCATGATATTTTTCACCATTACATACCCACTTTTGCAACAATTAAGATTTAATTTAAAATAAATAATATAAATATTAGTTTTTCATGCCATCAAAAACTCAATATGTAAACAAACCCAGTAATGACGTCACAATACTGAACAATGGTGATGATGTCATTTCCATTGTGTTTCCAATGTTTTGGTCTGGATTTTCTCTCAATGTATAATTTATTTTTAAGTAATTAATGTCTTATAAAATCATTAATTCGCACAAATTTAGTTTGCCTTGATTAATAAAGGTAATTTTCAACTGTTTGATAGCATATTAGAAAATTGCAAATTTGACAGACAGTGAAACTTTAAGTGTCTGATTTGCCATAGTTATAGTCAAGATTATTCTATATGTTTTAGGATTAAAAATTGTAGCTCTAATAAAGACATTACAGGAGCAATTGGAAAATATTTATTCAAGACTCAAGACAAATTTATTTGCCTTCATACAATAATATATTAATAGGTGGAAACAATCAATATATTCTATTTACGATGTATGAGAGGCCAGGAGGAACACTCTAAGACACATTAATAGCATTGCTATTGAGTGACCTCCTGGTTTTCCGATATGTTCCGATATACATAAAGTAGGTACTATTTTTAAATAAAAGAAATGGTCTCAAGAAAATTTCAATGTAATTGTATGAAAATCACAAAACAATTTAATTTTAAACCAAATAAAAATAAATAAAAAAACTGAAATTGGAAAGTCTGTTTTTACCAATACCTGAGAAATATTAGGCGGTATGTTTTTCCCTGATAATAAGAATCCTTCTACAAGATGGACGCAGTAATCCACCGAAGAGCCGACCAGGATCGACAGAGAAACGGCTTCCACCGCTCCCATTTCCCAACCGGCTAAGTAGAAGATGCTGACCACCAGACAAATGACGCCTGAAAACAAATGTACATGTTATAGCAAGTCTTTACATGAGCGGACATAATTATGGTGATTATTTGAAATGATGAAGAAATGGAAGTGAAATTTATTATTACCAGGTATGTATATTTTGGGCTCGACTATATATATATATATAAATATATATATAGATAGATAGACAGTTGTCTCTTCAAACAAATATCATTTCAGTTTGTCCCAGTAAACAATGCTTAGTCTGCTTGTACAACCAGTTGCCAGCGGCAGACGTTATGATGAGATGCTAAAGCTGAGTAACCACACCATGTTTCATATTTACCACATGGGTGGGGTCTTTTATTGCCCCAGCATAGACACTGAGTGCAAGACACCACCGATTTACGACCGATATCCAGCTCAGGACAGAGATTACGGCTGTGATTACGACTGCTAACAATTCACAATAAAACTTCCCCATAAGACAATCGTTACTACACATTTTTGACGAACTCACCTACAATGGTCAACACGACCACAACTAGGAGGAGAATGTGCGCCGTGAAAATCGCCACCGCAGCGATACAGATGATCATCGACAACAGCAGCCCATAGGTGGCGCTGCTAACCGTAACTATCTCCATCATAACCTGTAAGTAAAATTATGAAAATTTGATTTATTAATTTGCTTCAATTATTACATAAATGCCATTGATGATAAATTACAGTGCTATTATTATTGCAAGTAGTTGCTAAATTGGAACACCGCAATTACGTGTAACATTATAAATCACCCAAGGATTTTATAACAATGTGATCACAATACTGAAGCTGTTGTGTGAGTAGTCTTAATTGTTGTTTAAAATGTAAATTAAGACTGTTACGTGGGTAAAGGTCAATGATAATTAAGCATGTTTAGTAAGGCTAAAATTTGGAAGATATAGTAATTTTTTGGATAAATATTAATTTCTAATGCTTTTCTTTATAATTCAAGTAACATTGCTACAGTATAAACTGTATATTGCTGGCATAATGAAGATTTAATCTTATAAAAACATGCATAAGACATCATCAAGTAAAAAAACAAAGTATATGATGAGACATTACTCACGCTTTCCCAAAATTCAGAAGTCTGGTATACACTTTGAAGAGGAGAGTTCTTATCGATAATTGTGGTTTTTATCCGTTTCATGAACTTTTCCCATTTCTGATACTCATTGTAGGCTGAGAAATATGATTGCCCTTTGAATGTAGTCTACAAAGATAAAGATGATATATGATTATCACAATTTCCAATGATAACATGACATTCTATACAGAGTCTACAGTGACTACACATGATTTTACATAATTACCCCCATGTAGTGGGTAGGATTTGTGACCCAATACAGCAAATTTACTTACACCTCTGAAATTTGACATAAAAGTAGAACTAGACAAGACGTTTAAGTTAAGATACGGCAGCGTTCCATTTTCACGTTTCCATGGCAACCAGGGGGGTATCAATATAGTGTGCATTTTAAAGACTTTTGAGCATAAAACTGCATCTGATTATACCAGATCATCAGAATATTTCATAATTTGCCAATAACAGTTTTCAGGATTGAACAATATCACATTTTCATTCAAATCGATGATTTGAGCCATTGTTGCCATGGTAACTGATTTTTCGACGGCTATGGGATTTCTTGGCAAAACATTGGCACTGAGACATTCACCTGAGGAGCCAGCCGATATACTGAGAGACTGATGCTTTAACTACTAGGTCAACCAGTTGTAAAAAAGAAATTTGATACTCTTCATGAGCTACATCCCTGCTGCATGTTCATCGCATTAAATTGGAGGTGGCTTGTACTCTGTGTCTATGCTGAGCCAAGTAACAAACCTCACCCATGGGGTAAATATGTAATATTGTGTGGACCTTATAAGATAAGGAAAGATATTCAATAATCTCATAATTATGTCTCCCTCTGACAGCTGGTAATATAAGCTGACTATAGACACAGCAGCACTGAGATATTAAAATTGGAAACACTCAAGATAAACTTAGCCATATTTATACAATCATTTTAAAGAAAATAACACTTATATTTCACTCACAGATTCAAACGCCATAGCAATCCACTTCAAATAGCCCTGACTGTCTTTTGCAGCAATTGCTCGAGCGGGTAACGCTTGTCCGTTGATGGTCACGGGTTGGTCTAGAAGGCCTTGACACTGCGGAATGAGAGCTATCCATTTTCTCAATGTTGGTGGGAGGCCTGCATAAAGAAATTGTTTCAATCAATGTGTGACATGCAGAATGTCTTTATGATAGATAGATAGATAGATAGATAGATAGATAGATAGATAGATAGATAGATTGATAGATTGATAGATTGATAGATAGATAGATAGATAGACAGACAGACAGATAGATAGATAGACAGATAGACAGATAGACAGATAGATATATAGATTTCACAGGATGATGGCGGTGGTAATCTTAACTATATTTTATGCATCTGGGAGACAGGTGCAAAGAAATTGTTTAATGAATTTGAAACACAAATAAAGTGTTCCTCATTTAGTGTGATAGAAAGAAAATGAACTAATTGACCCGTGTTCGCAGTCAGAGGACAAACAATATGTCGAGTTGGCTCATCTGGGTTTTGGTGTAATATAAAGACCTGCTAATGTCAAAATATGTGTCGCATGATGAAAATACTGCTGTATACACAATTTCATTGTTTAGCGATATACATTAACAAAGTAATTAACAATTTTTGCCCCCGTTTATTAAAAGGTTTTGCACCAACTCGGCCTATGCAGTGTCTCTGACTGTGAACTAGGGTCCACAATGAACAACGAATAATAAATAACGGCACTTGAGTGAACAGCAGATCGCTCGGGCAAGATTCGCCAGTGCTTGGGCAAGGTTTATTGTACTCACCGTATGGAGGAAGGCACTGAGAGGAATTGGGGCGAACAAGCTCAGAATTGTTCGCGATGGCTTTGCAGATTCGACACATATCAGCCACGACCTGATCGGGATGAGCAATGAAACTTTGGTAGAATTTGTCGTCATATTCCACTTGACCCTGAAATAAATAGTACATAAAATTAATGCCAAATGTTACAAAGTGATATATATACAATCAAGCTGCGTAAAGTGATCACAAAAGAGAATTGAAAAATCTGGCTGCTTAAAAATAAGTAATAATTTGATTGAGTTATAATCAATGAAAATTCTATTCAGGGGAATTGGAAAATACCGTCAACCCTCATTAATTTGCACTCCTTCGTCCCCAAATTAACTTTGCGGATAAATGAGGGAACCAGATAACTGAATATATATAACTACACTAAGTAGATTTGTTCCCAGCCAACTGTGATGATTGTGAGGGAACCGGATAAGTGAGGGCCAGATAAACGAGGGTTGACTGCAGCGCCTTATTGCAGTAGGTGAACATTCTACATGGGTGGCCATTAACGGCAGGGTTGATGATTGCGTATGTTTTTCAATGAATAAACTATTCTCCGTAAAACCACAAAAAAAACCCAAATTAGCACACCTTATCAGTCAATACGTGTTTGTATGACACATTAGAGCGGTCGATATCGGTTATTCCAAAGACGACGTATACCACCGCTCCTGTTTCCAGAGTCGGTCGTTTCTTGATGTCCTTGCATCGACCGTTAGCACACGGGTCGTAGTTTTGTCCAACCGACTCTGGGTTTGTCGACGGAGGGGTCCAGGTGTCGTCAGGGTGGGTGATATGAGCACGGGGAGCAGAAGTTGCTGAAATGAAAACAAAATACATGAGATCGTTGATGCTCAAAATGAACTGAATTGACCTGCGTTGCATTGTATGTTTTTTCTTTTATGTGTATTTTGTACTTCATGATGTTTTATTCATTAATAAACAATAAAACCTATGTATGTATCTGTGAATATCTATGTATTCAAGGATTATAGATGATAACACTGGATTGTTGAAATACTGTTTCAGTCATGTCAATGAAGGATGTAAAGTATGTGTCAGCTTTTTGACTGATCGCTACTCAGCATTCTGCACTCACAAAGGATATGAAGCTTGTATTACCACAATATTATGCATGTATGATACAATCATAACAATGGTTACCAGAGACCAAAATAATACTTCATACACATTACTAAGATTTGTATTCTCCAGAATATGGTGGCATAACTTACTGGGTTCTGCAGCTCTTGGTTGGGAATTAGAGGATACCTTATCTGTGAATATCTCGGAAGGGGAACTTGTGAGACGTTCTACAGTTATTGACGAAGCTTCCGTAATGGTTTTGCCACCCGAATAAGATGGAGTTGCTATGGGAACGGGAGAAGCAACGGTCACCTGACCTCGAGGAATGGCTGAGGTCTTGGCGGTTACCGTCTTGGTGGTTGTGGTCGAACTCTGTGGCGCTGAACTGGTTGTTGATGGTTCGGGGTACGCTGGACTGTTAGCTGACGTAGAAAAAATAAGTACCAGAACGTTGTAAGTAAATGTTTTGTTTTACCGTACACTTTACTGATAGTAATTTAAGAGATTCTCCATATATTATTAAGACCATAATTTTGACAATAAGTCATGTTCTTATACTTTTAATGGAAATACCAAAATATTGAAAGTACATGTTTTGTTTTACCGTACACTTTACTGATGGTAATTTAAGAGATTCTCCATATATTATTAAGACAATAATTTTGACAATAAATCATGTTCTTATACTTTTAATGGAAATACCAAAATATTGAAAGTACATGTTTTGTTTTACCATACACTTTACTGATGGTAATTTAAGAGATTCTCCATATATTATTAAGACCATAATTTTGACAAGTCATGTTCTTATTTTTGGAACTCTAAACTGTTAACTATAGTATGGAGTTAATGAAGACATATAATGTAAGCATTTTTATACCCATTGAAAGATCCTTTCTTACACGAGAAAGTAACTCATGTCATGGAGTTTGTATGCAGACAATATGCCTACAAGTTAACAAATTTTTGTTGTTGCACTCCACTTAAGATATATAAATATACAAAATTCTTTCAAGTATAAATGTGAATTGTGGAGAAGAAGAATTTTTTCTTTTCAAATTTTGGGAAGCCAAAACAATATACAATTTTATTTCTACGTAAATACTGATTTTAAGCAAAAACACAATTACGACTAGGTTTCACTTACTAGAAATTATTGGATTTCTGCTTGATGGACCTCTTCCAGGCAGAATGTTAGGAGTCCTTCTGGTTGCCGGGGTTCTGGTTGCCAGGGGAACAGTTGTTATGGAGGTGGGCAAATCTGACATGGGTTTAACAGAGCCCTCCTGAATAGCAATTGAAATTTAATATTATCCAAAAAAAAAGGGTCATTTAGAAATAATCAGTTACTCAAATGCAAACTTTTTGTAACCTATTGCAAAAAATAATTTGATGTTATATAAGGATAATTGTTAAAGAACAGCATAGGGACAAAAACCCTAATATGGGACCACCTCACTTTTAAGACCACCTCACAGCTCATAATCAGCTTTTATTTTATTTTTACCAAATGTGAAATTTATTATTGCTTTGTATTTTATCTCACTATTAAGACCACTTTGCCATTGAGACTAGTAGCATTCGCGATGTTGATGAGGTTCCACAGGCATTATGGATGCTATCTTTCACAATGATAGATAGTTAGATAGATAGATAGATAGATAGATAGATAGATAGATAGATAGATAGATAGATAAATATGAGAAAGTGCAGCCCTCTAAGGCAAGTTCTTGCCACTATCAAGGTTGATTGATGAGGTGAGAGAGAGAGGAGGAGTCCACCCATCTTACATATACCCCATGGGTGGGATCTTTTACTTGCCCCAGCATAGACACTGGGTACAAGGGACCGCCAATTTTACGTCTCATCCGCCATCAAGCTGGGATGTTGCTCATGAAGGGTGTCCAGTCCAGGGATTGAACCTGGGTCTTTCAGGGGAGTTAGCAAGTGTCTTACCACCAGACCACCCAGCTGCCACAATGAATAAGATGACATAATTCTATAATTTTTACTTGCCTTGTAGAATCCTGAGCAGGCGTCACAATTGATGGAATCGTCACTGAAATTAGCGGCCAAGTTGACAATCATCTGTAGATTGGTGGTTGGTTTGAATAATTGAGGGGGTTTGGTTGCTGGGGTCAGTTGTGTTACCAGGCCGATGGAAACTGCTAAGATTACTAGATAAGCTCCTGAAAAAGAGATACAATTTTAGTAACCAAAATTTAGGATTTAATGATCTGAGATATTCATGCTCTGAGCTAAGATTACTAGATAAACTCCTGAAAAAGAAATACAATTTTAGTAACCAAAATTTAGGATTTAACGATCTGAGATATTCATGCTCTGAGCAGCCATTTTGAAAAATACAGAAGTTTTTGTTTGCGGGTGTCCAAATTTAGCAAGGTCATTCACATTGGCACTGAAGTTGAAAGGTTGTTAGTTTAACCAAAGTTTGTACATGTAGGTCACAACACAATTTATGCTGTTAAATAGCACCATTCTTAAAATCTGGAAGCAAGGGCATTGCTCAGTAGTAGCCAACCACTGGGTCCTGGGTTCGAATCGAGCCCATGTTGGAAGGACATCATTCATCTCATTGCACCTTGACACTTGCCTGTCCTGATCAGCCCTATCTGGTGCAAAAATATGGGACGGAAGCCCATCTCACGCACCCACCCAAGTGCACCCACAAACTTAAAAATCTGTGACAACATGTCACCCTCAGTCTAAAATGATCACAACAAACTTTGATATGGAATCATACATGTCGTGAGACCACTCACCTAATATAAACCATCGTACTCTGATGACCGGTTTTCCGATGTACGTATACAAGAATGCTTGCATCAGGGACGTTAATCCGCATCCTTCTTTCTGGGTGACTGTGAGGTGTTCTTCATCTAATTCTTGATTTAAATCATTTTCCAATAAAACCAAAGGATCGTCACCTTCCGATAGCATTTCTGGAATATTGACAGAAAAAAAGGTAAAGAATTATGTAAATGAAAAATATAGACAATGGTTGAAAACTTACTTTTGTTTTGGGCGGAATTTGATAGAATTGGATGATGCAAAATCTATCAGGTGTGCCAAAGCTATTTTTGCTTACATTCTTTACCATACAACCATGGTAACTTATTCTAATAATCAGAATATTAAAGTCATTGAATGCCATGCTTCATTCCTCGGGTATTGTCCAGTAAATCGTGTTAATGAGGCAATAATGATAATATAAATATGCAGGATTTAGAAATATTATAAGGTAAGTAGCAAATAATTGTGTTAATTGGATTAGAAACCAAGAAATTAACTTGTTAAGTAGGTTGATGGCAATTTTTTACACATAAATGTATGTCTACCAATGTCATCCACCCACACAACAAAAAACATTTTTTAGAAATTTTAACTGAGTGATATGTTGTTATATATATTAATGTCAAATTAATACTACCATGAGCAAACATTATGATATTTAGAGTCATCACCAATAAATGTAGTATAGAAAAATATAAGTCCACAGTCGTATTATATTAATAATTGCAAGATCAACATAGCATCTTGAGTATTACCATGTTAATTGTTTCAAACTAAAACGCAACAGGGTCGTTCCATACTCACTGCCCTTTTTGTGTAAAGACTCTGTTGAATCAATTAAGGAGTTGATTAATTACCAATTTAGCTATATTAAAACAAGGTAATTGCCTCGAGATATTGGTATACATAATGTAATGAAATTTCTATATCCCGAGTTCGATACCCGGCCCAGGCACTCTTCATGAGCTACATCTCATCGATCGAATGAGACTTTAAACATTAAATTGGTGGTCCCTTGTACTTGGTGTAAATTAAAAATTATGTTTTATAAGATAATTCACAAGTTTGATACTGATAAAGTTCTAGCACAATTAAAATAACATTTGGTGTAGAAGAGCGAGGGTTTGGGGGCAGTAGCCCCCATGAAAAAGCAAAAAATAAACTCTGTCTCTACCGTGAATATGAAAACCGCCGTCATAACTACTTAGTTTTTGACGTCATAAATTGATTTCAATCATTTTTACGTCATAGGCCTGGCAATGAGGCTCATTAAATATGGTCATAAATCTGGGTCCGCTATACTGCACTTTTTCCATCTCTTTGAAGCTCAAAATGACTGGAAACTGGATATGAGAGTTTAATTGGCATGACAGATGACATTACTGTTTGATAAATAAGCACATTTTCCACCCATGCAATTTACATCAGATGAAGCTAAATATATTTATTAGTGTCTATAAATACAATGCAGGGATGTGATTGATCAGTGATAAAAAAACCTTAAAATGTCAGGATGAACAAGTATGGCGATACTCGTTGTAGGGCCACTTCTCCCCCTCTCCCCCCCCCCAACAAAAAATAAATAAATTGAATTTGCACAAGGGTCAATTTCACATGCCAAAAAAACCGGGTTTCCAGAAAAAAAAACGGAAAAATCACATCCCTGACAATGATAATGATGTTCATAATTTAATGCCATTTCCCATAAAGAAGCGTTAATCATTGCAGCCATATTGGATTTTCTATAAACATTCCAAATAGACTTTTACCCTCATTACGTTCATCAGAAACATTTTCTGGAAACAACATCAATATTTTAGTCACAAACTGAAAATGTCAATTGTATCTACACACCTTTCAGCTCTTAACAGACTCAAATAAGACTCAGATTATTCATTTCTTGCTTCAGTAATATTTAAGCAAAACAATTTTTAAATTTTTAATAGCAAGTACATTGTATAGTGACATGCATAATATCATAAAAGGAGTAGAGGAGACTGCTCGAAGGCAATGAATGCCGCTGATGAGGAACCCACACGTAGCAAATAATTAATTACCTGAATTGTAGGTACAGTGGCTGGTACGAATCTATATAACATTCTACAGCTTCAAATTAATTTACTGGATTATCTTACAATGAATTCAACATTATCAACAATGGTATAAATTATATACACACAAAAATAAAACGAAAATATACCCCCCCCCCCCCTAAGAAATATGTGTCTTCAAATAATTCTTCCCCCCCCCCCCCCCCCCCCCCGCTTCTCCAAATTCTGAAGTCCCAGCCAAATGCGAAAACACCCATGACATTAGACTTACGATTGAGCATCCCAAGATAAATCGGCCAGCCTCCTTCGTGGTTGCTGACATCTTCAATCTGCAGCATTGGAACATCTTCATCATCATCATCTCTTCTGGCTACGGAGGCAGAGATTTCCTGTGATGAAGGTAAAGATGAGTAGCTGCTGATGCCACTACTGCTAGTAGAGCTGAAAATAGGTTTGTTATAAATAAAAAAGCAATGAAAGCAATCAAATTATTTTATGATGAGGGATCTCGCCCAACTTTAAAAATTATTAGCCACGGTTGGATAGATTGTGCAGTAAATGGTCATCTGAAAATTAGCCACAAATGATAAAGGAAAAAACTAGATTAGCCACATGGTTATTGCATCAGCATAATCCTACGTGGCTAATGCTAGAATAAAACCGGGTTAGTAACAAAAAGGTTTCGCCAAATGTGTATATTTTTCAATATCGAATAAATAAAATACAGTCATCAAAACTACTTCAGTGACTTCTAATGGGTCTAATTCTAGGGGGTTTAGCTGTATCAGTCAATAAATTACCCTGTTGAAGCACTATGTTGTAAGAATGCAGTCATGTCCGCTGGAATACTGAGTGTTGATTTTCCTTTGCATTTTGCACATCTGAAAATAATGTTAAAACTCATATATATTAAACATTTCTGAAAATAAATCTTACAGACAAAGGTTTTATTTTTAAAGAAATATGCCATAGGTTTTGACATTTAATTGCATGATTATAATCAAGATTGGCAATTTTACCAGTATCTAACAAGTAAATAAGATACGTAAACAACTCATATCTAGCTAATAAACAAAATTAACTGAGGGCTGTTCTTTGGTTTTTTTTTAAAACCTCCCTTTCGGCTTTTACCTTTACTTAAAGTATGTTATTAAGCAACGTCAACCCCTCCCCCGCCCCCCAAACCTTCCACTTTAATAATACACCTTCAATTACCTTAACTTACCCAGAATAGCAGAGGGATTCACATTTGGCGAAACATTTGGCCCAGATATTGATCGCGGGTGGAATGAATATGATGACAGTAAGCCAACACCCGGCCACTATGAGCGACATGAATAGACCAAAGTCATGCACTGCAGGAATCTGAAATATAACATGAAATAGATAGACAAATAAATAATAGGAAGATAATAGATAGATAGATAGATAGATAGATGGAAGGATAGAGAAAGATAGATAGATAGATAGATAGACATAGTTAGATAGATAGATAGATAGATAGACAGAAAGATAGATAGATAGACAGATAGACATAGATAGATGGATAGATAGATAGATAGATAGATAAGGCTGCTTGGAGTCAACATGTTACACATTTATGGCTGGTCTTTAACTGGCCTCAGCACACTGAGTAAAAGGCACCTCAAATTGAACTTCTCATGTGATAAACAGAGACCGACCGATAGACATAAAATAAATAGATATTTATTATTGACGAAGAAAGTCAATTCCGACCTATTTGGCACCAAAACTTATATTTCAACTCATACACAATCGTTTTTAATAAAATATTCTAAGCCTATATCTTCACTTATTTTTTAATTAATAGAGCTTACCGATGATGCTACATTAGCAGCAAATGCAGCAGCGGTTGTAAAAGATGTGAAGAAAGTTGCGGAGCCTGCTGTTTTAATTGTGTGCAGCATCCGAGTGTAATGGTCTTGAAGGGCATACGATTGACGGAATGTATTGATGAAAACGAAGACATCATCAACACCTGCATGAAGAAAAGATTATAACTGTTCATATTTCACATTACTTTTATATTAGGTGATCTAGTGATTAAAGCTCCACTACCTGTCAAAATTACTATTTTCTAAAACTTCATTCATATGATTGAAAATCACCATATTTGATCAAGGCACACTAAATATGTGCAAGCTAATGAATCGATCAGGCATTAATTACAAAATAAATGAATACATTGAAATAAATCAAGACCAAAACATTGGAAATACAATAGAAATGGCATCATCACCTATTGTTGAGTATTGTGACGTCATCGCTTAGTTTGTTTACATATTTGATTTTTGATGGCATAAAATAAATGCTAGGTGAAGTTTATTTATTTTATGAAGAGATAGTCAACCCAGCAAGGCTCTGGATGGTAGGTAATCAGTATTAAGTAGACAATGAAGTAAAAGCAATTTATTTCGGCCACCGTCATATTGAGTAACAATCCAGCTTTAAAGCACCCAGGTCAGGAACATGAAGAGCACATTTTGAATCCCGGCTCACGCGTATGTGCTCTTTATTTATGAGCTCAGTCAGTGCTGCTCAAGATAAATGACAATCGAATCCATTTCAATTTCATTAATTTAAAGATAACAATAACGATACTTTTTATTAATTTTGTTATTCCCACAATATCAGTCATCATCATGGAATTATTTTGGAGCTCACAGACATGCTTCATTTTAGATAATTAGTCATAAGAGCTGTTAACGGTAATTTAGATTGAAGTTGATCGAGAAGAATTTACTGGCTTCAAAATATACGCTTTTATGGGTTAGAAATTTAGGGTTCGACATGGTATTATATTGCCTTCTATTTAGGGCTGCTCCTTAATTGTTATTAGGAGAGATGATAAAAAATACTAATGGACATTCACTATGGATCCTAATATAAGCCAAAAACATTTTATAATAATAATGATGATACCATAACTTACCGATGCCGATTATCACAAAAGCAGCAGCACCGTTAAGAATCCCTAGACTTTCCACACCGAAGACGATATGATAGAAATACAGAGCGACGGGAAAACTGAGCAGAATGGCGAGAATTCCACAAAACGTCAGCCAAACGGAAAATGCAGTCAAGACGAACATGAAGACAACGATGAACCCAAGAGTGAAAAACGCGAGCCGAATGTCGTTCCAAAATGTTGAATCAACTTCGTAATCGAACAGTTCATTGCCACCATAGAGGACTTTCACTTTGCTGCAAAGACAAACAGAAAATTTAATTGTTGTTGAAAGTTATAAGATCAAAGGCCAAATTACCCAATTTTGGCATCAATAAAGGCCAGGGACATCAATTCAGGGGGTAATGCCCCGGGGTATGTGGGAGATATATACCCCTAACGCTTTGGGAAGGGGGGGGGGGATGATCAATGCCCCCCTGAAATTCACATGAAAATTACCCCTTTTCACACTCATTTGTTTTGAATCATTTATATCACTTGATATCACATTTATATCTCTTATATCACTTGATATCACATATCGGTACAATTTTATGGTTTGGCATCAATGATCCACAATTATTTTACTGGTTGGCTAGTGTCCGCACATTAACTGCGACCACTTGTACGAGCGAGGGAAAGTCACAGGACAGACAAAGTAGGCCTGCATCCCCCTCAACCATCAAGAGAAATGGATGCCCCTGATAAAGGCTTAAGAGTTTGACCAAGTGAAATTTTGGTGATGTGAACTGAATTTTTCCTCATAAGATATTGCACCTAATTGTACTTAAATTAACTTAATCATCAGTTCAGATCTTGACTGTGGATGATGCGGCAACATTTGTACTTAATTTTCTTGCAGTCTGAATATTTGCAAACACATTTAAATGAAATTGCTACTAATTCACGATAATTTCAATGTAATCCCTTAGAGCAAAAATTCAAATATGAGATTATGTTGGGCACTCCTTTTTTTTATGAATACATGAAATGAATCTTCTTTTTGCAAGCATTATACATGGTCTGTAGTAATTGTTTTCTTTTAATCATTTACTTAAAAGATGATATCAGTTAAATCTGGCATCAGTATTTTAAAGTTACAATTGTGTGAAAATAGAATAAATATTATTTATTTTGATTCAGTGTAATAAAAGATGTTCTACAGTATATTAGATACTTACTCTGTTGACAGTTTGGACAAAAGATCAATATAGGACACGATAAAGTCAACGTAAAGTTCATTCTGTTCTTTTTTCCGATCATGATAGGAGTCAAAATCTGGAAAATAAATAAAAACAATTTTTTTAAGTCAGTTACAAGGAATTGTTTAGCTGGTACAATGTATGAATGTGAGCAAAACTACAGATACGGTCCTCTCCTAGCTATGGAGTAGGCAGATGATTATAAAAAAAATATTCATATCACAAAATGAAAATAGGTTAACTATTATATAGATATCTTAATTGATTGTTGATGAACGTAGCAATTATGACCAGTGGTGATGATGAATAAGACTTTCAACCCTGATTTACATACTGTAATTTATCCTTAATCAGTACTAACTGGACATGGTTCAATTAAAATTATTTTGCGTAACTTCACTTAATTTTAACGGTATTTAAACTTATATATTTCATTTCACTCAATCATTTGTAAATATTTCAGTTTGTTTTGATATATTTTCTGTTGGCGAAAAGCTTTTAACTGGTGTTGTATTGTTTTTTATTTCAACACCGACTTTAAATAAAATTGTATCTTATCTTATCTTATCTTACGGTTTTTAAATTGACAATTATAGTTGTAATGTACAATGATTAGGAAATCAATTAAAAAATACCCTACACAAGTCTTGCAATATTATCAGCGACATCTTGAACACAAACCATATTATTACTTACAAGGTAACGGTGAGCCAAAATGCACCTCTGATCTCAAGATGCGGCTTCTTCGATTAGCATTACTAATATTCTCGTCCACGTACCAAAAGAAACTGTCATGGGTCATAGCCAAAGACAAGGTCTTGTTAATATCATTCAATTTATTTCCGAGGCTATCGAAATGAACTGTCCCATCCAAAGTTTGTGATGGATAGAAATAAGTCAATAGAGAATTTAACGGACTGCATCCTCGGTATTTATCCAAGTTTTGGTCCTGTTCCCATTTTGGATAATGAATGTGGCAAAAATTAACAAAATCCTTGTGGTCCATTACTGCTCGTTCAACTTTCCGAATAGTTTCCAATCTCTCAGTTGTAAATATATTATTATCCTCTCCTATGGCAAGGTAAACAAGCTGCATCTTCCACCTGTGTTTGAGAATAAAACAGATAGTTTGATCAGCTTGCATTATTTCCAAATTACAGTGGCACCTCATCATTAAGACCAACATTGATGCAAATGTTACTGGTCTTTAAGGCAATATCGCCTTGATAGTAATACATTGGAAGGGATTGAAATAAGTCGAAAATAATCTTTCAGGTAACTATACATTTTTTTTCATGAGACAGACTGCCGTTCGCAACAAAATGTGTCAAATTATTTAGTCACAACAGTTGCGGTCAGGGTTGGTTACCACATCAATATTTATGGTAACCAGAAAGCGGGTTACCAGTGTCTGCGCATTAACTGCTACTACTTGTGTGAGCGAGGGAAAGTCACAGTGGGCCAGAAAAAGTAGGCCTGCATCCCCCCCCCCCAACCATCAAGAGAAATCGACGCCCCTGGCACCAATCTTTCTGTATTACATTTGTGTCAAATCTGTGGGTAAGGTCCTCACCCTAGCCCTCACCGTATTAAATTTACCTTCGATGGGAGAGTGTGACTCCATACATTCTGCCATTTGCATCCCTTATTCTCCTTTTCTCTCTGCGATGACCTTCATTAACATTTTCAGATTGTCGCTTGAAGTTTTCTTTGAGTCTTTGTCGCAGTTCTCTTTTTAAGATCTTACGAGTTTCTGACGAATGTCCAAGATCATTAGATTGATGAGATTCTATTCCAGTGTATATTTCAACTCGTTCGTTATCTTCAGAATTTGTTTCAATATTGTATTGAGATTTTTCGAAGGCATTTTTAAAGGTAGTCAAGTCTCTCTTGTACCTATTACTTCTCATATCTTTGAAAGCAACTTCTAAGGCATCTTGGCGACGTGACGCAATATGATTTGGAATGGTGAAAGCCTTTACAGTTTTATCAATTTGTAAGGTGCCATTTCTGAAAGCTATAAATCCAACGACACCCCCTATGGCCACCGCATGTAGCATTATCACAGCGGAAGCGATCACATTGGTTACTAGTATCACTGACAACGCTTTGGCGAACTTTCGTAACTTTTGGCAAGGTTTATCGTATTGTGATAAACGTTCGCCATTCTGATGAACGACCGCTAAGTTGGTGAATTCAGTGTCACTGTCATCTGCAGCGACTTCAATGTCAGGGGCTTCTGCTGGATCCAAAAGATCGTCATCTTCATCCTGAGCAGATGTTGCATTTGCAGCAACTCTCCTCTTCAGCCTCTCATAGCACCCAATTGGTGGTGGAGCATGTCGCATGCTAGGCATGGTCATGCGCTTTACCCTGGGGGAAAAAAAAGACAAGGAATAATTATGTCATTTGGTCACTAGGTGTAAAAGTAGCAATTAAAAGAATAAAACTCTCTCACCGATGGATGTGCCTTTTTTTTTTTTAGCAAACATACACTTCACCATATATTATTTGCCTGATAGATGGATGGGATGGATGGATAGATGGATAGATAGATAGATTGATAGCTACCTAGATGGCTAGATTGATACCTAGATAGCTAGATATATAGATTGATAGATTGATTGATATGTGATGACCTGGATCCGTTTTTTGAATGTTACCTTTTCCCATGACCCCAGTGACCTCTTGCAAGGCCGTTGGCCTAAAATGTGGGGCATTTCCTATGCCCCAGTAAGGGGAGCACGTGATAGGGGTGTGGTTGGGTTCCTATTTGCCAGAATGGGCTACATGGATGCTGGCAGCATCAGTTTGGTCAGGAATAGTGGATAGACAGGACGTTTGGCTAGGGCAGGGCCAATAAAGCTTCAAATTATTCAATACAAGAGTTGGGGGAAATCCCCCGGATAAAAGCCCAAACGAGCGAAAAGTGAGCGAGAGCCCCCAATGAGTCAAAATCAGAAACAAGTCTGCTGACCGGGAGTGACCGGTCACACGATGAGCTGTGTACAAACCCCAATTTAATAAATCAAATAGGTGAAATATAATTATGTGTACATACCAACCTATATAAGTATATTTAACCAACATACACAGTTGACACAGTTGACACAGTTGACATCTACACATCTACTTGTACAATGATTTAAAAATAGGCACTTGGAAAACACCTTTTTCAATATATATTACATACAAAAAGCAGGAAGAATACTTAAATTTAATATTGCGTTTTTTGGTTTCTTTTTTGGAGTTGGGGGGGGGGGGGGGAGATCATCACAGTGGCAGATCCAGGATTTGTTTAAGGGAGGGGGGGGGGGGTTGCAAGGACAAAGCCTGCTATAGGGTCTGGGTAATTCATTTTGGCAATCAAAGGGGGCCGGTATCTGCCTATGCATTCATCATATATACAGAACCAAACATGATAAAAGTTTTATCTAGTGACAACTGACAAGATCATAAATCACTTCATAATATGTAAAAGTAAAAAAATATTTCATTATGCCTTAGTTCAGTCCACATGTCTCAGGTGCTCTTCGTGTCAGTCACACAAGACTCAAAAATTGGTGGTGCCTAGTAATCAGTGTCTATACTCTGGCAAGTAGATGACCCCCAACAATGGGGCAAATGTTATAACTAATTACTTGTTGTCTCATCATTACATCTGCCTCTGGCAGCTTGTCATATTAGCTGTCTTAGCTTCAGACTATGTAGCATTATCTTTGAGACAATATTGCAAATAAAAAACAAGTAATTATCCAAGCATTTCATCTCATTATTACGTCTGCCTCTGGCAGCTGGTCACAAAAGCTAGCTAAGACTAGTAGCAATGCCACATCAATTGATAGTAAACTTTCCCGAGTCAATTACCCCATAAAAGCAATAATAAATTATAAGTATTTGTATTGTGGACAGATAGATAGATAGATAGATAGAAAGATATGGAAAGTACAGCCTTCTAAGGCAAATTATTGCCACTATAGAGAGTTGATTGAGGAGGTGAGCGAGAGGATCTCACCTATGTTACATATTGACCCCATGGGTGGGATCTTTTACTTGCCTCAGCATAGACACTAAGTACAGGGGACTGCCAATTTAATCTCATCTGAACAACATCCAGCTAGCTGGGATGTTGTTCATGAAGGGTGCCCGAGCGCAGGATTGAACCCGGGTCCAGAGGAGCAGGTGAGCGTGAATTATCAATTTACCAAATGTTTTGAATGTAGATGCATACCCAAGCGCCCCCTTTTATTACATACATGATTCCTTCGAGTTACCAAAGAGATACATGTATATGTTGATGCATGATATATCAATACTCGTAAGAATAAATTGAAATTGTATGTCAAGGATTCAACAGAATAAATCTTTAGATTTAATAAGTATAACTGTATTATAGAGAATATTATTGATTATTACAGATATTTATCGATGTAATTGGTTCTGCATCATTTGGCATATAAGGTGCACATGAAATAGTTCATGCTTGATCGAAGATGGTTTCATAATTGCAAAAATTTTGTGATCATTTAATTTTGAAAACGAAATAATGATTAATATAACATCACAATTATGAAAGCTATAATAATATAATGCATGTATATTGACACATGTGAAGTAACTTAAAAGATATATTAATTTTTTTACCTGCAAGCTAACACTGTTAGTTTTTTTTAATAAACTATCAAATATTCACTCTTTGATCAATGTCACGCATATTTGCACCATGATTGTACATGAAGCTATTAGATTTTCTTCCTTAAAAAAAAAATTTGTTTTCATGGAAGCCTATATATAAATATTCTTGCAACTCACTTCAAAATGTGTAATTTCCCCAACTGGATGAGTAATATATTTCATGGGTAATGCCTTCACACATAAATATTGCTAATTATATGTGAGCATTGAGGAAAAGACTTTTCCATAATTTACACAAGGCGTGAGTGTATGGTTCACTGATTTTACAATATCATGTAACATATATATATATATATATACATAAACACTCAATGATTTAGTAAAATTAATTTCACATACAATTATCTAGATAATAAATATGCTGGCATTTCCTATTATCACATACAATATAGTGAACAATTAACTATAATTGGAGACACACTCAACATGTTTCTGCTGAGCTACAGCTGAATGAGCATGGCTAATTTTCTTTTGATCATTGCATGTTGATCCCTTGGATCCCAAGTATGATAATTGCAAATTGTCTCGCTTGACATTGTCGGTTTAATATGCACACAGAGAAAGCATGTCATTAATTCAGAAAGCCTCCTTACCATGAAATTTGACTCGTAACCTCCTCAGACAGGCTTGCGTGATCGTCTTTGTTTGTAAATAATATCATGCAGAGAGGCCCGGGCCCAGCTCACCATTCAGCCCGCTGGTGGCTCCACCGATGGATAGTGGCAGAACTAATAAATCGCTGTCCCTATTTTTTGGTTCATTAGATTTATTATAACGAAGCATTCAGGGACAGTTAAGGTGATGAAATGTAAAAAACTCATGTTATGGGAAGTGTCACTTTCCATAAACTATGATTTACGCCACACGGAAATATATTCTTTAAACACAGTATTTGTGTAAAATTTGTGATACATATTTGGCTGTAAATTAGGCTATATCCACTTCAATTTATTCCTAAAATCTAAAATTATAACTTAGTATTCATTAAAGATTTATATATGAATTATATAATCTTTTATTTTATTTTTATATCTAGTATTTGATACATTAATAAAATAGAATAACAACATAATTAGTTTTAATCATATATGATGGACAAAGATTATTATTTATAAAAATGTCTATAAAATAATCATAATTTTTCTTTCAAAATTTAAATTAGTTGAATATTAATAAAAAAAAAAAAAAAAATATATATATATATATATATATATATATATATATATATACACAATTGGTAATTGATTAATTACTCACTATAATTCAGATTTTATTTTACAAAACATTGCATGGCCACAGTCTG
The DNA here is from genome assembly GCA_932294295.1 of Alitta virens. Lineage (NCBI taxonomy): Eukaryota > Metazoa > Annelida > Polychaeta > Phyllodocida > Nereididae > Alitta > Alitta virens. Next base: position 37,220,538 of record OW028578.1, read on the forward strand.
ATATCATATTTATCAATTGATATTTTATTCAATAATTCTTAGATTTAATTTAATTAAGAATATTGAATGATATTTTTACTATAAACATGGTTTTTATTCATAATAATTTTTAACTTGAATCTCTAAAAAAAAAAAAAAGATAACTTAATCAATCATGATTTAATTTCAATTACTGCAAGTACATAGAAAGTAAAGAATAATAATTCAAAAAAATACATTTCAATAAATGCCAGTGTATGGATGTTAAGAAATTTTAATATGAATATAATTTGATTTATAATATGACATTTTATTCATTATCAAAACTAAAATTCATCAATTGCTTCATAAATTATAAGTTTTAATTTGTCAATAAATGGTAAAATTCACTGACTTTTAATAATAAATACTATTTTTGATAAAATGTATATATATTGCTATGGATATATTATAATTATATTATATTTAATAATTAATTTACATTTTAATTGCTTGATTTATCTTGAATTTGTTACTCAATGCCAGTTTTTACATATTTATCTCTTTTATTAATTAATAAAATTAATTTAGCGAGAAATTATATGAAATCAAACTTACTTAAATGGCTTACTGCACATGTTGCATTTATGATACTTTAGTTGTTATAACGTCGTCTGGATTATTACTGGGTATTAGCATTGAATTTTATTTACTTCATATATAAAACACGTTATGATTGAAGCTAAATTAATTAATTCATCATACATGCAAAAATCCTGGTTATCTGTTTCTCCTTGAACCAAAATGTATATTATTGGGTTTATTAATTACTTCATCACCTCTAAGCAGATCTATAAATCATATAATTCTAAAGTAAACTATGATTAATTATTTTTGTTGATTATTACACTGTATTTTGATAGAAAATTTAACTAAATATAATGACTAGTTAATAATCTGTAATTGTCTTTCATCAAAGTAATTAGTTGGTTGATATAGTATAATACTTAATCAGTCTTACTGAATGATACAAACAAGAAAGAGAAATGCATTTTTCAAGGGGGAAGTGGTTTTTGTAGTTACTGGATTTAGGTCTAGTAAAAGTGGTTTGATAGTTTCTTGCTGGATGTCGCCACTGGTACTATTTCAAAGACCACAAATAAACTTTTGCAGTATCCTTTAGTCCATGTGTTCTCCAAAGCCCGATTAATTGAGGGTAATGCCTTAACTAGTGTCACAGTATGTGGTTTTATTTTTGGGAAAAAACTGAATGTGAGTCTTCTATAAAATAGAAATGAAGTTGCTGATTCGAAAAGTTTAAGTGAATTTAGTAAAAGAAAATTTAAATTAAAAAAAATCCCCTTGTGTAGCACAGCTGATCAGCTAGAAACAAATAAAAAAAAACATGGGTGAAAATATTTATTTTTCTTGGTAAATGACATATCTCTTTAATGCAGTATGCGTTGGTAACTAGGCAGCCATAGCAGCCTGTGGTTGCCATGGATACCAAAGGCATGGTGTAATTAGAAAGTACTCTTCATCAGCTTTCATATGATATATGTCATGTGGGGTTTTCTACATGATGCTGTGAAGTAACATATCCTTGGAATGACGAAAAAAAGGCCAGATTTCCTTATTTGGAATAATTCTACTGGTGAATGTGTGTCCCACTCAAGGGTATCAATCAGTTCTTTCAGCATTCCCGCCCCATGAGCGTTTTCCTCCAGTTGAGCTTTGAAACGGGAGTGCCGTTTCACACACTCCAAGTTGCGGGATATAATTCCATTACGTTCAATGCTGTGGCTGTACAGCATAACCAGCTTAAGTTACAGTTGTTACTTTTGTATATAGAGTAGACTAGTTTCATTCAATGTTTGTTTTTATTAAAATGTCATGAAATTGCGGCTGACCTGCCATATGATGTAGGATGGCGGACCGAGCTGTCCATGGTAGATTCCAAATCCTTCTGATGGCTTTACGCCATTTAACATGCAATGATTCAATGTGTTTTTTGTCAGTTACAGACCAGCATTGGCTGCCATAGAAGAAACATTCAAAATTAAGTAATTTCAGACAAATATCGATCTATTTACATAAGGGAAATTGACGAGGATTCCATTGATGCGATGGGTGAAATCCGAACATTTACCTTAGGTTTCAACATAATAAGTATCTCCTTTTTCTTTATCAAAACAAAGGAATTCCAGATCAACATAGTTTCACGAGTGTATTGGTAAAGCTTTTTTTAGATTTTTCAGCTTTTATTTAAACAAGTCCGAAGATTTAGCTTTGATATCAACTATCTCGTTTTTCTTTATCAAAACAAAGGACTTCCAGATCAACATAGTTTCATGAGTGTTTTGGTAAAGTTTTTTTTAGCTTTTTAATTTGTTTTGCCACTTGTACTGGCAGTTTGTGAACTACATACATGTCGCATCCCAAGCACAAGTAGACAAACAGACAGATGCCAGGGCCATCGCAAATACCCTACGGCCATTAGAATGGCCTATGAAAATAATTTAAGCTGCAGTATGTAATTGCATACATGATTTGAAAGAACATAATAATGTGCTTTCTTTTGAAAAGATTGAATTCTTGGGTTAAAAACATATCACATCTAAATCTGTTGTCAGCGAGAAATTCTTCAGGAGAAGGGGGCCGTCTTCTCAGGACATCACGCAGGACCATCCGAGAAAATCTGAGCTGGAAAAATGAAAGTGACAACACAAATTATATTCACTATGAAAATATACAGTTATGTTGGGTAGCGAAAGCCATATGCTGTCATATTTTTCTGACCCAAGCGCAATGAGCAACCTGAAATTTTCAATTAATTACAAATATAGTGTGGGAACTCCATCTAACGACTACCCTGGTATTACGACCACGTGATTTCCCGAAATTTTTGCTATTTATCCCGTGTTTTAGTTCCACCACTGTATTCAAGATAGGGCTATTTTTGGTAGTCTTTTTTAGGATTGTTATACATAAAGATGCGCAAATGGCTAAGGGGTGAATCGGAGCCAATCAGAGAAACGTGCTGGATAGAAGTCGTCCAATATACTTTTGTTTGATTCATTCAATAAAACTCATATTGGACTCCTTATATACCATCCACTAGTATATATATATATAATTTATATATATGTATATATTTATTTACTTGAATTTGTAGACACAGTAACCTAAATATATCACAACTTACCTTAAATCCCCGGAGAGAGAATCCGAGCTGAATGTTTTCATAATCACTGCCGATTTCAAATGAGCCACCGATTTCATGTTTTGAAACAAACATCCCACCCAACAATTGTGGCAGGAAACTGTTGATCCTGTACGCTTCTTTTTTATCCAGATGTCTGTAAAGTAAAGTTTATTCTGTCAATCCCCAAAATTAACCAATGAAAATCAAGTTTAAGGTTTTCAGTCTAGGTATAGGAAATGGGACAATTGTACCAATAAAAATAGCTATTAAAATCTCCATATCAATTGGCATTTTAAAAAATAGCAGCGCAAACAGTAGTGTGTGTGTGTGTGATTACCCTGGGGCTTTATGTCCTGTATTTCTGCATCAGTTGGGCTAATTAGGACAGGCAGGGACCATGGCCATGAGACGAAGGATGAAACGGCCATCCAACATAGGCTCGACCGGGAATTGAACCCGGAACCCAGCGGCTGGAAGCTAGGCCCCCGTCCGAGCAAGCAGTGGTTACACTTGTATTATGTATGCATGTCACATAATTCTGATGGTCCTACAGTGATAATCTGAAAAATTCTGGACTATGTTGATTACCCAGTTATGTGTAGGCTAATTTTATTGCTAAATGCATAACTATTTCTTATATAATGCTTTCCAAACCAAATCATAATATCAGTGGTGAATTCTTGTCAAAATTATTCAAGGTCATGCCCAGGATCTCACTCCTCATCAGTTGGTAACAATTTGCTTCTGCTTATATTTGACAATTTCATAATGGTGGTGAGAATTAATGACATTTGATAAGGGTATTTGATGTCTATGCTACTGATAATTCTAGAGAATTCTAGAGAACTGAACACCGTATCTAATTTAAAAATCTTTGAACACAGACAAAATAATAGATAAAGTATATGTCAATGTCTAATAATTCTGAATGCTGGATTGCAATTAATTTCTAATGCTTTTCTTCACAGCTCTTCATTACTAATTACAGATGTCATAGATTGCTATCAATTGTGAAAAGGTCAATCAATTGATATTAACAGTCAATAGCAGTTCAGTCAATTAGGTGTCAAACTTGGACAATTGACATTGGATATCAATAGCAATTTGACATTACCCAAATAATTCATAAAACCCTATTTTCCTGATATTGGAGTAATTTACTGTCAGCCAAACACATGGAGGGCCACTAGTAGCGTGTGCACACAAAATAATACATACCCAAGAACACGCACTCTCGTAAGTTGGCTGGGACCTGCCTAAGCGTAAATGTGATAGGCAGGCCGGTGCTGTCCATCTCCCATGGCTGATTGGCCAAGCACTGAATTTTGATTGGCTGTGCCAAGACTGGGGAACACATTTCGGTCCACGCATATTTTCAATTTTTTCAATGAATGGCCGAGTTTGAGCACCCTGTGACTGGTGTGAACCCAGACATACGTCATAGATTGATTTTGGCTTCATTAATTCAGAAGGGAACCACAAGGTGGCCAAATAAGATACCAAGAGCTTTGCTGGCCCCGCTGCGACAAGCTGACGCAGTCCGCAGGTAGGGGCTGCCATTAACCAGGAGGGATTCCTCCCGGTAGTGTGTGTGTATCCTAGGCTTTAACATTCGAAATGTGCGGACCGGAAGGTATTTCTCGTTCTTAAAATAGCCCTGCCAATCAGAAAATTCAGTGCTTGGCCAATCAGCCATTCGGGATAGGTAGACCCAACCTGCCTATCGCGTTTACACTTAGGCAGGTCCCAGCCAAACTAAGAGCGCGCACTCTTGTACTTATGACATGCTAGGCTTGCTGGGGGAAGGCAATTTCTGCCGAAAGACAGCGCTTGTCCGGTGAGTAGCACCGGTCTTTCTGATAACTCACGCGAAGCATCAAGGGATAACATAAAAAATTGATCGTTGAATAAGCGTCGCAACGCCGTTACAACGCTTGTTCAGTCCCATTTATTTCGTTAGAATGCTTGTTCAGTGCTTTTCACGAAAATAGTACCTTCTGCAGTAGGTGGAATTCCACGGTAAAGTTGTTCAATTTCACGACGTCAGTAGAGTTAAAGTCAAAAGAAATCGTCTGAATTAAATTTACAGTGAGTGGCTTCTTGAAAGAAAAGAATAAGACGTAGTTTTCTAGTGTGTATGCAGACGACGCGAGGAAGCATTTCCCTCCCCGATTCTGGGGGAGCGGCAAATCGGTTATGAGAAAGGCAGGTGCTTTGCACCGGATCGTAGCGCCGCCTTATGGAAGAAAATGGGGGGAAGGAGGCACATTGTTAACTGAGCTGATGACGTCACAAACAGAGAACAATTGCCTCAATTGAATGACATTTAGGGGCGTCAAAGTTCGTGCCTACTATCCCCAGCATTCCTAGCTCACTGGGAATTCTCGGGGAAGGAGACGCAGCGTTTACAATGTGAAGTACAGGGAGTGGCGCTTCTTGGTAATATTCTTTATGGTGGCTACCTCATTAGTGGTTACATCGGACGTTTAGTGGTGGCTTCGGCAAATAAAGCAGAAACACTCGTAGCCAAGAACAAAGATGCACAGAGACAGTCGAAGTTGTCAACGTGAAAAGAAATCAATGATTTTAAGAAATATACTGGATACTACAGATTGATAATGCCAGCAAGACTGTTCATTGTCTGCTTATATGCTATATACATTCATCAACCAAACCCCAAACCTCGCACATAAGGAAACAAAGTGAAATTGAATTTGCCACTTGGAAAGTGGCAAACCGGACGCATTACACATATACACTTCAACCTTGGATGAACTAGAGAAGGATTGGACACTTCGAAAGTAATAAAACAATATTCATTACTAGGTGAATTAAGAAGAGTCAAATTCGCCCAGAGCTGCCTATGGACCCCTGCTGCTTCCTTAAATACATAAATTCTTTGATGTTCACACTGCGCTTCAGTGAGCACTCCCCTCATCAGTGATGCCCTGCAACAGCAGCAATTAACTCCCTTAATTCCAAAAGTAAAAGATTTTGTTTCTTGTTGTACATCTTATATACTACTCTCACTGAATTCCACATGATCCAATGATTCTAATACTATTTTTACCGAATTTCTAGACTACAGCCAGGTATAGGTTGATACAGTTGTCTACAGTCGACCATATTTTATGAAACTAACTGTAGCTATATGTAATTTTAAAGGGCAACTATAATAAAATCAAATGTAATTTTCATTGAAAACATAAGCAAGTGATCGAAGCTCCTGATAAGTTAAGTTACCATGGATAAAAGCATCCAAAAATAATTATTTGACTGAAGACAGTTATTTCTTGGTAAAATGCAGTTACAGCACTAATGCCTTGCATAGGTATAATTTAAATTTAAAATCAGAGTCAGTAATTATGAACAAGGGTGGCTTACAGCTTTATAACCTGTATTTCTGCAACTGATGGGCTGAGGACAAGCAGGGGCCATGAGAATGTGATGAAGGGTAAAACAGCCATCCAACTTAGGCTCGATCGGGAATTGAACCCAAGACCCCGTGGTTGGAGCCTAAGCACCACCACTGACCTAGGCCCCCATCCATGATATGAACAATTCAGAACAAAGCCACAGTATCTACTGGCAGTTTTACTGCATTTAAATCAATCACTGACCTGTAATGGCATTTACCCTTCTGCTTTGAATCACCACTGCCATCAATTCCACTTTTCCCTTCTGCCTCATTTTTCTTGGACAGGTCAGAACCTGTGTTGGGGGTGCTTTTACTTCCAGATGCTGCAACACAAAAATTACATGATTAAGACCCTACGCTGTGACTGTAAACTTGAAAAAACATGCTCCATCATAGATTCTTTTCCAAATTTTCAGATTTAATTCAATTACTTCTAAAGGTGAACGACCATTTTTAAAAAAAAAAGATTTGTTTGGGAAAAATTGGGACCCTCTGAATTTTGCTCTCATTTTCCCCGTCGCCATATTTTTATCTGTATCTGGGTTTATGACATCACAATTGCCTATGTTGACGTCATCATTTGCTCTAATGATGTCACAATGATGATGTCATAGTCAGGCCTTGCAATCATTCAATACTTAGTGAACTAAAAAATTTTTCTTTGGAAAAAACCTGTATTTATTTTTTTGTCTAAAATGATAGGTTACCTTTCAGTATGTGACTGGCCATATTTTCACAAAATTTAAATAAATTACGATATTGACCCACAATGCATTGTGTCAACAAAACAAATATGGCGGTCCAATCACTTGTCAATCATGAAAATTTCATATATGTAATATCTAAACACATTTTTCAGGAAATAATTATTCAGTAAAATTTTAGCATAGGAAAACAAACATGAGACCTAAAACAGGGGCTTATTAAACATAGTTCCCACAAGTTGAGACTGGGGAATCTGTCCAACCTCAGATTTGATACTCCAGCAATATAATAACTACCGGTAAACTGACAGAATTACAGTCAAACTTCCAAGAGTGTAAAAGCAACTTGAAAATGGGACCAGGGCTTTCCAAATGCAACCTTCTGGGGTTAAATTAATTCACTGGGGATAGGATACAGGTAAAAAATTTTGAACTCATACAGCAGTTTTAGAGCGAGCATGGACAGTTCAGGGGTGACAGAGACAGATCAGAAAGATTGTAAAGTAATTGACCAATTTTTCTAGCCCATTCCTAATGTCCTTGTCATAAAATTCTTGTCTGTGCTATACAGGCCATTCGTGGAGAAAATACAGAAATAGCGTTACAAATGTACAGAAAAGGGGTAAGATTTGGTCACAAGAGGTGAAAACAAGTTTATTGTCCAGATGTTGGTGGTGAGTACTTCATCTTATCCAATGTTTCAATCAGTCTGAAAAGTCGTTCTGAGGATGCAACAGTCCATGCTCGCTCTAAAACTGCTGTATAAGTTCTCTATCTAAGTTTTGGAAGGGTAGAACCAACACAGTTATTGTCACAATAGATAGATGGACACCACACCGACTTTGGTAACACTTCTTGGCATATGGCATGAGGCAAGGGTAAAAACCAAGACATTATTCATTAAATGAAAGATAGAGCAAAACAAACCTTCTGGAACAAGTGCTTCAACTTTTCCTGAATCTTCCTGGCAAACAAATTCATTCAGCTTTGCTGCAAAGCAAGTCCACACAATGAATTAGGCAGTTTTTTTTCTTTTTTGTCATAGTGTATAAGTGAATGTTAAAGTGTAAAGACGGCTTTAGGTCAGAAAACAGTAAATAATTAAGGGTACAAGATAGAATTCCGTAATCACAACTAGAGCACATAAGATGTGCAACAAAGGTGGCTGCAGGATGGTTGTATTCATGTGCACTGGCGAATTATTAGTCATTAGAAGTCAATTTGCCTTGGAAATATAGGCCTGTGACGTCATCCCCACTGGTTTACTGCCCTGTTGATATTTTGAGGATGGCGTGACCATCACATTATTTCTAGTGTGATTTTTCGCAAATATTTCTTATTTTAGGATAATCAAGTCCGCTTTGTTGGTTATTATTACACGAGGAGGTAGAGAAACACATTGCGAACAGCTTTGCATGAACAGATTTTGTTTGAAAATTGGGATTATTCTTAACAATCGACATTGACGACTAAAGTGACCTTTTGAAAATGCCTTATGGGCTGAAATAAGCTATTGTTTGGAATCAGTTCCTACATTTACATGCAGGGACTGATGGATCGGTCTAAATCACCATACCTTGTTTGCGAGGTGGTTCTTCAGGTTCCGAATTTGTTCGCTGACCTCTGCCTAAAAAACAAAAAAAATATCAGGTTATATACGTTATTAAATAATGTACCGCAAGACAGCCAAGACTGATGCCAACTCCAAAAGGGCATATGCAAGAGCTTGCAGATGAGAATGAAGTACAATTGGTGACAGTGGTCCACAGCTTCATCAGATCGTTTACATGGTGCATTGTCATCCAAGGACAGTGGCTATGGAACACCCAAAAAGCTCGGCATAGACTAGATAGCCAACACTTGCACTAATAAACACTGCAAATATGAAGTGAGAAGCCACCTGCTCGAATCACATGATTCCCATTACAACTAAGTGTTCTACATCCACTCTGATCTATCTGTACTACTCTGTAAATAGTGGATTTTCTCGGAAGGTTCTCTGAATTTCCACCAGGTGGCTAAAACAGAATACCGTAATTCCATGTATATACCTCGTAATTCTTTTAGCTGAAAAAGTTCTCGCCCTTGACTGTGATTGGCTGAAGCAAAGTGCATCCTAGCAGCAGTATTTTTAGTGCATTTTAATGTATATTTGACACTTTATCATTTAGTTGATTTTTGTTATTTTTTCTGAGAAAGTTTTGTTTATGGAATCAGTTATTATCTACTCTGTCTGAAAAGCAAAATGAGTAATAAGCGGAGAGGAGAGACATACGTCTTGATGAATTCAGAGCTGTTCAGTGAAAAGACTCTATTGTGTCAGCTCAGGTAAGTATGAACGAATAAGAAGGATGGGAAACTGCACAGTAACACATTAAACTAAGAAGTCCCAACTTTTGAATAGGTCTGGCTAGCCTTTGGAGCACACACTGTCCTGTATGAATGTGCCTTTTGCCATTTTAATGAGTCAGAGGCTCAAAGGCGCATGCCAGAGTTATCCCCGATTCTGACCAACCCTACTTGTTTAAATGGTGCTCCGCCAGTATTAGTTTCATAGCTTATTAACTTGCAATCTTGACGATTCAAACTGAAGCTATGGTACAGAAATATGCTTGCAAACCTAAGCTAGAGCTACATTAACAACCAGACCTCATGGCTGTTCGGCAGTTTGAGCTCCAGTGCAGAAATAGACAAGAGAAGATTACCATGGCCTTTTAGACACAATCTCAAGACCCCTTAATTTTGCTGGGGAAAGTGAATTTGAATTTTAGGACATTTTCAGAAATTGGTATACCTTATATGCAGTTAGGCAATAGAGTAAATACTTCACCATGATCATCATCCGCTTGAGTGGAGTGTGTACACACTTGGTCGTCCTTTACCCTACGGCCCCTGTGAGTCTCGTGTTTTCTGGGATGGGCACCAAAACTCCTCACCTGAAAAATAAAGATATTTATTAATCTCTCTGTGCATACCCACCATTATAAGGGAATTTCAAGAAATATGCATGTGCAAATTTTGGGCTTTATTTCCTGTGTTTCTGCATCTGATGGGCTAATTAGGACAGGCAGGGACCATGGCAACGAGATGAAGGATGAAACAGCCATCCAACTTAGGCTTGACAGGCAGCAGCAGCAAACACTAGCCTTCAAGTCTTGTGTTCTGACCACTAAAAAAGTCAGTACATTTCTTTGCAGTGCTAACATCTTGGATGATTCTGTCCGTATATTTTAATTTGATAAACCTATGCATTCCTTGGTAATTACAGGGTGCCAGGGGCATAGCCAGTGGAGTGGGGAAGGGGAATTAGTCAGAACCTCCAAGGTCCCAAAGCCAGTGAAAATTATATGACAAAAATCTCAATTCTTCCCTCTTAAAAATTACAGGAAAAGTATAGAATTAAGTAAAGTTAGGCTATGTAAGTTGGCAATATATATAGCAGGTTTTTTTTGTTGTATAAAATATAACTTAAAATCATAGTAATTTCACTTTCGAACCTTTAATTAGAGTCCATTAGACATTCGTTTAATACATATTAATAATAATTGGAAATATATAATTTCTCTCAAATTGTATTATGGGCTTCATTCCCCAAACCACAACGTTCATAACCTTTCAAAGAAGTGTTTTAAAATGTCAATATTTATGCATTAAGAATTTTCATTGTTCAGTCATGCAATTGCATTAGAGTAACAATGTATAGCTAAGTTGGGGAATCACTTGCAACTTTTACATGCCAATAGTGGATTTTCACTGAACAGCCCTGAATTCAGCAGGAAATAAGTCTTTCCTCTCCTCTTATTCCTCTTTTTTGCTTTTCAGACATAGTAGGTAATAACTGATTCCAAACTTTCTCAGAAAAATTACAAACATCAACTAAATGATAAAGTGTCAAATATACATTAAAATGCACTAAAAATACTGCTTTTCAGACAGCAGAGTAGATAATAACTGATTCCATAAACAAAACTTTCTCAGAAAAATAACAAAAATCAACTAAATGATAAAGTGTCAAATATATATATTAAAATGCACTAAAAATACTGCTGCTAGGATGCACTTTGCTTCAGCCAATCACAGTCAAGGGTGGGAACATTTTCAGCCAATAGAATTGCAGTATTATGTCTTAGCCACCTGGTGGAAATATAGAAAACCTTCCGTGAAAATCCACTATTCAACTGCACCATTGAGTTCATGCTCAACACTAACTATATAAACTTAATAATTGTCAGACTTTTAGAAAACCATTACAATTAATAGGTAACCACATGCAGAGCCTTCGAAATTGAATTTGATTGCCATATAAAATGCATAAAGAATTTATTCTTATATCATCAATTCCCTCAATTATGTATAATAAGTACTTAGGATTGCAGTGTGCTTATAAGAATAAGAGGGCAACATGGTGCTGCGTCTCATGTATATTCAAATGCCAGAACTTTTCCAGCTTTTTTTCTGCAAAAACCACAGTTGTGAAAACATTAAAAAAACTTACCTCGCCAACAAGAAGACATTTATCCAAACCTGCAAATATTTGGATATCTGGTATAGCAGTGATGATTTTCGTTTGTCTTGGATAATTAATCCTGAATTTCGAATCCCATCGACCGTGCTTACTGTAAGAAAGAAAATTAAGACTTTCCTCGTAATACGATCATTGAAAGTTAAATAAAGATTACAGAGCTGCTTTGAAACCGAGCAGAATATGCCTTTGTAAATTATGGCTAACCTCTGTCAAAAACCTAGTTACTAAGAACAAGGGTATGAAGATTATCCATGAGTTATCTTGATAACCAGGTAATAATAATAATATTTAAGGTGATTTCATTAATAACATAAGAGTGGCCAAGAAAAAAGAGCTCAGATGGAAAATTTTCATAAATAATAAATACAATTAAAGGTTAAAATTTCCATTTAAAAAAAATTAAACAGATACTTACTCATATCTGAAGAAAGAATTCGTAACATCATTGAAGAATGAAAACAAAACGGAGAAATATTTCTCAAAGAGGTCTTCCCTCAGACTCTTGGTATGCATTCTAGCTTCGTCTTCGCTTTCCTCGAGGTTTTGTATTTCTTCAATAGATCGAATAAACCGCTGAATCGTAGTTCTCAAGTCACCATAAAAGCTTGTGCAATGGTTCTTTCTGCATAGAGTTAAAAGGACAAAAATGAGGACTAAATCAAATTGTAAGCAGATGAACTAAGCACATTATCATAACAATACATAGTAAGTTAGTAGCTCCACCATAGCGCGATTAATTCAGGATGGGTGGGTGATTAGGGCTCTACGTCCTGTATTTCTGCACCTGATGGGCTAATTTAATTAGGACAGGCAGAGACCATGGCAATGAGATGAAGGATGAAACAGCCATCCATCTAAGGCTTGACCGGGAATCGAACCCGGGACCCAGGGGTTGGAAGCCTAGAGTGCTACCTCTGAGCTAGGCCCCCGCCCTCGCGATTAATTCAGCCAAATTGCTCAATACTGAAATGCATTTTACGACAGAATAATATACCAGGGCTGGGCACGAGTACAGGTGAATGTACTCGAGTACCAGTACAGACCCATGTTGTGAGTAAAAGTGCGAGTACAGCCTCTGGTCAATGTACTGGAGTACCATGTGTGTGTGTGTGTGTGATTAGGGCTTTACATCCTGTATTTCTGCACCTGATGGGCTAATTAGGACAGGCAGAGACCATGGCAATGAGACGAAGGATGAAAAAGCCGTCCAACTTAGGCTCGACCGGGAATCGAACCCGGGACCCAGCGGTTGGAAGTCCAGAGCGCTTCCTCTGAGCTAGGCCCCCGCCCTGTACTGGAGTATACCATAAACAAGAACTTCTAGCTACATGGACAATTTGACATTGAAGATATTAAAATAGTGTTCTTTCTAGATGTTGTGCTCCGTTTTCTTTGGCACTACATGTCAGAAACACATTTTATTCCTGGTACTAATGGTACCCATATTACAAAACTCATATACAAAATTGTAGCCTTCCAGATGAATTATTGCTCTTGTTACAGCCATTTAAAAATGGGGCTTCAGAAAAAGAGGGCAAAATGAAAAAGCAAGTTCAAGCAGGCACATTTCGATCAAACTCAACCTGTACTTCTCAAAGTTTGCCTAACAATAGCAATTGTACCAAATATAAAGAATATCCAATTTGGATGTCAAACATTTAATGGTGTTTTAAGATAGGATATTTTAAAACTGAATTTCAAATGACGTTGCCAGATGAGCACAAAAAAACACTTAAACCGTGACTTACTTTATAATTTTTCAAGCTAAAACTACAAGAGATATTGATCTTTAATTATTAACTTATGTAGCTTTGCCTCAGAATTTTTAAAGGCAAATCTGAGATGGTCAGGTGGGAGGCATTGTTGAATAGTCTTTTCACTGAGCAGCCCTGAATTCAGCAAGACATAAGTCTTTCCTCACCTCTTATTACTCATTTTGCTTTTCAGACATAGTAGATCATAACTAAATGATTCCATTAATATAATTTTCTCAGGGAAATAACAGAAATCAGCTGAACGGTAAGATGTCAAATATAAATTAAATGCACTAAAAATACTGCTGCTAGGATGCACATTGCTTCAGCCAATTACATTCAAGGGTGGGAACTTTCTCAGCCAATAGAATTGCAGTATTCTATCGTAGCCATCTGGTGGAAATATAGAGAACCTTCCGTGAAAATCCACTATTGACTTGGATTGACTCTAATGTATTCAGCTAGTTAAACCCCAATTTTCTCCAGAACGGATTGAGGCAGTATCCGCCAAGAAACTGACCTATATTACATTTGGATCGATCATTTGATACAGTTCTAGGACTTGAACACTGCATTTTGAACAGTTACAACTGAACTGCTCATCTCCATCTCTTGGCTTCCAACCGCTGGGTCCCGGGTTCGATTCCCGGTCGAACCTAAGTTGGATGGCTGTTTCATCCCTCATCTCATTGCCATGGTCCCTGCCTGTCCTAATTAGCCAATCAGGTGCAGAAATACAGGACGTAAAGCCCTAATCACACACACACACACTCATCTCCATCATTGCTCAACCACCCTTATATTCGCTCAACCACGACAAGTTAGTACATAGACGGAGGGGAGGCACTGCCGTTCCTCCTGCAAAAAGTATGAAAATTACCTCCCTGATTGCATCATCTTCATCCCCGTCAATCTTTTCTCAATCGAATATTTGAATGTTTTAAATAGATCCAGGGCTTCATTTAAATTGCTGAGACTGTTAGGGATGCCATCAAATTTTTCATAGATGCATAAACCTTCAAGAATAACAGGCTCAAAATCACTCCTGCAAGAAATGAAACAAAATATTATAAACATAATTCAAATGACATGCAATCGCAATTTCAGGTAATCTCTTAATTATTATCCAGGACATGTTGAACATGATAATTAATGCAGATTATTTAATAGACCTGCCACAACATTGTTTCAAGACAAAATGACAATAACTTCAATTGGGCTTGGACTTGTGTATAGAACTTTGCATTATTATGTAAATTGTATATATAGTCACGAAATCAGCGCTCTAGCGGTAAGGCCAGACTTTTTTCATTTTTCGTTTTAAGGACCCGCCGACATTTTAAAATGAAAAATAATAAAAATAAATTTATTTTGATATGTTTTTTTTTGCAAAAGCTAGCATAGTTATTGTGCACAATTTATTATTAGATTACAATAGAGGCATTTGCAGAACTTTTTTTGACCTTCTAAATGTGGTTGAGGGTTTCCAAGAACGCTGTGATTTCACTCCTCAGTATCAAAAGATATCGACTCGTCAAAATCTCTTTGCTTCTGTGATTTGTTATTCTCATTTTATGATTATATTTGAAATTTTATTCAGAATCCCGACACTGCCTGGAGGATAAAAATATTGGTAAAACGAAAAATTAAAAAAAGTCTGGCCTAAATAGGTCTGAGGCAAAGCAGGGTCAGCTAATGCAAGCTGAGCAACATCCTCCAAGCAGCTACTCTGCCATAAATCCCAACACACTATAATTTACCCAGCTTTAATGACTAATTACCAATCAGATCACCCACGTAGGGTTGGGTGAATATTGATACGCGATAATATATATGGGGGATAGCGGGTTACAGTGGTTCACATGCCACAGTGGATCATTAGAAATAAAATTTCATTCTCTCGAGAGTTACACCCTGTGATGTAAATTTTGTGAAAGTTGCCATTTTATCACATAACTTTTTGTTGGAGCGGTGTCCTGGCCGGTTTGCGAGAGGAAAGTATTTTCTTGTTATTTTACCCTCCTAGTCATCCGCAAGACCACAACAGATCATGCAGCCCTACAAGTTCACGCAGGTAGTACGTGAAACTAGTGATACTTGCAGTGTTCGAAATGAGTTGTTTTGGAGTGGGCCAAAATTTCTGGTTGTCCGCTTAGATTTGCAGTTGTCTGAAAAAAAAAAAAAAAAAAAAACTGTCCCGTGGTTAAACATGGTTGTCCGGCTGACAATTTGGTTGTCCCGGACAACCGGAAACCCCTTATTTCGAACACTGACTTGGTTCATGGTAAGACCTACTCAGTCCAAATATCATTCGCTATGCAAAAAGAAAATCTGATCCACTGTGCGTGTGCTGCGAAGGCTCATGTAGGCAAACACGGGTTTTGAGTACACAAAGGATTCCCGAGCCACGACAATTAGCGCGAGGTGTTACTAGGATGCATTAAAATATGTTCTTTCGATTTTGGGATTATCAATCAATATTAAATATAGTAGTCCACTGAACCTCAGAATCTGAGCGCTAACAATAAATCACAATTGGGTTATTCCATCCCAACTCACCTAAAGCCTCCCAGTTCATGTCATGGATTTTTTTAAAACCCTGTAGAATATAGAGGGTTGCATTAAATGGCCCAAATGTAAATCAAAACACATCTTGTGGGTTATTTTTACCATCAGTAGAAATTTCAACTCATTCTAGTTAGGCCTAAATGCCAGCTCTTGGTGAAGCTCATAATGAAGGGATTTAGCCCGACGAAAGTAGCTAAAATTTTGTCAATTTGGTCAAATTTCAAAAATTCATATCTCAAGAACTATTTGGAGCACTACTTTAGGATTTGACATGGTTAAAATTTCTCAAGTAGAATTATTAGCATGAATGTTTTCTGGGAAAAGTTCTGAAATTTAGGCGAGTTGGGATGAAATAGCCCAATTGCCTTTGATCATATGTTGATGCTCATTAATTAAACAATCAAACAGAATATAGATGGAAGTGATGTACTAACCATTTGGGGAGACAAGAAGGTGATTTCTGAAGAGTAACCAGAATGTCATCAATTGTATTAGGCCTTCTATCATCTTTGGAAATACAGAGCAGGTAATTAGGGTCCACAATATATGAATTCATCCTGAAGACATCTTCAATGACATGAGGTACTGCATTCCAGTCTGAACAGTTCGGGGGAAGATCTTTAACAGCATAATTCAACTTCAGACTCGCATTCATTGATCTTAGCTTCATCTGAGCAGAGCCTTTAATCTGATTACGACCTGGCCAAGAAGAATCACTATCGGAGTCACTGCCACGACTGCTGCTACTGCCAGTCGCATTACTAAACAAAGCAACATAATTCGTTTCCAAATCTTCAGTTTCAGCAGCGTCCAATTCGACACTATCAAGTTCGTCCCTAACAAATAAATTTGGCTGGTTGTCCTCCATCTTAACTTTTGTTTTTGCTTCACCTGTACAAAGTACCTGCAAAAAATAAAAAATTTTTAAATTTGCTAACACACTAGCCAGAACCGACCTACATTGCATTAGATGCGATGTAGGGACGGAACGACTGTTATAGGAATTCTTGGACGTTGACATTTACGACACATTTTTCTCAATAAACACATTAGCATACCTTATTTTGTCGTTATGTACAGGAGTACTGCTCTGTGTACTACTTAACTGCACGCAGATTTTACTGAAAAAGCCACTGAAAACATCCTTTTCAAGATCATTTTCAAATTCACGTTCGCTTCGTTTTTGCTTTCATCGGTAACAGGTCGATTCATCACTGCGCAATTCAACCCAACTGGTCCGTTCGTCACCCGAAATTGGTCGATTCGTCATTCGAAATTGGTCGATTTGGCCAGTAGACAGTATCGTCACTGCTACTATATAAAATATGTTAACCAAGGGTGAAGGCCAAACTTTTTTTGAGTGACGAACCGCTTAGTTTTCACAGGGACGAATCGCGAAGTGACGCAATTTCTGCCGAAAGACGGCGCTTGTCCGGTGCATAGCACCGGTCTTTCTGATAACTGACGCAAAGCGTCAACGGATAAAGTAAAAAATCGTTGAATCAGCGTCGCAACGCCTTTACAGCGCTTGTTCAGTACTTTTTACGAAAATAGTACCTTCTGCAGTGGGTGGAATTCCACGGTAAATTTGTTCAATTTCATGACGTTAGTAGAGTTTAAGTCAAAAGAAATCGTCTGAACTAATTTCAGTGAGTGGCTTCTTGGAAGAAAGAAATAAGGCGTAGTAATCGCACTACTTTGTATGCAGACGACGTGCGGAAGCATTTCCCTCCCCGATTCTGGGGGAGCGGCAAATCGGTTATGAGAAAGGCCAGTGCTTCGCACCGGATCGTAGTGCCGCCTTACGGAAGAAAACGCGAAGTGACGAATCGTCCTGTTACCATTGCTGTCTAGTTCCACTAAAACTCACTAGAGGGCTCCGGCAACATCACAGCGCCACCCAGATGCTATGGTGCAGATAGATATCTAAATACTTTGGCTTCTTTCGACCCGTGGAACTGTGGAATCGTGTGGAAATGGTTTATTTCAATTGAGAAAACTACGGACTTGCCAGCGCTATTCTGTGTGCCACTAGGGGCGTTAAAACGTTGCTGGCGCCTTCTTGTGAGTTTTGGCAGAACTAGGCGGCCATGTTTCTCATAATAAAATGTAGTTAGAAAATAGAACAGAAATCGATGAGAATGGAAGAAATCAACCGTATCTGAGTGCGATACAATAGAAAAAAGGTATGTCTAACCCTAGAGCAGGTGTATTTTGTGTGGCAAACGTTTATTAAAAGGCTAGTTCCCATGCAAGCCAAAAATTCAATATTTTTTCATCCAGGACCTTGTAACCCTGTCCTGTGGACAGGGGACTTGTAGCTACTAACAGACATATCAAAGTTATAGTGTGTTATATTTTGCTTTAGGGGTGAGTTTACAGAAATGATTTGTTTAGAATATAAGGAGTAAACAGTGCGTATGGGACGTATGACAGCTATCGTTCAACGAAATTATTTTGGCTGCGGGTACTGAATATCATGCCAGTAGCAGATTTAGGGGGTTATGGGAGCAGTTCAAAGCATTTTCCTTTATTTGGACAGGTTTTCTGGCGGTAAAATATTCGGTAGCAGGTCACTGCGCGATTCGTCCCAGTGAAAACGGGTTCATTCATCACCAAAAATAAGTTTGTTCGTCACTAGAAAATGGTCTGTACGTCACCCAAAACTGGTCAATTCGTCACTGCTATAAATAATGCATAATGGTGTGAGATTATTGTTATAACATTACAATAGGAAAAAACTATCTGACACAGGGTCTATTTAATTCAGTTATAATTGCTTATTTATAAAGCATGTCATGGCTGTTGCAAGCCTAAATAAAATCGCACATAATAAAAGAAAAAGGCTTCTACATGTTGATTGCTATTTAAACCGATTGATCTAGGATTACAGAAACGGTGTATTTTCTCTTTTGTTTTACAATGCTTTAATGTTATATATACAATTATACATATTGCTAATAAGTAATCACCTAAGACAATAAAATATAAGTTCTATTATAATTATAATATATTTATATATACATACGTGCATTTAAGTATATATTAATTCTTGGTGCATATCAAATGATGCATAATAATTTCAATAAATCGTACGGAACCACAAAGAATTGTTCTACTTTTTCTTTCTCAGGCTTTTTATTAAATTTTGTTCTATTATTGCTATTTTGTTTTGCATTTATGACATATGAATTAACTAGAGCACATAAGATGTGCAACAAAGGCGGCTGGAGGACTTGTATACGTGTTGACTGGCGGATTATTAGTAATTAGAGGTGTATTTGCCTTGGAAATATTGGGAGGAACATTAAATTTAAGCGTTACAATGTTCGTTGACATTTGACAGTTTGACATTATCAAAGTGAACGCTCGCTACCCACGACAACCAGAACGCATAACTTCGTCAAAAGTTGATCAATCTTCACAAATTATACATTAAATGAAAGCCAGAACGTCATAGAATACATTTCTGAACAGAAACGGTATCCAGACACTGTCGAAACTGCAAAATGCTACTGAAAACATACCTTTAACTTGCCTGACAACACCAACGTGAGCGTTGACATACATAGCCATCTAGACACGTCACTGTGCATGTGCAAATACATTAAAATACGGAAAGAGGCCCCCAGTGGGTTTTCAAAATTGAACGACCAATCAATGCTGCAATAATTCCCCACCGGGACCTCTTGCCCGAACTTGCACGAAGCCATAAAACGAACTTCAGTCATTTCGGTTGGAGCTCGCCATCTTGTTCATCGGAGAGGAACAGCGTGAAAAATGCATCTTTTTTACCAGCGATTTGCACCAACTTCTACTGGGCGAAATGCTACCAAAAAGTATACAGCTTTGAAGCAAGTCGTCGTGTGCCTGCTGACAAAACGCTAAGTCTGTAGAGTCATTTTTCTTGCGCGAATCGCGGCACAAAGACACTATTGTTTCGTGCCCACTGACTTAACATACGTTTTCAAATTTGCCGCCGACCTAGTTGTAAAACCGGATACAACCCCTTGTAACGCTGGCATCTGCAGAGCGTTGCAAACAAAGGAGGCAGCTAATGCTGCCGCCTTTGAATAATCTAATATACTAAAACACCCTGAGTCATGTTTTCCGGTACATACTTTTTGCTTTCACGGAAACTATTTTTTTATCACCAGTAACAAAAGCAGCACTTAAATGTCCACCATATAAACAACCAGTGTCAAGTCCTGTGGCATACTGACGTTGCTGTAGTTTACGCCTTGCGTCATGGCCGTAATAAACATGTTCAGGGCCATCCCAAAAACTAGCCCATGCTAGTCCATCCTCAATCACTTCAGTGGGTTCGAGTTGCAGGTTATCCTTTTCTATGAGGTTACGCATTAATGTCATATTTCTTGGCTGCTGATGGCGAAGTGGAACACCAGGCACAAGGCCAGCGTGTACCACAATGGCATTACAACTTGGTAACGCAATTGTGAAGGGAAGAGAAATTAAATACTCAATTTCCTCTTGCTCTAAATCTTGTATCCAGTGATATTTCTTTCTAAGAGTATCTGCTCCATCATTTTTGTACTTTTGCCATTCTTTAATAACATGTTCTTCGTGATTACCTTTGACAACTAAGCCTCCCAGCTGACGAACGAAACGCAGTGTCTCTAAATTCTTCGGTCCCTTGTTAATGATGTCTCCGCAAAATAGAATCAGAGTATTTTTAGCTGTCGTGTTTGTCTGGTCGAGTAATTCTCGTAATTCATCCAGACAGCCATGAACATCTCCTATGACCAGAACTCGTCTTCCCCTGATGGTTTCATCTGGGACTTGCACATGCATCACCTTCGGCAAGGGGATGTCATACTGTGATTGGAAAACTGGGGGTTGGGCAGGTCTGTGGAAAACGACTCCCAAAATAGCTCCCATTTTGCCCTTTCGTCATCTGCTGAATAAGGCTTGAAAAAGCAAAATATAAACAGGACTTAAATTAATTCCAATGTAGACCACTGTCTGACAATGCGCCAATGCAATGATTTTCTGGAACACTGATGAAATAATTCATAACAATTAATTCTTTATTTTTCACTAAGACTTAAGTCCAATAAAAGAACATAGGCTTCTGCAGCAGCATATCTTCGGCAAATTTGCAAAAATTAAACAATGATTTTTGCCCTAAGTGTAAAATTTTACGAAAGACCTCTAAATTTTTTAATGGGGCAGTATGAAAATATATTTCATGTATTTAACTAATGGGTTATTGCAAAGTGTGAATTCAATGATTCATGCTTCACCTGGTCCATAGCAATTGCTTAGGGTTAATTCTATCTAAATATCCCTAAGAAAACTTTTATTATTAATAAATGTGCATGTTGCATTTACTTAACATTTTTTAAGAACTGATTATACCTTGTATCCATAATGCAAAATATTAGCCAAAACATTGTCAATAAACAATAATGTAGTTTAAAAAATACTAAGAAAATACAAAAATGAGACAAAATGTACTAGAGCACATAAGATGTGCAACAAAGGCGGCTGGAGGACTGTTGTATACATGTTCGACGTCCGTATTTTGAGAGCTGACATCAAAGCAAACGCTTGCTACCCACAACGACCGGAGCGCATAACTTTGTCAAAAGTTGATCAATCTTCACAAATTATACATTAAATGAAAGCCAGAACGTCATAGAATTCCTTTCTGAACAGTTACGGTATCCATTTGCTCTTGAAACTGCAAAATTTGCCGTTTTGTAGCTGTTCGTACCATTTGACAGCTGACATTATCAAAGCGAAGGCTCGCTACCCACGACGACCGGAGCGAATAACTTCGTCAAAGAATCCATTTATAAACAGAAACGGTATCCA
Source organism: Alitta virens (assembly GCA_932294295.1). Classification (NCBI taxonomy): domain Eukaryota; kingdom Metazoa; phylum Annelida; class Polychaeta; order Phyllodocida; family Nereididae; genus Alitta; species Alitta virens. The sequence continues at coordinate 37,242,508 of OW028578.1, forward strand.
GACACTGTCGAAACTGCAAAATTCTCGTGAAAACATACCTTTAACTTGCCTGACAAGACCATAGTGAGCGTTGACCTACATAGCTGTCTAGACACGTCACTGAGCATGCGCGAATATATTAAAAAACAGAAAGAGGCTCCCGGTGGGTTTTCAATATCAAACGACCAATCAACGCTAAGACACGGCAAGAATTCCCCATCAGGGGCCTCTCGCCCGAACCTGTACAACGCACTTCGGTCATTTCCGTCGGAGTTCGCCATCTTGTTCATCAGAGAGGCGCAGCGTGAATGATGCATCTTTTTACAGGCGATTTGCTCCCACTTCTACCCGATGAAATGCTACCAAAAAATATACAGCTCTGAAGAAAGAAGTTGCGTGGCAGCTGACAAAACGGCAAGTGTGAAGAGTCATTTTTCTGGCCTGAATCGCGTCACACACCCAGGGTGTTTTCGTGCTTGTTGACTTAACATACGTTTTCAAATTTGCCGCCGACCTATTTGTAAAAGCGGATACAACCCCTCCGCAATCTACTTCCGACGACTGATGCATACAAAGGTCGCCAGCCTTGCTGCCACCTTTGAATTCTTGTTGTATAAATTTTATAAAGTTGTGGAGAACCAAACAGTTGTTCTTTCTCAGACCCTCAACTTGCAAATGAAGATAATTTCAATTTATGAAGTTTTCTGGCAAAGAGCTGATTGCAAATGTTTGGTCCCAATTGGTAAACTTAGCAGTTCTGGTTTAATTGGTTTCTTGACAGTGGCATAAAAGGGCAATGTGTCTAGGATCATTATGCATTCTGCAACATTTCACAGATGAAGAAGTGCTTTGAGCTCTGCTCCGTATGGGAGAATAATTAAATAATATATATATATAAGTATATTATTTAATTGTATTCATATTTAGTAATAACTTAAGCAATTTAAAATATTAATTATGTACAGCAATATCCTCAATTTACCTAATTAAGGCTAGCAAAGGAACATCACACTTTAAAAAAAAGTATCGACTTAAATTCAATTGTTCAAGGCGATTAGTTTATAATCACTATTTAAATTAAAAAAATTTTTTTTTCTTTCTCTTTTTATGCTTTGACAAAAAACAGTATGATCGTCTTCATCGTCTTCATTTAACTTTAAAAAAAATATAATCTTGCGATTTAGTGTATACTCTATACTATATTGAAACTACAAGTGACAAACCGACCACATTAGGGTGATGAATGAACTTATTTGCAGTGACGAACGGACCCGTTTTCGCGGGAAAGAATCGCACAGTGACGCATCGACTGAAAGCCAAAAATTCGTTTGACAATCCAGCTTTAATTCTAGATGGCGACCCACCATTTAGTGTTGACAGTTGTACGACAATATGCAGAACATATCTGGTCACTAATGTGAGAACATATCTGGTCACACTAATGTGTTGGATGCAATGCCATTCTTCAACACTTACCAGTTACGGTGTGCACGTTTCAGAAGAGGTATATATCTCAGAATCAAGCACCTAGCCCACCATGCAGCCCGCTGGTGGCGCCACAGATGGATAATACTAGAACTATTTTCTCACTGGCCTTGATTTTACCCAGAATCACCGTTAAAATCACTGTATCATTGATGCAAAATTATGCAGTTTATATAATAATCCATATCTCAGTGTAAAGAAGACAAGAAATGGTGATTGATTTTCTAAAGAGAAGCTTTGACTGTGACAGAGTGATAAGTGCTAATAGAACTATATAGTGTACCACAAATTTCTACAATGGGTTCTATTTTTAAGAATCATGAGAAACATTAATGTTGAGTGTAAACTTCTCACCCTATTCTACAAATCAGTTCTTTTAAAGATAAAGCTAAATTGAAACAGATTGTTAAGACATGTGGTAAGTTAAAGGCAGACATAAAACCAATAGATGAACTTTAAAAAATGTTATGAGACAAGTTGATAAGATTATGAATGATGAGCAGCAGCCTTTATTTAATTATTATACATTGTTAAGATATGGAAGAAGGTTAGCCCTAACAGTACAACATACAAATAGGTATAATCTTTTTTATGCAGTAGCATAAGAGTCTATATAATGTTATGTCAAATTAATTTAACTTATCTTAATTGATTACAGCAGCAGTGTAGTGGTTTTATGTTGAAATAGCTAATTTATGGAAATAAAGATATGTAATAGCAATCAGCCGTGACCGTTATGTCAATTGCTATTAGCATTTTGAATGATGAAAATAAATCATGTTTTTTTATCATTGATCAAAAGCATGAATTGAAACTCTGAATTTCAACTGATTCCTGGTTATTATGCATATTAATATATACAATTAAGTATTTCATATACAGAATAGCAATCTGCCATGTCAATTGCTATTAGCATTTTGAATGATACAAAGAATGGGGTAAATCATGCTTTTTCATCATTGATAAATATGTAAATATTAAAGAGGGATATTGTCTATAATTTGTTTTGATCATGAAAATCCAGTTATTATATAAATTATTAATATTTCGTTGTTGTTGTTTCTGAAAAAAATCCAACTGGGATTAAAATTGCATGTTCCATATACTTTCTCATTCACCTAGCTTATAGTATAGATCATGTATATACTATAGCCTATATGACTTACTTAATTGTATATATTTCATTTTATATAAATTATGAAATATAAACAATTAAGTAATTCATATAGGCTAGATGTATATATATAGTATAGAATAAGATAGATGGATAAGAAAGCATATAAAGCTGAAAATAGTACAATTGGCCGTTTTGGTAGGTGGCCGTTTTATCCTTTGGCCGTCTTGGTATGGTGGCCGTTTTTGCGATTGGCCATCCTGGTATATTGGCCGTTTTATATTTGGCCGTTTTGACCAGACCCCTTTAATCCACACCACATTGAAACAGGTTGCCTGCGGCTAACATTAACCCAATTTCTGCCGAAAGACGGCGCTTGTCCGGTGCGTAGCACCGGTCTTTCTGATAACTCACGCGAAGCATCAAGGGATAACGTAAAAATTTATTGTTGAATAAGCGTCGCAACGCCGTTAGAACGCTTGTTCAGTCCCATTTATTTCGTTAGAACGCTTGTTCAGTGCTTTTCACGAAAATAGTACCTTCTGCAGTAGGTGGAATTCCACGGTAAAGTTGTTCAATTTTACGACGTTAGTGGAGTTAAAGTCAAAAGAAATCGTCTGAATTAATTTTACAGTGAGGGGCTTCTTGGAAGAAAAGAATAAGGCGTAGTAATCGCACTACTTTGTATGCAGACGACGCACGGAAGCATTTCCCTCCCCGATTCTGGGGGAGCGGCAAATCGGTTATGAGAAAGGCCAGTGCTTCGCTTGGCTGGGACCTGCCTAAGCGTGAACGCGTTAGGCAGGTCGCCTCTACCTATCCCGGATGGCTGATTGGCCAATAACTGAATTTTCTGATTGGCTGTGCTATTTTTAGACTGGGTATCACGTTCCGGTCCAGGCTTTTCCAATGTTAAAGCCTAGGATGCGCACGCACGCTACCGGGAGGAATCCCTCCCGGCTAATGGCAGCCCCTACCTGCGTACTGCGTCAGCTAGTCGCAGCGTTCGCTGGGCCGCTGCGACTAGCTGACGCAGTACGCAGGTAGGGGCTGCCATTAGCCGGGAGGAATTCCTCCCGGTAGCGTGCGTGCGCATCCTACGCTTTAACATTGGAAGTGCGTGGACCGGAACGTGTTCCCCCGTCTATAAATAGCACAGCCAATCAGAAAATTCAGTGCTTGGCCAATCAGCCATGGGAAATGGACAGCACCGACCTGCCTATCGCGTTTACGCTTAGGCAGTTCCCAGCCAAGTCGCAGCGCCCCCAGCGAAGTGCTTCGCACCGGATCGTAGCGCCGCCTTACGGAAGAAAACGAACATTAACCAGGTCAGCCACCAGATACACTCGAATTAGCCTACCGGTCGCGACCGGAAGGCCGTCTCGGTATAGTCTAATTGCCGGACCACACATTCTGCTTGCGGATTTTACTATATATGACCAAGAATTCACTGTCCAGAAGTTTTTGGTTACGTCCAAACAAACGCCCTTATTCACTATCTATGAGCTACTATGAATAAAATATGACAGCCTAACTATTTCAATCATGCTCAAGAGATAACCCATCCAGTTATTTTGAAATTTTACCAGCTAGACACAAAAAAATTGAAAAATATGCTTGGTGTCCAGCAAAAAATTACCAAAAGTCATGGTGTCCACACAGGGTCTAGTCAAGTGGTCCGTCCACACAAACAACTGCATGTTCAAATCTTCCACAAAGATATCAATTGCTAGTCATGAATGCCGAAATAATTCCAATGCAACACGAGAGTTACCTTTAAACTTTTTATAATTCAGTATTTATGAAAAATGTAATTATTTCTAGGGAAATTAATCATTAAAAATTCAGAGGTCCTGGAGGTAACTTTGGTTTCCAAAAGCGTTACATCCATGCAGGCCTTCATACTGAAGATAATATTATAGCTGAATTAAAATTTATTACAAATTTCTTTAAAACTAACATTTTGGTTCATTGTTACCTGGTACTCTACTTGGCATCAGCTTTGAAACCTTTCAATCAGCAAAAATGCTTTCCCAATCTTGCAATTATTTTTGATGTTAATTTTGTTATGTCCTTACATACTTTTAGATGAACCAATATCTCAGACCCCTGGAGTAATTCTAAAATCATAGTCATTGTAGTAAAGTGTGATTAAATATTTTACCGCATCCCGTCTGGTTTTTGGCAGTAAAGTATTCCATTGGTCAGCTTTCCTACTCAGAAGAAGGGGAGAAGATATATCAGGTAATGTTACATCCAAAACAATATTGCATTTTTGTGCAAAGATGCTGTTGTCATGCTGGTCATGTCATATGTATAGGAAAGTTGAATGGTAGAAAACATTTTTTTCTTTAATTTAAGATATATTGTGAAATTGGAAACAAGGTCTGACATGAAATATGAAAGATCAAAGTTGCCATAATGCTGTTCAGCATGGTGTCCATGTTACATCCCTAATATATCCTTATGGTGTCCTTAAGTTTCAGTTTAATTGGTGTCTATTTGATGGTGTCCATAATGAAGCCTCAGCAGTGTGTTATGTCCTGGACTAAAGATGAATGGTTTGAGTGTAACACTTAAGAGTTTTCTGAGAAAATTATACACATAGACAAAAATACCCTTTCTTTACTCGAATATTATTGATCCAATAATAATATCATAAATATATGCATATATATGGACAAGATTCCTCAAGAAAGTTTCTTGGTGTCCTTTCTGGGAATCTGTTACGTCCAAACATTTCCTGAGAATTCAAACCCATGTTTCAGAAATTTGAGGCATGTTATAAAATAGTGCAAGACATGGATTTATTTGTAAAATTATTTTCTTTGCATGATATAGTGTTTAGCCTGTATACATAAAATAACAAAAGCAGATTTCAGGAAAATGGTTTGCTAACAATACACCCTTTTGTTCTCAGATGGTCATGGTGTCTAAACTGGGAAGTTACGTCCAGAAAATTCAAAATGATGAATGGGGCATATTGAAAGTTGATTTTATAAGGATTTGCTTATTTCAATGAAGAAACACCCTATTTTTTGTATATCTGACCAACAGAATTAGCTTATGATGAAATATAATGTTGAATTTGCCACATTAGTTTCCTCAAAATTTGGTGTCCTTATGTTACGTCCAAGCATTTTTCGAAATTTAATATTGTTTTTTAAAGCATTTACCATTGATATTTTATCTCCAGGTCGAAATATTACCTTTTTTTTGGCCATAAAATTTAGGTAAATGCATTATTGTCAATGTACATTGACTTTTAATTTAGTCAAATTCCTGCCTGTTTGGACGTAACAAAACTTCTGGACAGTGAATTCTTGGTCATATTGCTTCGTCTCTGAGCGGCGGCCAGCTGATACTGTCAGCTGTATCCAGATACAGATCCTTGAGCTGTGGCCACATGCTACTTTGCCTCTTATCTGGCAGCTAGCATCTCTGTGGCGATCAGACGCGATTTTAGACAAGCGACTGTGCTACACTGTATTGAAGTGCATGTGTCCATTGAAATTTGCAGATATCGACAGTTCCACAAGTTCTACTGAGCCTGTCTGAGGTAATTAAGAAAGCTAAAATTAACATTGAGAAACCCTTCTGGCAATATCTAATTTATTGTACCTACTGTACCCAGTGGGCAAAAGTGGTCTCATTGACGTCATTTTGACGTCTCTGCAAGACGTCTCATGACCAGCCCATACTGGTCTCATATGCAAACTTCAATGACGTCTTATGAGACGTCTAAAAGACGTCATTTGAAGACGTCGTTTAGACGAATTTCGGAGACGACCATCCGACCACTATAGCTGACGTCATGGCAATCACTATGCAGTACGTTACACAGACGTCTTTATTTGACGTATTCTGGACGTTTACAAAATTACGTATTTTTAACGTAATATTCTGGTTAGGTTGCAACAAATTGATCATGAGAAATAGAAAGAAAACATATATGTTTAAATTTAGAAACTTTATTTTGTCGCATAAGTATACATTGAACAATGCAAAGATAATACACAGAAAATGCACAACACAAAAATGAAAAATAGTTCAGCAATTGAATATATAGAGAAAATAACAAAACATAATTTGATCTATTCATAAATACATTAAAAAACACGAGAGTAGCTATAGGTAGGCTTACTGGTATTGTATAAACATTTATTAATTTTATTGATATATATTACACAAATGAATCACAGTAAGGGATCCCTATCCTGTACTACCTGACTACTGATTATTGTGATAGTATGGCAGTGAATAAAATACATATTCATTACAAACTACATTGTTTCTCTGACACTGGGGTTGTATTTACAACTAGATTACAACTAGATGGCAACACTAGTCTATTACCATGCTTGTTACTGGGTAGGCCTAACTGGCATTGACCCAGTAATTACTAACAGAACAACAAGAGGGCGACACTGTGCCATTGCAGCCTCATGTGACAACGCATTTCCTGGTTAAATAAAATGCGCTAGTGGTGTTTGGATGGCTTGAACATTGTACAAACATGGTAACATAAAAATAGGCATTTTAACTAAATTATACACTGTTAAAAAGTTTTACATTATCCAGTACAAAAACAAACCAGAAGTAATCATATATAATTACAACTTATAATAGGACTATATATATAGGGCCTTTGTTAAATAAATATTAGTAATTATCAAATCCCAACTTTCCTACCCATAAAAAACCTGTCTTTGTGGTGCTGAGTAATGTCACATTCCGATCCCCAATGTTTTTTTTTCTTATTTTGTCATCAGTATAGGCTGTATAGCCATTAACAAGATACAGATAGATGAGCCAATGGTCACAGAGAAGCAGGCGAAATTACAATTAGACTATAGAAAACTTTTAAGTTAATTGCTTCGCTGACTTTTTAAATATAAAATAAAAATTTACGTGGCATTTTTTGATGACATTACTGTAAAATATGACCGAAAAACCAAGTGGGCATTTATTTTTAATCCTAGCACAATACAGCCTGTGAGCTTGGCAAACTCCTGTGTTGGTTGGAGCATGGAGCCACCATGCAGTGGCTCCATGTTGGAGTCATTAAAATATTTTCATCATTACAAATTTTGTAATATATTATAGTATACTGTCATATAGGCATATATATATAAATAGCGATCAACCACATACATGTATGTGCATGGTCATGAAAAATACAATTGATACTGCACAAACCAGGAGTTGACCAAGTAGTGCTTGCCATTATACCCTTACTACGCCTAAACGCTCTCTTACAACTCAATCAAAAGCAACTTGGTGCTTCTGTGTAAATGATAATTTCTGCAATGATTTTCGATAATAGAATAAACCAAATGAATACACATAGCCTAGCTAGGTTTCTAACAATAGTAGGCCTATAGCTAACATATTCTTTCGGAAATTCAACAAAGATAACATTATGACAACACTCCACACAATTCTAACTAAAATAAAAACTAAACGAATTACAATAATCAGGATTTTTAGTTGTGCATATTAAAGAATCACAGACATAGTTTAGACTAATTTTGACACATAGTTTATGGTAACCAGAGCCAGCTTGCGATGTCATGAACAATTATCTGGCCCCTGATCAGGTAATGGCTCCTGAATTGGGACTCGAGGCTGATCTGAGTCTTACATATGGATATTTATCTATATAATGCATGGATATGACAGATATATGCTCAAATATGACAATTTCCTAGCTATGCTGAAACAATCATCCATATACAGGTCATTTCAAGGAACTATTCTTTTTACACATAAATCTTAAAAATTAATAAAAATGTCGGTTGATTCCACTGCTTCTTCAAAAACTCAATCCATTTCCAGAGTACTTGATCTGAAAAAAAAAAACAATAGAGTAAATGGACACATTAATGAAAAATATAGTATAAATTTGAACATATTGTTTGCTGAAAACTGCTCATCCCTGCTTCGAATACTGAGTCCTGTTATCAGGGACTACAGCCATTAAAATGGTCCATAGAACATTAAAAAGACATTAAGAAAGCACAATATCACATAAGCCTCACATACATTATTTTACCCCCATAAACATGCATGATGTCTAATCATGTTTTTACACAATTGACTTTAATTTCTCCACATGATAAATGGAATGACACAATGTTATACAATTTAATACCAAACATTGCCTAGCTATTTTTATTATGATATAATACCGCTGTGAGATTTTATGCACCTAAAACTATCAAGTTTAGTGTATGTATCTTATCTCGGGTACAGCCTTGAAAGAGAATCATAATCTGTTTAATTGTTGGCTATAATTAATGCTTTGTCCTTCTGGTTACTAACTAAGACATTAGCAAATATATCTGATGGACTATACATACATTATCTTAATCTTATAGTCAAATACACACTTGCTAAAATGGATGTCAATCCTGTTAAATAATCAGTTGCCTAAACAACAAACTTTAGAGAGAATTGCTATTATTGAGAGGTATTAATGTCTGTCTGCAAGTTAAGTTAGTTAATTATAGTAATTTTCAACTATAAAGTTATGATAATTTCCTGAGCATTTTCTGGAACATAAGGAGTTTAGTATGGTGGCCGAACAGGACATTTTGTGGACTAGTGCGGAGACATTCAAACTTCCAAGAAAATACCAACTAGCACCCCTCACAGCCAGTTTTAGCTAATTATCTCTGTAGATATTCAAAGTACAGAGATTTTATGCAGATCCATGGATGCCTCTATCATAGAGTAAATGACAAAAAATAATCGGCAAGGGGGGCGAGCCGGCCGGGTGCCTAAGTCCACTCCCATGCAGTCTGGCAGCCTGTGTTTAGGCACAATCTCTGGATTTACTTTATCTAGAATGCTGGTCAATACCTTTTTGGAAATGGGAGTTATTACTGCTTGTTTAAATTTCTTCAGCTTCTGTACAATCTTGAGTTGAAATTGACGCAAAATGCAACTAATCTTGCAAGTTATAAAAATCGCGTTTTGCATCGTTTTCAACTCAAGCTTGTACCCAAACTAAAGACTGTAGAAATATAATACCACAACAAAGGGAGCAAGACGTCACCCTCTATTACCCAGTATTCTAGATAAAATAGATCTATAGATATGGTCGCATTGACATAGGCTTCTATTAGTCGCTGGTTTAATTATTGGATACCAGCCATAGGTATACCTACATAATGCACACCTGAAAGGTTTCTTATAGATGTGACAAATAGTATGGGAGGAATTTAATTACAGTATGACTCATATGGAATTTTCCATGTTTCGCAGACATCACCCCAAAACGACCCGAAACGCAGGGCAAAGCTGATAGAAATTCCTGACTAATGGCTATAATTAATTTGCGGCTGGTGTCGGCTTGGTCCCAAGCAGCGGATATTGGAGGGGTGGGCTGCCGTGCGTGGTGGTCAGAGGTCCTTCGCTCTTATCAGCCACATGGGTTTCTATCTGTCAGATTCCCATTTTAAAATTTCGTACATAGGTATAATTGTTCCATCAAGGCATGAAAACAGTTTATAAGCTTTATTTGTTGAATATAAAGGATGTCTCAATCAACGGGGGCTGCTGCTTTTTATTTTATTTTATTTTTTTTTTAATGTGACCCATTACGAAAGGGCAAAGCTATGCGGCAACTTTCTGCGCCCAGCTTATGTCCCCCTCCCCCCCCCCCCCCCTAGGCCTGGCCTTGGGTGCATGATGCCAGATCAAAGAAATGCTTAATTAGTTGCTGTAAGTCACTATAGTTATTTTCCAATTTTCTAACTATACACCAATGAGTTAGTGTTTGTCTGGTTGCTGTCATTTTCTAGATCAAGAGTATATAAATCTTATTGTATTATGTTCAGTAGATTTAGAGATATGAAATATTACAATGTAACTAATAAAAAATAGGGAATTTAAATAGTGCTCTATTATACTCTGCAAACATATTGTGTCCATCTGTATTATAACTATTGTACTTGCTGTCACACAGCCTAGTACTATATTAATGACTTTTTGTTAATAATCAAGAATAAAATCTAAAAAAAAACCTTTTGTTGCAGAAACAGTCTTAACTCCAGTAAAAGGCAAGAGAAAACATAGAATGCACTTTCTATTTATCTACAAGTTATTATATATCCTGCTGAGGCTTTGCTGTATTTTCATTTGACATACTTATTAATGTTTGTCCCTAAATTTCACTGACTGACTGACTGACTGACTGACTGCTGTATAATGCTAGCACATATTAAATAAGGGCTTTGGTGATATGAATATTATGACTGACTGACTGACAACTGACTGACTGATTTAATGATAATGCCAGCACAGATTATTACTTACTGACTAAACTGTCAGTCTGCCTCCTTGTTCATGGTAGTAGCGGGGTGGCCCAGTACCAGGGGAGGGGGTGTTAAAGAAGGGGTGGCCTGATCATGCTGATTAGGGCAAACTATTTCTAGGTCAGTTTGCACTCAGCAGTTGTTTGGTCAGGACTGACCTCATGTTTCCTTGTTAATATAACCAGTACACATGGACATACCATCAGATGGATCATGGATGCCATGGGTAATCAGCCATATTGTGTCACTGAGTGAAGAAACCCAAGTAAGTGGGGGAAAAAGGCTGATTTTTCAACATTGATTCACTTGATAAATAATGTAGGTCTCATATGCCTAAAAGTTGGGTGACTGATTAATTGATTGATTGTTTATGTAGGCAACAGGTGTCAATTGTTTGTCAAGTGCTATTCATGAAAACGGACTTGATTGGTCTCTATCATTAATTCATTCATTCATTCATTCAATCATTCATTCAGTCAGTCAGTCAGTCATTCAGCACGTCAGTGTTGTCATTTGAGCCAAAGCATGAAACCGAAGGCCACTATGTCGCTGAATGCAATGCATATACATAAAATTATATTCGGGTAAATTCGGCGCAAATACGCATTCGGCGCGTCTAGAACGGTGAATTCGGCGCAAAAAATAGTGAACTCGGCTAAGTGAATTAATAGCCCACCATAAAAAAAAGATCATATTTATGTATATGACAATTTTCATAAAGAGAAAAAAGAGAATTTGTGTAAAATACGATTAACTTGTAATTATTGAAAATGATCAGCTGATTAATCAGAAAGTAACAAACTTTAATTATATATATATTTTTTTTTTTCACAATTGCCCATTCATGTACATTTCATGTTGCCTTTCTTTTGATTATAGCACCAGACCAGTTTATAATCAAATATTGTAATAAAAGCAATTAAGAAAGACATACTTCGAGTAATTAATGATTGCATAGACTTTCGCTTGAACGGTCCAGTAGAGTAATTTGTAAATACTTGTAAATATTTTCTATGATACAGCTGGGATTTATTGTCTTTTGCTTATTAAATTTTGTATATTTATCTATTTAAAATTAATTCATTAATTCATTAATTAATTCATTCATTCATTCATGATCTCATTCATTAATTCATTAATTCATTCAGTCAGTCAGTCAGTCAGTCAGTCAGTCAGTCAGTCAGTCAGTCAGTCAGTCAGTCAGTCAGTCAGTCAGTCAGTCAGTCAGTCAGTCAGTCAGTGTTGTCATTTGAGCCATGGAGCCTATTAATATTGGTCAGTCCCATTTCCATAGCAACCATTGGTCATGCTTTTGTGATACAGTTGAATTTAACAAATATCTGTTAAGATATTTTAGCCCAGCCAAAAATGATTTTGGACACTAGCTGCTTTAATTGTTCATTTAAAGTTAGACTAAGATATATAAACTGTTGTTTTTACCTTTAAGTCAACGATGTATTAAATTTCAACATTATTTTATGTATAAAATGTATAATGATGCCAAATATCTCTCTATCTATCTATCTATCTATCCATCTATCTACCTATCTATCTATAAAAAAGTTTAAAGTAGCCTTCATAAAATAAGGTAAAGATGTAAATGTATTTAAATTCATTGAGAAAATAGATATCTCTGAATCTACTGGTCACATTGCGATGAAATTTACATGGTCTTAATCTAGAATAGGAGAGCTATCCAAAACAAATAGGCTCACTTGCATAAAATGAAGAGGGAGAATAATTATTTTTGTGATTCAAGACTTGTAGAATCAGTGCCCTTTGATCTTACTACCAAACAAGGACTGCGATGAAAGGGTTGCTGGGGTACCAGTTTTAACCCTCTCTGTGCAATTAAAGACGGATGATATCTATAACCCCATGATATCTAACACCTGCTCTTAAAGGGCCCACGGTTTTGATGGGGTTAAAGGTGATAAAAGAAATAGCGGGGGATAGTCCGAGAGAGGCAAAGCAATGTCCCGCGACAATCCATGACAGGCCGTGTCTCCCCGAAAGTTGGCGAAACATGGACAATTCCATACGAGTCATATTGTAGCCTTCACTTTCGTGGTGAGAAACCTGAGCTGTCACGGTCGAAACTTTAATTATGTATGTATTTCGTGGATTGGCGAAAGCTATGCACCAGAAAATGTAATTGTCATATAATAATTTATATACACATCCACCACATTTTTTACATTATTATCCTTGTCCTTCAATATCAGTTCCATAAGTCTGAACCATTAATATGTGCTAGATGACAATTAAGCCTACACTTGCCTTATGGTGACTATTCGGATATAACACAAATGACTACTAATACATTTAACATAGTTCAGGCAAAAAAATTAAATTTGAAATGCTAGATAGATTCATTGTGTATTGACTGTTATTGTTTTCATTTATTGTCCAGTTGGTTCGCAACAGAATGGAATCAAGACATGATTACACGAAGAATCAAAGCACATTATGCTGCACATATATTATTAGTTAAGTTTTATAATATCTGTTCTTGGATTCTTCATGTAATCATGTTTCGCATCTATTTGTTTGTATTTTTGTCCGGAAATATAATTTTAAATAATGAATTTAATATAATCTCTAGACTCTAGCCTACAACTATTTTTAGTTTAAGTGTTTTTTTTTTCTGTGGGGTAAATAAACTGACCCGTAGTTATGATTAGGGTGGTCATCACACCAACCACACACCCCATGTGGTCATTAAATGGCCATCAACATCCGATAAGGCTTGGGCACAATTAGTGCCGATTTTGGGGCATTTTTGCAGGGGTGAAAGAAAGAAAAATGCTGAAGCTAATTCTTGTCATGAGTAAAAAGTTTCAGTGAATCCACGACCTTCACCAGATTATTCATTCTCATGAATGCCAAGTCATCAAGGGAGCATAACGGTGCCCTAAAATGGATTTTTTTTAATGTTAGAATATCTCTTAAAACTCTAAAAAAATGCATAGTTATAGAGCTTGGAGGAATCAAGAGTAGGGGACACTCGGATTTTGCAATATGAGCATGTCCTAATGAAAGTCTCTATTTCCTCAGATTTCACAAGTTTACGTGGATTTTGGCTTTGAAAACCTCATATTAAGCAATTAAGTACCACTGCAATCAAAGCCCTTTGATGTACAATCAGCGTTGTGCAAGGTGAAGACACTGGCCCTCTGAATTGATATCTCTGCTAATTAACAGGAACTCTCCTCAGCAAAAATGCTTCTATATGGTAATTTGCAACATGTAATGTATTTATTTAATTTCCATGTAAAAGCCAGCTTTGTAGTCTACAATAAGAAACTACTCCCGTGAAAAATCAACCATTTTTGGTGGAGACATGGTTATCAGAAAATAAAGATGACTGATTTAAGAATGTGTTTTTTCACACTGCCATTATATAAAACACACAATACCCACACAATCAAATTATTCTAAGATGAAAGTAAAAATTCTGGCCAGTAAAATTTTATAGCCTATATTCACAGCTTGCTGTGGCATGTCTGCTAAAATATCAAGATAAACACCACACACTTTATTGCACGAACACAGCAATTACTTGACAACTATGCATCTGAGTGAATACAAATGTAATATAAATATATTATTCATAAGATTGTTGCCCACCAAATACCATACTCAGTATGTGGTTTTTAGTGCTCAAGTGATCAGGATAACCAAATTATGTATATCATCAATAGTGTATAAAATAATGTGCTTGAAAACTGATAAATTTGCATATTTCATGCATTTTGTTGCACAATTGCCCCTCAATTAGGGGCGGGTCCTCTGGTCGTTAAACTTCTGGTGCGACATTCTGGTCAGGGCCATTAGTTCCTGATGTGAAATCATGCACATGTAATGAGCTACTTCTTCAATTACAGTATTTCTGACTGGAGAATGTCAACTTCAAAGTTTTTCAACCAATTTACCTAGGATTCTGGAAATTTAACCTGTGATTCTGGAAATTTGGATTTTAGGGTATATTCTTTCATGTGGCTCACAAAACTAAAAAGGCTCAAGTTTCATTTTAGGGCACCTATAAACCTCAACAAAATAGAGATGCATAGATCACCAATGACTCATTAAGTGCAATTAACTCGATCTATTGCATGGTATGGCTATAATGCAACATTCAAACAAATGCGTCATCTTACACATTTTTTATTAGTTTTTATTCCCTGATAAGAAAAAAAGTTTTTACTTTAACACAATTATGGATGCAATTGGCCTAAGTTGGTCGGATGTCGACCTCTTACACGACATACTGTGTTATTGCAGTTCATCAATCAACTACTTAAACTATCAGTGTGTCAACTAAATATGAACATTATTGTGTCTCTGATGAGATTTTATTTTTTTAAGTTCTTTAAAACTCCGTTATAATCAAAGCCAATCACCTTCAGTCTATCTTCCCCTCCACCCACCCTGACAAGTCAACTGCATGGTAGTATGTCTTTCCCCTCCCTTTACCATAATAAGCTATTATACCTAGCTTTCTCAGAAACATAAAACAGTCTGCTCTGCAAAACGCTCAGCTAATGCAAACAATCATCATTAAGATTGTTCAAGAAAACCAACATTTTATAACTCATTGCAAAGCTATAGTGAAGGAATGTAGGGAATGACAACATTTTTTTTCCAGATTTGCCATATTAAGAAGAAAAATTAAATGGATGTTTAAAATGTGAAAAAGCTAAAACATAAATATGAGTGAATTTTTGCAAAATAACGCATAAGATAACTAGTGTTTGCTGAGGGTTGAACAAGTTACATGTTAATGTGATTTTAAGCACCATTAAGATAAAATGGAGCAGTATCAACTTGCTGTGAAGTGATTATGCCAGCATTTACCTATAATGATCAAGTTTATTTTAAGATAGTTAATATCATTATGGCATATAATCACCCATGAAGTGCACTTAAAATACGGTCATTTGTCAAGTATAAAACGTCTTTTGCCAATGTGAAATAGTATGTATGTGAATTCACTCATTTTTCCCATCCTCGTATGTGTTTTCTGTCTGACTTTGAGTTAAATATATCAGATTTAATTAGTACATACCGTCTTTGTCTGGATGGGGCATGTTTAAGATGATTGCCTATTATTGAATCCAGGTCTTTTTCATTCCCCTTTTGGGCAGCCATGACACTTGCTAAAAAAAAGACAGATATTGGTTATTATTCAATGTAAGCATTAATAAGTATTGGATTCACCATAAGTCTTATTAATAATATACATTCAAACAATATCCAAAATTTTTAAAAAGTAGAGTACACACCAACAATTAGTTTATGTATGGGAGTACCCTTGAATGGGCGTTTCCCTGACTGGTTTGTCCGCATCCCCTTCATATTGAACTGGCACTGCAGCTCTGTTGTTATTAGTCTGAAATAAAAATTTCTTTACATTTATATTTTATCCACACGATTAATTAATTAATTTTGTTGAATAGAATAGAATTTTTGAATAGTCATGTTTCTCCGTACCCTTGAAATAAATTAACAGTCTCTGTTCAGTGCAATTTCTAACTTACTTGTTTAGCACCCTCTTGGCCATATCAGATGCTGAGGTTCCCCCCATTCACATTAATTTCAACTTCTGAAATAGAAACATCAAAAATAGTAGTAACAATCCTATAAATAGCATGTACATTGTAGCAGTACCACCTTCGGTACATTTTAATACTTGGTAGTTTAGCTCCGTGAAAGGACCCATTTTGGGTCTTCATATATAAAATATATTTACCATCCTAGTCCAGAGTTCCTGGTCAGCCATCAACTGATCACTTAGGTTGTCGAAAGCTTCTAGCGAATTGACCTGGTCAATATCAACGTCCCGTTCTTGCCCTGCCCTGCTGCTCACTGCATCTCTGATTTCACACAGCAATGATGTGACTCTTTCTGGAATCCTGCAAAGTGTGCAACATGGGTGATACAGTTGTCAGAAAAAGGAAAAAACTTGAAACAAAACAGTTTCTGGTCACTATAAAGACATTAACTACCATTAACTAGAAAAAAGTATTAACTTAATTTTACTCAAATCGTGCTTTTAGTTTGCAACTACTGGTCAGAATAGATTAAACGGTTGAAAATTGGTGAGTTAAACCATGAATAAAAGTAACATTACTAATTGGTGGAATTTATGCAAAGCTGCAAACCAGCCTGCCATGTAAATTTTTATCCATAGCAAATATATCTGAGACTCTGTGATATTACTA
Organism: Alitta virens; assembly: GCA_932294295.1. NCBI lineage: Eukaryota > Metazoa > Annelida > Polychaeta > Phyllodocida > Nereididae > Alitta > Alitta virens. Next base: position 37,259,631 of record OW028578.1, read on the forward strand.
TTCTTTATATTAATATTTATGTTTAATAGTTTATATACATACTGGCTTCTGACAGTGGGAAACTGTCAGTTACCCTTCTTGGTGTCTCTGCAGATCTTGCTGTGGTCTCTGCAGACCTTGGTGTCAGTGCAGCTCTTCTTGTTGTCTCTGAGGACCTTGGTGTCATTTCAGCTCCTGTTGTTGTCTTTGCGGACCTTGGTGTCATTGCAGCTCTTGCTGTCTGGAAAGCTCTTGGTGTCATTACCCGTCGGTTTTAGTACAGCTCGTGCACATGGTGTTACAGATGTTGGTGGTGTCTGTACAGGCCTCTTTGGTGTATCTAGCATCCGTTTCCTCTTATGGTGGGCCTCTGCAGATCTTGTATTATGTTTTTTTAAAGATGCTTTTGATGAAGATGAGGCGGCACGTGGGGACTGCAGGATGGATGCATTTGAGTCAGCTCGGCTCCCAGGAGATACAGCTTGGCGTGATGACCTCTGGGTGTAGGACGTGTCAGATCTGGCTGGACTAGCCTGGTGTGATGATCTTGACTTTGGGGAATCATCCAATGTTGCTGTGCTCATAGGAGATCCTGACCTTGAGTTGGGGGAATCAGATTTAGCAGGAGATCCAGCTGACCTTGAGTTGGGGGAATCCAGCTGACCTTGAGTTGGGGGAATCAGATCTAGCTGGGCTCATAGGAGATCCAGCTTTGTGTGGAGGGGATATTCTAGGGGAAGGGGATCTGGAGTGTATTGGAGATCCTTGTGGGTAAATGTCCATGTACTGACCTGAAAACACAAAAGATAAAGTAAATAATAATGAAAAATTGATCAATTGATTTATACATCGGGTTACTTATTTGATCTTAAACTCCTGGGATATTTTCATTGCAATTCTTAAGATTCAGTGGGTCAAATTTCAAAAGAAATGTACTGCTTGTATCTGTGTTCACCAAAAATACATATTAAATCTCCCACATAATAAAAAAAATAATTAGCAACATCTTATAATATTTCCAGGACTCTCATGTTGATGTCATTAATGGCGACTACTAAACTTCGAGATCAACCTTGGCCTTGGACCAGTCACAAAGTCCAGTGGTCAAGTACCACATGTGACCCCAATATGATGAAATTCCCACAGCTGGGTATTAGGTTTTGCTGTTTTGCCCCTTCCTATAAGGTCACAACTCCGGAATGATTACATAGATCTAAGTTTGTTTCTTTAAGATTCATATGTACCCCCAAAAACCCAATACATAACCGTATTTGCCATATCTGATCATTTCAGCTGATTTTATAGCACTTTATCCCATTGAGGTGGGGGGGGGGGGTGTGGTGGTATTTATTCATTGAAAGCATTCAAACATGTTGTCAGTGCTCTGTAGAGTGTATATAAACCAAATTTGGTAAAGATCCGACCATTTGGACTGAAGTTATATACCAAACCCGAAGTGGTTAATTATACCTACTTGTTATAAAGGATAATTGGATGCAAGTACATAACCTAACAAGCCCTTTGGATTTAAAAAAACTGCAATAGAATGCACATTGTCACCTGTCTTTTATTTAATTTTTGGAACGTAATTCATTATATTGTATATATAAAAAGCTAAAAAATAAATAAGTGTCGCCTAAATAAATTAAAAATAAACAGTAATAAGGCCTGTGGTTAATTGGGTTTTATAGCAAGTTCAAAGATTTATAAAGAAGTTGCAGTTCCTTAAAACTGTAATTGATTTGTGATCTTCGTATAGTTCAGTAATAATCTCATTCCAATCATCTGAATACATCTAAATTTTTTAATATTGTTATTTTTGCCAGTCGGCTAAAAGCTTCCTAGTTTTTGTTTGTCTTTCAACTGCAATCTTTGATGAACTAGTTCATCCAAGCTCCTACTATGAATAAAGTTTATCTTGTCTTATCTTATCTTTTTTGTTATCAGTTATAAAAGTGCCTTACTGTCATATTTTGCAGGTGGTTCTGGATAATCCTGATAATCCTGATCTTCCTCACTCTCAGTTACATCTGAAAATATTAAAAAAGTTATTAATAACTATTGCCTTGTAAGTCAAAACCTTGTGTTCTCTTAATCAGACACACGCACTTTTTAATAACTGGCATGCCTCAGCTATTATTTAAAAATACAGAATTTACACATCTCTATAACTAATCCATTAATATAACTCACTCTAAAAGCAATCTAGATTATTGCTTGACCGTAAACAGTCCAATTGGTAGCAAATCATCAAAATATGGTTGGAAGGTCAAAAGACATTTTGGTTAACAAGTCATGTTGCATTATTTTTATCTTTGATATATATATACATAATATATATATTCAAAGTTTAAGTAACAATATCAATTTCCCTATAGGCAGTGTTATAATTACCATATGTATAGGCCTCATCTTGTTTTGATTTGCGTCGCCTCTTCCAGTGACCATCTTTGTCCGATTCATCAGTTTCAGCTGTCGTTGTGTAGTTGAATCGCTCGCACTCACTCTTGCTTTCTGAAAACCATGACAACAAAAATAGTGTTTTTGAAAAGGATTGCTGGGGTGGTTGAAACAATCTATATAATATTATGTAATTGAGTAAGCCTGATTTAGAATTTTCTAGTTATGGTAAACATAGCTCGGATTTCTCAATGTGATTTACCAAAAGGCACAACTGGGTCATAATTAGTATTATCATGAAATTTTGTTAGGATTTACAATTTTTTTTTTTTTTAGCATTATTTGCTAATTTTTTATTACGAACCAAAGCATGAAATCAATGTCAAAACTAAGTTTGTCAAGTAAAAATACTATAATTATTAATGTTATTTGCAAATTTCACTCATGTTGCATTAATTGTATCTTTGATATAGAGATTTGAAAAAGTAAGCATTTTTCATATCCTTCCTTTATTACAGAAATTCCATATTATTTATGGTCACGAGACCCCCACAACTGCAATATTTCCAATATATTCTGGCAAAGTTGTAGGTATGTAAGTGCACTCGTTCTGCTTCAGAACAAACAAGAAATATTTCATAAGAGCTAAGCCTCATAGAGTATTACTGTATGAAATATTTACGTTAAGTGACTTGAGTTCTGCACCTGGTTATGAAAGTACCACACAGACGGACATTGATATTTTCAAAAAATTATCACAATAATCCTCTTTGAACATAGTTCGCTGAGGGTTAAAAATCTCTTGAATGTCTCACCAGATGAAAATTTAATTTTCTTTAGCTTAAATTGTCGCCAGCCTTTGCTTGGTAGATTGCCTTTATCCATTTTCTTTGATGCATCCACCCCATTAGGCCAATAGACAACATTGTCTCTTATCCAGGTAGATGGCACAATCCCCTCCTGTTCACCTCGCACGGGTTCAATACACACAGCCTTTACCCAAGACCTGAAATGAATATAATGGAAATTGATATGCAAATGAAAGACAAGACAGGGCCACAGCCTGGGAAAAAGTCAGGGGGGGGGGGGGGGCTCAAGACGTTCTGATGTTCACTTCAGTATCCATAAATGTACTATATTTGGTAGCTACAAGTCCCCTGTCCATTGGACAGGGTTACAAGGTCCTGGATGAAAAGATATTGACTTTTTTGCTTGAGTGGGAACTAGCCTTTTAGTAAACGTTTGTCACACAACATACACCCACTGTAGCGTTAGACATACCTTTTTTCTATTGTGTCGCGCTCAGATATGGTTGATTTCTTCCAATATTAATCGATTTCTGTGCCATTTTCGAATTCACATTTCGGTAAACAAAGCTTGAAGCATAGCCGCCTAGTTCCGAAAAACTCACAAGAGGGCTCTGGCGATGTTTCAACGCCCCTAGTGGCACACAGAATAGCGCTGGAAAGTCCGTAGTTTTCTCAATTTCACAATTAAAATATTTTAATAAACTATTCCACACGATTCCACTGTTCTATGGGTCTAATGAAGCTAAATTATTAGATATTTATCTGCACCATTGCACCTGGGTGGCGCTGTGATGTCGCCGGAGCCCTCTAGTGAGTTTTAGTGTAAGTAGACATCAATAACATGGTCGATTCGTCACAGCACGATTCGTCTTCGTAAAAACTGGACGGTTCATCACTCAAAAAAAGGTCGGTTCTTCACCGGCAGTTAACATATTTTATATAATAGCAGTGACCATACCCTGTGTACCGGCCAAATCAACCAATTTCGGATGACAAATCGACCAAATTCCGGTGACGAACGGACCAGTTTTCATTGGGTTCAATCAGGCAATGACGAATCGACCTGCTACCTGTGAAAGCATGAACCAAGCAAACGTGAATTTTGAAAATGCTCTTAAAAAGGATGTTTCCAGTGGCTTTTTCAGTAAAATCTGCGTGAAAGTAGTAAACGGAGTAGTAATCCTGTACATAACAACAAAATAAGGTATGCTAACGTGTTTATTGAGAAAAATGTGTCGTAATTTTGAGCGTCCATGAATTCCTATAGCAGGCGTTCCGACCCTACATCGCATCTAATGCAATGTAGGTCGGTTCTGGCTATATATTTGGTAAAATTCTAGGATACGGCCTTGCAAGGAACATTTACCAGTGTATTTGCACGTGCAGACAAAATTTTTGTTATTTAATGTCTTTATTGCCTAGTCGTGACTTTTGATAGTGTCACAGGTGTTTTAGTAAATTGGGAAAAAAACACTTTACCCCCTCCCCCCCCCCCCCCCCCTGTTTCTATAGCATAACTCTGATACTACTGCACCAACATGCTTAAGTATTTGTCAGTCATTATCTGTAAAAAAAAGTGTTCTACCTTTCAGGGCAATTAATAACATGGAATTATAATTAAAAGAGAAAATGTCAATTAACATTTTACCAAACCCCACATTTCAACTACTATTTCATCTACGTACACAACTTGGTCCTATCGAGTATTGCCATGAAATTTATTTAGCTGAAAAAAAGCCTAAATTATAGTACTTTTCCTTTCCAAACTTCGATTTATTTTAATTTATTTTACTTCATATTATTTGAAAATATAAAACATTGTTTAATGGTATAGTATGCTATGGTATGAGAAAATTGTGTATACATGCATGGATATCTTATAAACCGATTCTTTACTATACTATAGTAACGGAACAGTCACGGGCAGTGGCTATTCAGAGAGTATGCATGCCCACCAGTGCATTTTTGTCCTCTCCTTTTCTTTGCCAAATTCATATTTAGGATGATAATATTGATCTATGCCCTAAGATTCTAAGGTTGATATGGTGATGTCATAATTGCTGTTTGTGATATAACAATGAAAAATTAAGGATTAGAGAAGGTTAGGTAAGGCACTGACGTCAGTTACAATTACATGCTTAAAAGGCTAGTAAAGCCAAGCCACACAAGAAACAACTAGAATGCACATGGGATGTGCGGAGCTCTGCCCATAGCTGCAGAACACTTAGATCCCGAATGGGATCGAAACCACGACATTTCCCGCCACTTTAGACTTTCGCCGGGTAATTCTGTCTACGCCCACCAGGGACGCTGCAATCGCTCTACCAGCGGGCTGCACTGTGGGCTACGTCCTTGATTCGCGACAACGCTCTCGCGCTATGGCGAGACTACGCAGCAGTGGGAAGGCCACAGGCTGGCATAAAATGCGTGTTTTGTAGGATAAGGGAGCCACGAAACCTGCTGAACAGCAAAAGGAGCCTGTAAAAGGGGAATACATAGCGTTTAACCACGGGATGTAGCGGAAGATGCCATGTAAGTTGTGGTATGACAGTACGTACGTCTTTGTGGGTAGGCGACGTCATCCTGCGAGATTGATGTACTAACAAAATCTCTGCCCCACTCTTGATGACAGTAAACATGCAAATTTTGATAGATGCACTGATTTTTATGCCATCAGGTTGGATAATACACACCTTGACATTCTTCATGTGGTATCTTTGCCTCCATACACAGACGTTTGGGTGCAGGAGGTTCTTCAGACGCTGACAAAGAATACTCTCCCGACTCCGACATGGGGGCTAAAAATGTGTTCAAATCTCATTACAAAATAAAATAGATAATAACATTGTGTTCGAACATCTTATACATCTTTTACTTCCTACAAATTTACTTGCATGCCATGTATGTGAAAGTATGAATATAATACATAAAAATTTCATAAAATAGGAGTATACAGTTTTACAATATGCAATTAAGCCCCTCACGGGTTTGTGGTGGTGATGGAATAAGGCTTTACGTCCTGTATTTCTGCACCTGATGGTGACATCGTCACCCGGGTGACCACTGTCTGGAATGCCATGGCTGGTGTCCCGGACAGGGTGGTTGACATCAGGGCAGGGACCTGGGATCGAGTGGGGGATGGCCTGGAGGCAGGCAGGGAGGCATCTGTATGGGCCCCCAGGATCTCCTCCAGAGCTGTGGCGGCCACAACTCTCTCGGCCTCCTTCCGGGATGCTGGAGCTCCATGTGGCAGCGTAAGTTGGACTTCCTTTCCTCCACAAATCCGGCTGTGCACCTGGGGCACTGATAGGAAGTCGCCATGTGGCGACTCAGGGCCTTCCTGGACGTCACCACCTTGAACAAGGAAAGGCCACCGGTTGGGACATCCGGACAGGATAGACACAGGAAGGGGTGGGGCTAAAGGACACCTTGCTGGGAGTAGCACTCCCCTCTGCTCCAGCTGGCAGCGCCGAGACCCACGTACTGTATCGGCCAGCCTAGGGAGACTCCTGAGGGGAGGCACTGGGAGACGGGGCCACGGAGACCGGAGAAGGGGCCACTGGGGAAGCCATGGTTGGGGCGACCACATCACTGGGGGACTCTGGAGCCTGGCTGGACTCTTGCCCCGGTGTCACCAGCACTGGTAACGGGGTCTTCTAGGGCCTGGGTTTAATCCTCATTTTCCAGCTCTGCTGCTGGGCTGCCAGGTGGGGGAGTGATAGGGGCTGTAGGGGCCCAAAAACTAGGCCTCCTTACACTCCTCAGCCAGCTTTGGCTGGTGAAGGCCGCTCCTTCAGCGTAACTGGGGCCGCCGGAGGGGTAGCCCACTGGGCCTGGGGGGACCCAGCGTACCACGCCTAGTCTGCCATATCACGGAGGATGTCCTCCAGGCGACACTGGGGCCCCAGTTCGTCACGAATCCACTGCAGGAGGACAGCCATGTCCCCCTGTAAAGGCTTGGAACGGACAAGTCGGCGGAACCGGATGAGTTCCTGGGCGTGCCCTGCCACTCCGATTTGCTCGTATGCCCTGGTCTCCATGAAGGCCCACATGTGTTGTTGGGCCTCCTTCTCCATCTCTGTGGTCCAGTATTCCTGGTTGACGGCCGTTGCCCCCTGAATGTCAACTGGGGTGGTCTCCTGTGGATGAACTGGAGCTGCCTCCTCCCCGGAGACTGGGGTTGCCCCTGGACGGCGTGTTGGAGTGGCCTCCTGTTCCAAGGACTGGGGTTGCCCCCGGAAAGTCCATGTGGTGACCACAAATGGCCTCCACTTCAGTCTCCTCCACTGACACCTGGAGGTTCACTCCTGCAGCGTCCAAGGCCTGCATTACCACATCCGCCAACTCACTACAATACATATCCATGTTCAAATATGTGTTAAGATAACAAGTCCTCTAAACACTCTATCTCAATACTAGCAAAATTGCGGATCGCAGAGTACGACCTTTCTGAATCAAATTCAAGAAAGGAGTGACGCAAGGAGGTCCTGTGTCACCATGTCTTCCCCCCCCCCCCCCACAGGCAATACAATTCGCCAAATATGGAATTTTGGCACCATTTACTTCACCCCCCCCCCCTCCCCATAAATGAAGGGTCCACTCGGTCAACCGGCCAACCAAGGGGGGTGTTGGAACCATCTTAACAGACACCCCATTGTGCCAACTTGGCTAAGTAATGACCTTCAATGGCCGAGGTCAAAGTTCATGCACGTTTTGGCGGGTTTTTTTATTAACAAGAAACATAAGTTTTCTGCAGACAAAGAAACCCCACTTGCCAACATACACTCAAAAGTGACAACATACAAAATTAATGGAATCTGTATCTAGGACCTTTTAGGACCCACCCAATGGAACAGACACAAAACCATCAAGTTTCGCAACTCCATACTGACATCCATTAAACCAGCACTATCTGTCATGCGCCAAACCGTTACATGATAAGACTCAGAGAAAGAAACGCACTATCTGACACATTACCACATGAAAACAGCTATTCCTATCTCTATAAATCACAGCTGACATACTACAGCTAAAACCACTGCTAGGGCACCAAAAAATTATCAGACCGACTTTTTACAATCACTCAGTTTTTCACAGCAACATGCTCATAAATCTGAGCAAGACAAGACACCCATGTTTCCTCAATTTCATTAAAAATGAAAGGGATATTCCTACTAGAAGTTGAAGTCACACATAACTCACTAGGCGAGTGAATAAAACCTTCGGAGAAAGGTCATGTCACACTGACACTTTCTTTGGAAAACCACATCAGGTACAGGGTTCAACTTAAAGAATTAAAATTTGCCCTACGGAATTCTTAAGCTGATTCACTCCTTTCCGGACAGTTTCGCTAGCCTACTCTGTATTAATGATAAAGTAACTCACTAAAATAAGCAAGGGGATCCCACTCAATCAAAAATAACACATAATCGCTGTATAGACGACAGCCCAGGGTTTGAATTAGTGAATCCTAATCAAATCCAATGTTGTTACCATATCTGTCAGGTGGCTGTCTCAGCCTCTTTGCAATAAAGGCGTCAACCTGGGCACTACTCTGCGGCCTATTGAACCTTTCCACTAAACCATCACTCTGGGGTGATAAGCAGTTGTCCTGGTCTTTACAATGCCAAGCAAATTTACACATTTCTTGGAACAACTTAGACTCAAAGTTGGTGCCCTGATCACTATGAAGCTGATATGGGGCTCCAAACCTTAGAATGACCTGAGTTACCAAACAGTCAGCCTGTGTAGGCTTCTTGGTTTGGTAGGGCAAACGCCTCTGTCCATTTTGTGAAATAATCAGCAATAACCACAATGACCTTATTCCCCCTTTTGGTTACTGGAAAAGGACCTACAATGTCCATTGCCATTCTTTCCATGGGCATCCCAACAGGAACCTGTTGTAATGGGACCCTATTCCTGCCTGTCTGTCTACGCTTCTGACAGCTCTCACACCATCCAACCCACCAGACGATGTCCTCCTTGTACCCTGGCCAATAGAACCGTCTTCGGACCTTGGCCACTGTGCTATGTATTCCCATGTGTCCCCCTAACCTGGAAGCATGCAATTACTCAAATATCGCTCACCTCAACTTAGAAGGGATAACCAATTGCTCCACATAATCTATGCTCTCTGTACAATTTTTCATCTTTTAAGTGCAACCAATTGTACTGGGCCCAAATATCTCTGACACTTCCGGGTCTATCCACTATATTACTATAGTAGGGCCTTTGTCCTGCTTTCAGCCAATCCACGGCCAAAGCAGTCGCACTGTCCTGAGCTTGGGCAGCCACAAAGTCCGCTTTTGTCCACACATTCAACCAGTTCGGACCCAGGACCTCCGATTGTTTAGGGCCACCTACTTCCAGTGGGGCAGTCACCACTTCCAGTGATGCCTCACTGCTCACTACAGGGCTGGTCTCAGAGACTGCCACCTCTGGCTGACTCACAGAGACGGTCTCAGCCCTGGCTGATCCCTCAGCCACACTGCCTATGCTGCCTACAACTCTAGCTCTCCCTGGCCCGTCCCTGGGGCCACAAAGGCGCCTGCTCCCATGGCTTCATCAACAAGGGGGGCCTTGTCAGCATTCCACTGAACAAGAGCCACCATTACTCCCTGGTGACCATGCTTTGGGTCCGGGGAATCATCTCTCTTGCACCTACGTACAGGAATTCTAGAACAACCATCAGCGTTTCCATGCTTTTTACCTTCCCTGTATTCAATTCTGAAATCATACTCAGCCAAAGACACCAACCAACGGGCCAGCATGCCCTCCGCATCTTTAAAATTCTGTAACCAAACAAGGGCACGGTGGTCAGTTCTTAAAGCACTGATCCCTGGCCATACAGATAAGGCCTAAAGAAAAATTACTGTACGACTTACAAGGAACTTTTGGCCGTTGTCCGAATGGCCAAAAGTTCCTTGTAAGTCATACAGTAATTTTTCTGCTCCGTGACGAGGGTCCGGGTGTGTGTGTGTGTGAATAGGGCTTTACGTCCTGTATTTCTGCACCAGTTGGGCTAATTAGGACAGGCAGAGACCATGGCAATGAGACGAAGGATGAAACAGCCATCCAACTTAGGCTCGACCGGGAATCGAACCCAGGACCCAGCGGTTGGAAGCCCAGAGCACTACTTTTGAGCTAGGCCCCCGCCCCGACGAGGGTCCGGGATTCAGTTGCTTTCAGAAATGGGGTTGAGGGTGCACCCCACCTCAGTGGCTCCTCTAGTGGCCATTGGTGGCTAGTCGAGATGCATAAGCAATAACACGTTCTTTTCCCTCAATTACCTGGGACAAAACACCACCTATTACTAGATCAGAAGCAGCTGTATCAAGAATAACAGGGCAGCCCTCACGAGGCAAAGCCAAAACTGGCGCAGTGGTTAGAGGTTTAATCAGGGCTTTGACATTCGGAGGTCCACTCGAAAGGGACTTTGGGAGTCATCAGGGCATGCAATGGAGCAGCTAGGGCAGCAAAGTTTGGCACATACTTTCTATAGTATGATGCAAATCCCACAAAAGTACGAATTTATTGGAGAGTTTGGGGTTCTGGCCAATTCTTGACAACCTCAATTTTTCAAGGGTCTGGCCTAACCCCTGCTTCTCCTACCACATGGCCAAGAAAGAGCACTTCTTTCCTTAACAATTCACACTTACTGGGCTTCAAACGCAAACCAGCCTGGTCCATGCGTTTAAGGACAGTAACTAGATTAACTAGGCATTGTTCAAAGGTGGAACCCTGGACTGCAATATCATCCTATAACACAAACATGGTCAGATCTAACCCACCTAACAACAACTGCATCAACCTTTCTTTTGTGGCAGGGCCATTGGTCACTCCGAAGGGCATCACTGTGAAGTGATAATGCCCTCTTGGAGCTGTAAAAGCTGTCTTTTCCTTGTCCTCACTCTCCATAGTTATCTGCCAATATCCTGCGGACAGGTCAAGAGTACAAAACCATTTGGCACCAGCAAGGGCATCCAGGCATTCCTCAATTCGAGGCAATGGATAAGCATCCTTCTTGGTGCAAGCGTTAAGATGCTGGTAGTCTACACAAAACCGGAAGCTACCATCTTTCTTACGAACAAGGACAGGAGGACTAGACCAAGGACTACTACTAGGCTCAATAACTCCCGAGACCTAACATACGACCTACTTCCTCTCCCAGGGCTCGCTTCTGGGCTCAGCCTAATCGACGGGCTGGTAGCTTAAAGGGCCTATGGTCACCAGTATCAATTTAATGCTTTGCTAATTCTGTTCGACCCAGGCCAAATTGACCTCCCCCAAAGCAATGCTCATACTCTAACTACTAAGGCCTTCTGTCGGGTCAGGTGACTTGGAAGGTCCTTGCATTTAGGGCTCTCTTCAGAGGTCACTCACTGCTGATACCAGCTTGTCCTCTTTCAGAGAATCCTTGTTTGTCAGGACACTAGTCAACTCCCCCAGTAATTGACCCTGTGACAGACTAATATCTGTCTCAGTTGGATTTGCTATCCAGACCTTGGCATCAGGACAATCTCCACGTCCTCTATGCCCCGAGGTACCATAACATGCAAATTCTGACTAATCTGGGGAATGGCTTCGAACAAGAGGTCATGACCTTGACATTTGCCCCATGTCACCAGGTTGACTGCAACCAATGACATATGCCTTGCTAGCAGACAAATAGGTTCACTGACCACTGCTCGACCTCCAAGACCTTCTGGACCTTCTCTACACAGGACATCAGACACACCCAAACGCAATACACCACAGGAACACATCAAGGTTGCCTTATGTTTTTTCAAAAAGTCCATCCCCAGCAACCCAGTCTGTTGCATTAAACCGTTTACTACGATAAGCATCCAGGGCACGGGAGGAATAGAAAAGACCATTTAATTGCTCCGTCATCCTATCCCACGATTTCTCATAGGGCAAGGAGACAATCTTGAGCCTAGCAGGATCGGTTATACTGTGGAAACAACGCTCATTCTCTGTCCACCCATTAAAGTTAGCCACCCTCCTAAACTCCCTCAAATAAGGAAAAGCTTCTCCTTGGCCATCATACAAAGGAGGTAGGGCTTCCCTACCGGGCCTGTGCCTTGGACGATGAGCATATCTGCCAGGGGCCACGTGGTCCGCCATTACGGCTCCGGCGGCCCCACCGGCCCCAGTTGGCTCAGCCCCCACCCGGGTCCTATACCCAGGTTGCCTCACTCCTGACTTAGAGCTAACCACCCTAGGTTGCCACACTCCTGACATGTATGGAGCTAGCACATGGTCTAACAGGGGTGGCATCCCCAGAGGGGCCAGATGTGTCGACCCCGGTAGACTGGGGAGCCAATGTCTGGCTCTCCCTGTCTTGGGGTACCTTTCTACCAGGCTTGGGTCTCAATGCTGAGTACCAGGCATACTAATAGTACAAAATACAAACAGCAGACAAGACAAACAAGAGTAACCAGGGCAGGGCCACTCAAACAAGACCAGTTTCAAGGTAAAGTGAAACTACTTAGCTGTTTCTGTTGCACTAACACACAAAAAGGGTATTCCAATGTGAAACCAAGGTAAATCCTTAAAAATACAAGTAAATCCCAATAAGCACCTATTTGAAAGGTCCTCATACATCCAAAGTATTCTTCAGAATGAGTCAGGTCCCACATCAGGCGCCAATTTGTAAGGTCCTTCAGACCTGACTCAAATAAAGACAAAGAATACATTTTGAAGCTTTATTGGCCCTGCCCTAGCCAAACGTCCTGTCTATCCACTATTCTGGACCAAACTGATGCTGCCAGCATCCCTGTAGCCCCTTCTGGCCAATAGCAACCCAACCACACCCCTGTCACGTGCTCCCCTTACTGGGGCATAGGAAATGCCCAACATTCTAGGTCAATGGCCTTGCAAGGAGGTCACTGAGGTCACGGGAACGGGTAACATTCAAAAAACGGATCCAGATCATCACATTACTAATTAGTAACATTGTAACAAATTAATTATTTTACTATTTGACTGTACTGTGTATATTCTGTTATTTTCTATTAATTATTTTACTCTTTAACTGTACTGTGGTTATTTGTTTTCTCAGTGCATAATACTTAATTTGTTGTATCTTGGTCCTGTGTCAATAATGTTAAACGACAAGATAAATCAATTACAAGTTCTACTATTTATTAAAAAGTATGTCATTTCAAAAACCAAATTCCACAATAGGAAATATATATATAAGAATGGGCAATGACCATGAAAGTATTTCAATTTATAAATTAGATTATTACTGTTTTTTCCTAAATTTGGCGGACATAATAAGCCTATATATATTTATGTCGCCAAATTTACTGTTCGCCGAATTCACTATTTTTTGCACCGAATTCACCGTTCTAGGCGCGCCAAATGCTAATTTGCGCCGAATTCGACCATGACCATGACAAGCAGTTGGCTTGTCTTTACAATGGAGGATATAGGTAACAAAGGCATAGGAGATACTGAATATATAAAGTACAGTAAAAAAACATCAGATATATTACAACATGATAATAGTTGATCTGAGTTGAGATAAGGAGCAAAATTCATTTGTACCAGTAGGTCTTGTTGTTGGCGAGATATTAGAGAAACCACCAGTCCGCATGTTAGAACGCAATATTAGAGTCTTTTCACTGAACAGCTCTAAAATTCAGCAAGACATAAGTCTTTTTTCTCCTCTTTTCACTCATTTTGGCAATTTTTGCTTTTCAGACAAGAGTATATATGTAATAACAAACTGATTCCATAACTTTCTCAAAAAGTAAAAATCAACTAAATGATTAAGTCAAATATACAAAAATATAAAATGCACTAAAAACACTGCTGCTTGGATGCACTTTGCTTCGGCCAATCACAGTCAAGGGCGGGAACTTTTCAGCCAATAGAATTGCAGTATTCTGTTTTAGCCACTTGGTGGAAGTACAGAGAACCTTCGGTGAAAATCCACTATAAAACCGGAGCTTTCCCCTCCTCTTGTGACTCCATGCAACCGTATGGCATAACCAAGCTTCCAGGGTAATTCAGTATATACCCTGATTTATGACACCATGCTTTATCAAGTTTGACAATACCTTGACCTTCTCCCCGTGGTATCTCTGGCTCCATTGGCACACGTTTGGATAACCGTCCCGCCTCGTTTGTGGGAAGAAGAAGTGCCAGGATGGATTTCCAAAAAGTGATTAGTGCTGCCACCGGTGTTGATTTCAACTAGTAGTTAGCGTCCTCTGGTGTTAATTGAGGTGTTGTGACAGGTCCTCTATTGGGTGCGAGAGGAACTAATTCCCACCATCGAGGCAATTTATTTTTTCTTAATTCTGGATTTACCGTGTAAAATTTAATAAAACTATTATGAAAATGTTGTATGTATTGCATCATAGCTAACGGTATTTTTATTACAATAATAACAGTGCAATTACAGGCATTGCCTTCATGGCAGATTATTAATTTCGCAGCGCACCTTGCGGCAAATTGAAGAAGAAATCATGGCCGATGAAGATGTCGGATACCAGTGGGAAACAGAATATGAAAGAACTTGGTGAGAAATGGTTTCACTTTGTTGTTGATATGATACATAGGTGGATGAATATATGTTGGATTTAAATAGCTCCGAATAATACGGGAATGTATGGTAATTGGTGTTCAAATTTGACTCGGCATGTTGATGTGGACACCGATGGAATTGTCATTTTCATATATATTATACACAGTTAACATTAAATGTTATGTTTCCATATAGCCAAATTGCAAAATGATTAAAAAGCTAGCGAACCATTAATTAATTGACGTGGTTGCTGGTTATTTTATCAAGTAATTATATTGATTTAATAAATTAGGGTAGCCAAAATGTTGTAATGCAGGCCCTTTATCAAGTTAATGTGTCCTCTCTAAAGTGTCACATGACATTTCGTATATTGTCTAAATAAGACCATGTTTCTAATTGATTTATTTGGAATACGACAGAAAGTTATAATTAAAAGAACATTGCTTTCTCGTGCATGAAGTACATTACTTTTAATTATTATTTTTCACTCAGGGAGGTGCTGCAGGAAGATGCAGAAGGGTCACTCCGATCCAGCGTGGATGACATCATTCACCGGGCAAAAAGACGCAAGCTTATGGAACGTCCGGCTAATGTCCGGTTGGGGATGGTAAGTTATATCCAAAATTCAGCCAACTGCATGTTTAGGACCCTTCAGTAAAATTGCAGTCGTTAATAATGATGGTCAATGGCAGATCCAATGTTTAATGTCTCTATGCTACTGATTCTGAAGCTTATTTAGCTTTTACGTTCAGCTGCCAGTCAAATGTAATGATGAGATGATAAGGCTTGGAGTCCACACCATATTACACATAATTTACCCCATAGGTGAGGTCTTTACTTGCCTCAGCATAGACACTGAGCACAGGCATCTTCCAATTTAACATCTCCAAAAATTCTGACAGAGATTGTAGATGCATGAGCGACATTTCTGTCATTCTTCGTGTTTAAAAAAGCAACCAAACAGCTGGCTTTTACAAGCTACTTCGTTGACGAGCACTGTATAATTATGACAGGTTATTTTAGATTTGATTTTCAAGAATGTTTTCAATTTTATTTCAGATGCGTCATTTGTTTTTGGTCATAGACCTCTCAGAGACCATGAAAGATCAAGATTTGAAGCCAACAAGATTACTCTGCACAATTAAGGTAAGATTTCAGTATATTAGATATTATTCAAAATTTAATGGATATATTAATCACTTGTTTATCATTTTATTGATCTGACAATGATCAAGGAGGTATATATTATGTGATAATGCTGCAAAGATGCAAACCACTGGTTAAATGTGTGGCACCTTTCCATTGCAAGCAATCATGAATCGGTTTTAGTCTTGAAATTAACAAAAATATGAACATATTTTACCTTCTGAATCTTTGAATTTCTAACATTTATGTATTTTCAGCTTCTGGAGCATTTCATTGACGAATACTTTGACCAGAATCCAATCAGTCAGTTGGGTATAATGGTTATGAGAAACAAGAGAGCTGAGAAAATAACAGAACTTGGAGGTAAACCATTGATATGACAAATACATGTATGCTCTTAAAATTTACTTTATTGCTGAGAATACTGTACTGATCATATTTGGGATGATGTTGTGATATCCGTTATAGAAAAACTCAAGAAAAAAAAAGTAGTTTTAATTCTCAAGAAATAGTATAGAGGGCTAATAATTTCATTGTTCCATATAGGCCAATTGAGCATGGCGCCGTGCCAAGCCCGACACCCCTTTGAAGACGCTTTTTCTGTCCTTCTTTCCTTTTTTTTGCTGTTCAACTTGCTCAGCGCCTGTATGAGTCTATTCAGGTGCCCTAATATACTTTTGCGCAATGCCCGATTGAAATCCTAGCTGGAAACTGTAATTTGCATGATCCAGTTATTCATAAGAAAAAATATTGTTCTGCCATGAAATTCACTCTCGCCATTGATGTCAATTTCAGGCAACCCAAAACGTCACATTGAGAAGTTACGCAGCTTGCATTCAGAGACACCTAGTGGGGAACCTTCCATGCAGAATGCCCTGGAACTGGCGTTACAGATGTTGCGTCACATGCCACCCCATGCATCCAGGGAAGTCTTGATGATCATGGCTAGCTTAACAACGTGTGACCCTGGCGACATTGCTGAGACAGTCAATGTAAGATGGTGTATACTAGGAACTCACTGTGTGTTTCTGTTTCTCAAATGCTACTGGTCTGAAGTTTAGGCAGCATATATTAAAAGCTGCCCGAGGAAGGCGTAATGATGAGATGATAAGACGGTCTACAAATCAATGTATTATGGTCTACAAAGACCTCACTTTGTCTATGACATTGTGTATGTCTTAATGCCACTTGTCTGAAGCTTAACCATCTTATATGACCAGATGCGAATGCAGGCAGGCAGATGTAATGATGAGATTATAAGGTTTGGTGTCCCATGTAACACGCAACTGCTTTTACTGAGAATTTGAGACAGGACTTGTAATTGGAGATACCGTATTTTCTGGAGTTAAAGGGCTTTGGCGCTTTAAGTAAAATAGTGCTCATTTAAATTTAAAATTATGTATGATTTATGCGCTTAAGGTCACTCTAAAATTTAATGAAACTCTCCATGTCAATCCTTTAAGCTAAGACTAGTCAGGTAATTTATAGACCTGGCAATGTAGTTCTCATGATGTCGTACATAGTTTTAAGAGAAAAAAAATTGTGTTTATAAATTCAGTTATTTGCTTGAGTTAGGTAAATTATGTTGCATGTGCTAATGCCTCTTCATGTTTTATTTTCCAGACTTTGAAAAAAGAAAGTGTACATTGTTCCATTGTTGGTTTGGCAGCAGAAGTTAGGATATGTAAACACATTACGCAACAAACCAGAGGTAAGCTGGAGAGACGATGATAATATTACTTAATTGTGGTTGAAAGGTGTGTATGAATAATTGATAAATTTTGAAAACATCAATATTTGGTCCTGGACTCTGTTCTTTGCCGGTATGAACTCTATGTTAAGTCCAGTAAAATTAACATTTTTAAGGTTTTACTGTAAGATGATATATATAATGCAGTCGTTATCATAATAGATATCATCATTGTCTAATTGATCAATACTCCGTTAGTTGTGAACAAAGAAATTGTTACGCATGCCTTTCCTAAAATCTAGCTTATTCCATAGTCCATGAATTGTTTTAGCATTGCATTATCATTATTCCCTTTTTCATTCTTTCTATTCTATGTATAATTGTAACCATCAGCCTATAGTTCACGTTTCTCCTTGTTTCTACATTTTCTTGTGTTCACTCTTTTAATTTGAATTTTTATTTACCACCACAACAGCTTCAGCACTGTAAACAAGATTATGTTACCATTTTACTCCTTGAAAAAAAAACCATTTGCTTGTCTCATATAATATGTATACCGGTCAAAATAAACTATCTATCTATCTATCTACAGTCTAAACTGCTAAAGTCAGATCGGATCCCTTGAACTGAGTGACCCCCTTCTCATATAAGTAATTATCATCACTTAAAATTGTTTCTATTTATTTATTTATTTTTTAATTATTTATATACTAGCTGTATAACAATAGCATGCCTTCCTATCGATAGCGGCAAACTTATTGCCTTAGAGGGAGTCTCCTTGCTCCACTCTAAGAAAATATTATTATTTTTATAATATGTAATCACTGTTATATGTTATTTAAGGAGCCAATAAAACTGTCATTGTCCTACAGGTCTCTCAAAAATTAGAAGGGAAAATAGTGAAGGCATCATCCCTACCAAGCATTGAATTAAATTATTATTATTTTTTTTTTCAGGTAAATACAATGTACTTCTTGACGAAAGTCATTTTAAAGATATCCTCAATCAGCACACCTCTCCACCTCCTGCAAGTGTAAGTATCATCACCTAAACATAACATTAAATGTCTTTTTCATAAATATTAATTATACGATTCATTCCAATTACATCTCAATTTAGTTTGATGATTTGTAACTTTTGCAAATTTTTGATTTTCAGATAACTTCAGAATCTTCCTTAATAAGAATGGGTAAGATTAATTTCATAATAGTTACTTTGTATTGTTACTTTGACAGTGACAGACTTATATAGTTATATATTATTATCATTATTATTTTCATTATTATTATTACTCTCTACTTTCTATATTTTTTTACTAACTTATACTATTACTATATTTATTATTATTTTTTATCTAGTATTATAATATTAATATTGTATCAACTTAAGGCGGCCCCTAACAGAACCCGCGGAGGTTCTTTGGGGTCTCCTGGCAAGTTTAACACTAATAGAATATATGTAATAATTTTTAATTGATCATGCCAAAAAAATAAAAAAATATCATGCTATATTCTTGTTTAATTGCCAAATAAAATATTTTCAATTTCAATATAGTTTGTTGATTTCAGGTTTTCCGCATCATCAGTTACACACAGATGAAGGAGGCGAAAAACCGTCATTTTGTATGTGGTAAGTCCCTAATACTAAGACTGAGGCTATACATTATGAGGGTATAGTGCAGTATAGCGGACCCAAATGTATGCCCATATTTGGCGTCTATGAAATATAAAAAGATACAGCTTTTTTTAGTCAAAATATGTTCTAGCACAGAAGAAGAAGAATATTTGTGTAGCACAGCGGGGGCTTTGGGGGCGGTAGCCCTCAAAAAAACAAAAACAATGCCCTGTCTTGAAAATGAAAAGAGCTGTCGTTTTTGTGACGTCATTCATTGAATTCAGGGATATGACGTCATAGGCATGACAAAAACACTCGCTAAATAAGGTAATAGATTTGGGTCCGCTATACTGTACTTTTTCCCATTATAATACTGAAAATAAACTTTGCACTTTACAGATTATTGTAATTCACATCGCAATAGCTTGTCAATTAAAACCTTAATGAGGTTGTTAAGGAAAGTTATTTATTGAACGAGGTGTTCTGTATGAGAAAACTGTCGAACAAGAGAACTACCGATTCATCCTGCAGGTTGTGAACTGTTGTCCTTGAAATTTAGGAATCCTCTATATTCTTTCTGAACTGACTTTCGTGTTTTGTTTGAGCTTTTGTCATGAATTTTTGTTTTCATTTTTCAGCCATTTAAACAGCAAATCATGAAATTTTGTTACTTTTTTCAGCCATTTAAACAGCAAATCGTGAAATTTTGTTTCTTTTTTCAGCCATTTAAACAGCAAATCATGAAATTTTGTTTCTTTTTTCAGCCATTTAGACAGCAAATCTGGTCTGAAACTATCAACTGCTGGGTATTTCTGTCCGCAGTGCAAAAGTAAATACTGCGAATTACCTGTGGAATGCAAAGCATGCGGTGAGTGCATTTTGATATTACTTCGAGAAATTACAAAATGTTCACCTTTTTTGCGGCATAATTGATCCTTGTAATAAGTTCTTCAAGGTATTACTATGTTGCCATTTATTACTTCATGGATGTTCTTCAAGTATTGCCTTATAAGCTTGTCTACTCACCATAATACATTTATTTCTTCTTATCATCAAGCTTATAAATAATTGAAATAAATGGCATCACTAATTTGTTTGTGTGATTTTGTCACTTGATTCAATCTTTTAATTTATTTAATCATTGCATTCAGTTTTCTCTACCTACCTTCAAGTTATTATTTTATTGTAAAGCCTGTAATTATTTACTTTATTGCACCTGATGAGGCGTTAAACAATAACTCACACACACACACATACTTCATTGCACCACAATTTCATTAGTTTGTGATTGTGTTTTTATTTACGTCATCTGCTTTGGGTTCATAATTATTGACAAGATTGATTTCATTATGAGTCATCTACTTTTTTTATTAATTATTTCAGGGCTGACTTTAGTTTCCGCGCCACATTTAGCCAGGTCTTATCACCATCTTTTTCCATTAGACGTCTTCAAGGAGATTCCCGCTAAAGACATACCTATTTTTTACAAGTAAGGATATTTTTATATGCCTTTTAAATTTATTATGAAGTTACTGTGAAGATATTGTAGTATTATAAAAAAATATTTCTTTTAGATGCTGCTTCGGCTGTCAAAAAGAAAGAACGGATCAGCAGCCTGTGAGTGTTTTTGATGATTAGAGCTGTTCCATTTAAAAAGGGGAGGGGGAACCTGAAAATTCCCCCTTTCCCTCCCAATATCTGGAAAATCTTCAGGCATTTATTTCAATAATTATTTATAAGCTTGACGATAAAATCAAATCTCCATTCCCCCCCCCCCCCTCTTTTTTGGGTTGGGGGTGGTTGGGCAATAATTTCTTGATATTAAAAAAAACAAATGGGTGGTGTTGAATTGGGGACTGAGAATTTTCAAGTACCCCTGGGGTTGTACAATTTGTGATTTCTCATAGCAGCTGTGTCTAGATCGAGGCACCTTTAGGCAACAAAACAATAGCAATGTTGCGAATTAATGAAACAAGTTTATTGAGGATGGGAAATATTTTGGTTTTAATTTGTCTCAATGCTGAAGCTAAGCCAGCTTGTATGACCAGTTGCCAGTGGCAGACATAATGATGAGATGATAAGGTTTGCATCTAACTCATATTGCACATATATATACCTCATAGATGGGGTTCTTACTTGCTTCAACATTGACACCGAGTACATTTACATGCATTTTTTCTTTCATCATTCTCAATGTTTTACTTATGCAGTAACATTCATCAATGAGTTTTTTTTTTCTGCAGGTCTACAGCTGCAGCAAATGCGAGCAAATATTCTGCGTCGACTGTGATGTGTTTGTACACGATACTCTCCATTCCTGCCCGGGGTGTTCTTCATCTCGATCTATTCAACTTTTGCCGACCCCAATTGTTTCCGTTTCTTAATCAAATAAAATCATACGGTCAATTTATTTCTGTATGGTATTGTTAATCTGTTGAGTATTTCTTTATTGAATATATATTTGTAATAAAATGTTATATGAACATGTTGTTACTGTTGAAAATATTTACTAACTGCACGTGCATTTAATCTTTAGCATTTTGAGATTCTTCTATGCTTGCTCCTCCTGCTGATGGTTTTTTGAAAATGGTTTATTCTGAAAGCTATGTGAATGTCATCCAAATTTACTTGATATCTGTACTTCTCTGCTGCCTGATTGAAAATGCTTGATACAGACAGCATGTGAATTTCATTCGAGAATCTATGAACATTGCTACTTTATGTGTGTTAACTTAGTAAAGCAGCTGGGGGGGTCTAATGGTAAGACGCTCGCCTGCTCCTCTGAAGGACCCGGGTTCAATCCCAGGCCTGGGCACCCTTCATGAGCAACATCTCAGCTGGAGGTTGTTCGGATGAGACGTTGAATTGGTGGTCCTGTGTATACCGTGTCTATGCTGATGCAAGTCAAAAACCCCACCCATGGGTAAATGTGTAACATGGCTGGACTCCTTTCTCTCACCTCATTAATCAACCCTCATGAATGACAAGAACTTGCCTTGGAGGGATGCATGCACTTTCCACATCCTATAGCTGGTTTCAAAACTCGAACTGTATGGGCTAGTTTTAGTAGTGTAGATAGTACGATAAAACATGCAAATTTTTTGATGACGTCATTAAATCCTAGCGCTCTGATTGGACGGCCTCTTTATGTTAATTAGGCATCTCTTCGTTGATTGGTTGGCGCGTATACGCAAATTATGTGCATGATTCTGATTGGACGGCGTGCTTATGCAAATGAGCATACCGTGTTCTGATTGGTCGGTTCATATATGCAAACGAGGTAGGCGTGGTTTAACATGTATTTTAATAATTATTGATTAGCAGGTGTGCCGTATCGATTAACAAAGACAATTAAGTTGATTTAGTGCAGCAAATAAAATGCTACTGTACACAGGGGTACTGTATCAAAGAACTCTTTTTACCCCTCTCTTCTAACACGGGTGGATGATTCGTTATGACAACCTGACACGAGACCTTGTCTTAATCTATTCTTCAGTTACAACTTTTTTTCACCCTCCCAGTCTTGAATTACAATTATGAAAAATGGCTTTTGTCTTCGTAAAACACGATCGATTTACTCGTTGGAGGTGTAGACTAGCTCTGCCAAGGGTCATTATTGATTTTTTTGTGCACTTGCTACACAACAAATATCGTTGCGATACAGCTCATTGCCGCTAATTTTTCCCCCCACCCAAAAGTTTTAAAAGGCTGCTAGTCGACCCTAGCGTCCTAAAAAGGGAACACGTGTGCTTTGAAAATGCTCCCCGCAAAGAGACCCAACACGACAGAAGAAAGGGATGGTAAACTGTATTCTGTGAGAAGAATCAATGAGACCAGAGTGGTGAAATACGGAGTGGAAGAATTTACTTTTAAAGCTAAATTTAATTCCGAGATTGAGCATGACAAGATCGCGTTTGTGAAAGACGAATTGCACAACATGTTTGACGAGATTCTTCAGCAGGCTACACAAGATCACGAGCAGGGACAGAAATTAAGAATGACAATCGATCATAGGAGTCTAGTCAAACCTATCGTCATACACCTGCAACCTAGGGAGAACATAACTGCGGATGTGATAATGTCCAGGTAAGGATGATTTCTCCATGACTCGACCTGTTAACAATTAAACATGACGATACATACATTCTTAACAACAATAAGTCTTGAGTAAATCTTATTAATTTTCTTATTCGTTTTATTACAGGTTTGAGGCTGTGCTAAATTCCAAACAAGACATCGACTCCGACCAGACATTCGAGATCAAGGTAGGGACTTTGAAGAAAGAGGACAGAGGCGGAGGGAGATGCTACATTACCAACACCTCAGCAGACTCTAGTCAGTGCTCTATCCTAAAGAAAAGAAGCATGATTTTCAAACCTATTATAGAAAACGAGAATCTGTGTGCAGCAAGGGCAATAGTCACGTGTATGGCAAAGCTACAAGACATGCCTCAAAAGGATTTTGCAAGATTCATACGCAGAGACATGCCGTATAGCAGTGATAGAACAGGATCGCAGAAGTCAGCAGCCATTGAGCTTCAGAACCAAGTAGGACTGCAGCATGACTCACCAGTCAGCCTCAGGGACCTCTACCTGTTCGAACAACAACTCGATGTACAGATTATCGTCGTGTCAGGGGACCTTTGCAACGAAATCTGTTATTCAGGGATTGTTGAACGTCCTACCAAAATTTTTCTTTATTTCAAAGATCAGCATTTTCATAGTATAATCAACATCGATGCTCTAGTCCCAAACAGGACCCTTTGTCTGGGATGCAAGACTTGGCATCTTTCGAAATCTAGGCATTCGTGTCCTTTTGTCTGTAGGGTGTGCCGGGGTAAAGGGTGTAAAATTTCATCAACGACTGTGACATGCCCAGACTGCAATGCGATATGCAACAGTAATGATTGTTTTTCAGCACATAAGAAAGACATTATTTTTAAAAAAGGCCCGAGAAAAGGCGAGGTTAAAGCCCTCTCGCCATGCGTGTCATATTACAATTGTCTAGACTGCAAAGTAACCATCGATAGAGAGGCCAGGGACATTGCTAAGCAAGTTTGCGGGGAGTACAAATGTTCACAATGCAAGCTGTATGTGACAGGACAGCACCTGTGTTTTTACAGGATAAAACAACCCAGGGCCACTTCAGGCAAATTTCTATATTACGATTTTGAGACTTCACAAGACACAGTGGTCAGCTGTGACGAGGGGTATCGCAATCTAGCTAGACAGGGTTGCAAGGACTGTACACCCAACCACCTGTGTCCTCCCTGTAGAAGGTGTGTGAATTGTAACTGCGTCCATTGCAGACAGCAAAGACATTGCCCCAATTACCTGGTCTCCCAAACAGCGTGCACCGCTTGCGAAGATGACGAATGGGGCCCCCAAGTTAAATGCGGGCACTGTGGGCATCGCTGTACAAGCTGTTCACAGAAAGATAAAAATGGGAATTTTATCAATCCTTCATGCCAGCGGAGAGATTGTGGGAGAAGAGAGTTTGTGTTTAAAGGTCCTGACACCGTACAGCATTTCTGCCAATGGCGTCTGACCACTGTACACAAGAATTTCACATGCATAGCCCATAACGCCAAGGCATTTGACGCTCACTTCATTCTGAATTATTGCATCAACAACAGCATAAAGCCTAATGTGATATATTCAGGATCAAAAATCATGAAAATGCACATCTCTACAGGTCTCAACATCACGTTCATTGACAGTTTGAACTTTTTACCGCTCAAACTGAAAAAATTACCCAAAAGTCTTGGGTTAAATGCAGAGCTGGTCAAGGGAGAATTCCCTTATCTTTTTAACACCGCAGAAAATTTCTACTACAGGGGGAAAATACCTCACCACGATTACTTTTCGCCAGACCTCATGTCCACAAAAGATCGTGAAGAATTTTTAAAATGGTATGAAAGAAAATCTACAGAGATTTTTGACTTTCAGAAGGAAATCTTGACATACACCCAAGCCGATGTGACCATTCTGAGAGAAGCATGCATGAAATTCAGGAAGCTGATCACCGAATGTACGACAATACCGGGAGCGAAATCACCACCTATTGACGTGTTTGCTCACGCCACACTAGCCAGCAGTTCCATGCAGATAATAAGACAGCTAACCATGCATGAAGTGCACAACCTAGTCATGCTTGATGAGGGACAGACTGAAGGTATTCTTAAAGCAGGGGTGTGGTACAACCAAGAGACTCTTGAGGAGATACCGCCAGACACAATAGCGTTAACACGGTTTATAAAATCCCAGATCCCTCAGCCCCCTGCCCACGGATATATCCGCAGGTCTAATCATAGCCTTAAGTCCATAATTTGGTTGGAGTGGGGGCGGAGGCCTAGCTCAGAGGTAGCGCTCTGGGCTTCCAACCGCTGGGTCCCGGGTTCGATTCCCGGTCGAGCCTAAGTTGGATGGCTGTTTCATCCTTCGTCTCATTGCCATGGTCTCTGCCTGTCCTAATTAGCCCAATTGGTGCAGAAATACGTAAAGCCCTAATCACCCACCCACCCATGTGGTTGGAGTGGGTTGGTAAAAAGCTAGGGAGAAGACTCCAACATGCGCGAAACGGTGGTGAATACAAAATACCGGGTACAGCCTTTTTAGCAGACGGGTATGACATTAAAACAAATTTTTTATACGAATACCTCGGGTGCCGATGGCACGGACACGTGTGTATGGCAAGAAGAGCTCTGCGTGACCCGCACACAAGGTTCACCATGGAACAACTCCTCGCCTTGACAGAGTTAAAAGAACGTAAACTGAAGGAATTAGGGTATACAGTAGTGACCATTTGGGAATGCGAGTGGGACAGGGAGGTGAGACTTGACTCTCAGCTGAGAAAGTTTGTCGAACATTTTGATATCGCTAAACTGTATCTCAATTCCTGCTGGGGAAAATTCTGCGAGAAACCTAACAAAGTAAAAACCGTTTTTGTGAAAACTCGATTGGAACTTGCGCAAATGCAGAACAACCCCACAAAAGAAATCATGGATTTTCACATCATAAACGACGATGTCATTGCGATCGAGGTGAAATGTAAAGAGACATTTGAAGAAGAGAATCTTTTCACTTGTGAGATTCTAGGAGCCCTCACAACCTCATATGCCCGTCTACACCTGTACAAAACAATGGAGCTTTTGGGGGAAAATAACCTGTATCACGACACAGACTCAGTGATTTTTTTAGAGAAAAGTGACACCCCGTCCTTGCCGACAGGAACCTTGCTTGGCGATCTTACGGATGAGTTACCGGAAAACGTACACATCAAAACATACCCCTCATCAGGCCCAAAATCGTATGCTTATAGGTTGAGCGATGGTTCATGCATAATCAGACTGAAAGGTATCAGTCTTCATTTTAAAAATTCTCAAACTCTAGATTTCGAGGCGGTGAGAAAAATAGTTTTTGACGAGATTGACCAGATAAGAACACCTGTGACAAATCAGATTGTCAGAACTAAATTTGATGGTGTGGTGTATAACAGACCACTTTCAAAAACGTACAAGAAAGTGTTCACAAAGAGACCAATTGTTCCAGACACCTTTCATACAGTCCCTTTTGGTTTTAGGACATAGCGTTATACAATAAAACACAAGCTCTCACATCTTGCTTATAACACCAAAAAAAAAAATTTGTATGAGCTATCATTTTTTATATTTCGAAATAAAAATACTGATAATAAAAAACTGAATCTCAAATGTCTTTTCATTTACCCATCTCGTTCGTTAATCCCTGAAGAGTGGCATTAGGAAAGCATGTTTATTTTATATACACCCAAGACTTCTCATTCCCCCAAGACTTTCTAGAGGTGTAAATATATATATTCAGGGAGAGGGGCTAGGGGTAAAAAAAAAAAAAAAAAAAGGTTCACCAACTCTCCGCTGTACCCCTGTGCATTACAGACCTGTAGGAGCGATTCAGTGTAAGTCACCGCAGAGACGCGTTAAATCATGAAAGTCGCAACAAAGGTCTTTTTTTCCTTAATGGGGATAGTATTTTGTCCCTGCAATGGCAAGGGTTACTTGTTTACATGTCAGTACTGTATATGCCGTTACGACGATGGAATAATAGCCGATTGCACAGAAAGCGCTGCAGAGGAGCCTCCTAAATTCCCTGACACCTTCCACGCAGCAGTCATTCTTATAACAGGAACGCCTTACTGTAACAACAGACCTTTGAACATCCCTCGCAATGTCGTATGCGAGTCCGGTAAGCGATATTTCTTTAAAAACTTAAAAGGGCCTTCTACCAAAAATTTATTAATTTTTATTATAATTTTATTATTTTTAAAACGACACTCGCAACTGCCCCAGCAACACAAACAGTCTTAACGCTCCAATGGGGCGAGGATCACCTTTTTGACAGGATTGACCCATTGGTGCAATCAAGCGGGGAAACGCCTAAACAACCTGCTACAGACACAGCAGCAATCCCTGTCACGAGCACCCTCAGCTACCCCCCAGCTCCGACCTTGATACGAGTCACAATGCGTGAGGCAACCGCGCATTATCTCCCTCAGACAAACTCCGAATCAGTCCCCTGGCCCGAGCCCGACTTCACGTACACCACCTCCCCCGAAAACGACACAGCCGCTATCCTCGATAAAGAAACATCGATGCCGAAGAACGACGAGCAGAGAGCGAGGGACACCGATTATCTTCTACCCATGATCATAGCTATCGGCTCGGCAGTACTCGTCATTAGCGTCATTATGTTCGCATTGTTCGCTAAGCTGAACATGAAATTAAGACGCAATGTGGATCGCGACGAGCTAGACATTGTGCTGAGAAGAGTGACAGAGAATTTACATTTGGTCTAATGAGAAAGCGAATGCGTTAATCATGGCGTGGACTCTATATCAATATTTGAGTATTAAATCAGTGTGACATATCATACGGCATATTTGTATGTATTAAAATATATTAAAAACGGAACAGAGTCCATTTTTTCTTCAGCCTGACTCAAACAATTATCCCTAGGTGCAGAAGGTCAGCCCTAACCCCACTGCACGCCATCTAAGTCGACAATCACGAAGTTCTTAAGCGTGAAAATGAGAAAGGAGAAGCAAGCCCCGCTCCAATCTTTTATTGTTACATATGCTACCCAAGTGTCCTGTATAATATAATTACTAATTTGTTCCATATTCACAAACCAATTTTTTGAGACGGAAAAAGTAATATCATCTGGTGTTTGAAGCGATTCAGTCTTTGTTTGACGAAATTCGGACGAGTATTAGAGGAGCAGCAGCCTTTTTAAGCGTGTATAATAACGCAGGCGAACCCTTCCGTGATCACGCTGGCTACGCTGCTGCTGCTGCTGCTCCGTCTGCTGCTGCTACTGCGCTCAGGCGTTTTAGACGATCACACAAGCTTGTGGGTTTTTGCAGATTCTAACAAATTAATCACGTTCCAGAACAGCGGTTTAGGCATGCAAAAGCTTGTTACTTCCGCTAAAACGAATGCTAATCATTAGGAATAGACTAGCTAGTGTATGAAACCGATGTGATCGTAAGAGAAACGTCTTTTACAAGAGGATTACTTTTTTTGTGAATTCTTCGCATGCAAGGCTGTAAAATTAATACACTCAGTTATTCGGTCTGTGGAGGAGCTAGGATTTTGAGAGGTCTGAATTTGTCCTATGGCCAGGCTTTAACTGGGCTTCTACTGGGAGGGTCATTAAATTCGCTGTGTAAAGAATATTAAGGGAGCAGCAGCCTTTTAAGCATGCGTAATAGCATCCACTACCCCTTCCGTTCTACGCTGCCCACGCCGCCTACTCAGCTGCCTACGCTTAGGCGTTTTAGGCTATCCAGTGGCCCCGTTTTTGACAGGCTTAAATATGTACTATAATCACGCTTTTCTTGGCTTCTACTGGTCGGATCTTCATCAGATTTCTCACCCCTTCTCTCCTCTTCTCTTTCTTCCCCATTTCTCTTCCCCATTTCTCTTTCCCATTTCTCTTTCCCCATTTCTCTTTCCCATTTCTCTTTCCCTTAAAATATAGAAAAGTCACACGTTACTCCAGCATCGAATCAGAATTATATAATGATCCCGCCAAATTTGTTATTCCCACGATGCCAAAAGATACAGTCTATTGTTGTTCTAGGCACTATCCCACGAATGAAGTTTCTGTCAATGATGAGAAAATGCGAATCATACATAACCATACATGATCTTACATAATCTTACGCAAACAACTAAATCCGGTCACAGGATTTTTGTTCGGAGACGAAATTCTGAGTCAGTATGAAATTTTTCGCGATGAGAGAAGACGTATCGATAGTTTTGTTTTACAACTTTATCATTGGCGTACCGCTTCGGATGCGGTTTACCGCCATGCTTGTGTTTTGCGGGGAGCGGCGGGGGCATCGTGGCCGACTGCAGGGCCCCTCGGGAGAGGATAGTACCACCGAAATTTTCGGCGGCTGAAATAGCGCGCATCACAAGCGTGCTGATGCATGGGACGCTTTTCTGCGAAGAACCTCGGGCAACTGTTCTGCCTGTTTCCTGCATCGATGCAGAGTCCACCACCACAACCACCACCATCATCGAGGCAGACGACACCACCATCACGACCACCACCACCACCACCATCGCGGGAGACGACACCGCCACTAGGACCACCGTCACAGCCACCGAAAGGGCATTTACTGTAGCAAGGGCCACCACCCCGGCTTCTATCACCCCTCAAGGGCCTCACGAGGGCTATGACCACGACGAGGAAAGAATATATGACATCATTGAGTTTCCTCCACAGTCTCCATTCTCGTCGTCATGGGGGTTTCTGCCCTTTTCGCCTTCCTGTTCAAGGTCAGTATATGTCTTTATTATACACTTTTTGATATTTTTAAAATACTGACACGTCCCACGGCAAATGTATATGCATAAAAAAACTCGAGCCGACTAGTGAGCCGACTAGTGAGCCAACTAGTGAGCCGACTAGTGGGCCGACTAGTGCGCCGACTAGTGGGCCGGCTAGTGAGCCGACTAGTGGCCCCGACACGCTAGTCCGACACGCTAGGTGACATGTTAGGTGACATGTTAGGTGGCTAGGGGGGTGGCTAGTGAGGTGACATATGAGGTGACGTACGAGGTGACATACGAGGTTACTAGGGAGGTGACATACGAGACGACATGCGAGGTGACTAGTGAGGTTACTAGGGAGGTGACACACGAGGCGACATGCCAAGTAAGTAAGTAAGTAAGTAAGTAAGTAAATAAGTAAGTAAGTAAGTAAAAGTAAAGCTTTATTTAAAGGCGATAAAATTTTACAATAAACAACATAGGCACAAGTACTTGTAATCGGAAAATGAAAGATGAGTATTTACAAAATGAAAAATGTAAAACAAAATGGTGTATAAAATCATTGTATAAAATATCACAGAACACAGAGCAAGTATACTCCGCATTTCACATGCAGGCTTCCATGACTGGGCATTGCTTTTAAAATCGGGTAAACTTAATTCTTTAAACACATGAGGTATTTTTTATTGTAAAACACGGCACCATTGTACTTAAAAGACCTAAAACCTGAATATTACAGCACTGAACTTAGGCTGGACTAAATCTTTGTAATCTGAATTAAAATCATTATAAACATACCGAAGAGGTCCCTTTAACAATTTTTCAAGTTGCATAGAGTCACTCGCCCGTACTATGGGCGTGCTATGGGCGTGCTATAGACATGCTATGGACGTGCTACGGACATGCTATGGACATGCTAGGCTAACGTTGGGTGTGAGACGCAATTTTTTTTGGATGTAACGGATAAAATTCTATAAACTTTTTTTTTAAAAATAAACAATTTATGCATTGCAGAAATATCGTCTTTTCACCGGCCTGAGACGTAGGGTCAGCCAGATCGGCGAGGCCGACGCTAGGAGGAGGAGAGAGATAGTAGGAGTGCTCAGGGCCATCAGGAGACGTTTGAGAAGCTCGGGGAACGACGAAGGCGCTGGTGGGGGCGAGGATGAGGGCAGGTCCGCCGATGACTTTTTCAAGATGGACTCTTTCGATGACGACGAGCTCTTCGATTCGGTCAGTACAGGTAAGACACCAACAGCTGTCTTTTTGATTTCTAGATTTTTTCAAAATTTCTTTATCGCGTACAAAATTGTTTTTATTTTTCTAAAATTTTCAAAATTTTTATAACCATTTAGGTACTTACGCCAGGATACCCCACTCCGTCAGATCGGCTACCAACCACGGTGCCCAGGACTATGCAGAAGTGCATAGGGGCCCCACCATGGCCACTCTGCTCAGAGGAAGATTGGACGAGAGAGACAGGGAGAGATCGAAGAATGCCTCTGGGGAGGGAGAGGGACGGGTCGAAGTGTTAGAAGAACCCCATTACGCCAACGCCAGTGTGACGGTGCCACCGGAGTCTGAGCTTGACAGACTCTTCAGAGCTAGGAGGGACGATAGGGAGCTGGAGAGAAGGCTGAGGAACCTCGAGTTCTTCTTGGACGAGAAGAACGAGAAGAGAGGAGAGAGGGGAGACGGAGGGGCTGGAGAAGGGACCTTGCGCTGGGAGAAGAGAAGGAGACAGGAAGAAGAGGAAAAAAGGCGGCTGAGGAAGGAGGAAGAAGACGAGGAAAAGATGATTAGGAAAAGAGAAGAAGACGAGAGGGAGAGGAAGAGAAAGAAGGAAGAAGAAACCAAAAGAAAGAAAAGAAAGGACGAAGAAGAAGAAAGGCGAAGAAGAGAAGAAGAGGAAGAGTTGAGGAAAAGGATGAAGGATGCAGAAGACCGAGAGAGGAAGAAGAAGATGCAGAGAGAAGAAGAAGACGAGAGAAAGAGACAAGCCGAAGAAGAAACCAGGAGGAAGAAGGAGGAGGAGGAAAGGGAGAGAGAAGAAGAAAACGAGAGAAAGAGACAAGCCGAAGAAGAAACCAGGAAGAAGAAGGAGGATGAAGAAAGGAAGAGAAGGAGGAAGAAAGAGGAGGAAGAAGAAAGGAGGAAGAAGAAAGAAGAGGAAGAAGAAGAAAGGAGGAAAAAGAAGGAAGAGGAAAAAGAAGAAAGGAGGAAAAAGAAGGAAGAGGAAGAAGAAAGAGGAAGAGCATGAAAGGAAGAGGAAGAAGAAGGCGGAGAAAGAGGAAAGGAAGAGAAAGAAGGAGGAAGAAGAGGAAAGAAAGAAGGAGGAAGAAGAGGAAAGGGAAAGAAAGAAGGAGGAAGAAGAGGAAAGGAAAAGAAAGAAGGAGGAAGTAGAAGAAAGAAGGAGGAAGAAGAGGAAAGGAAAAGAAAGAAGGAGGAAGAAGAGGAAAGGAAAAGAAAGAAGGAGGAAGTAGAAGAAAGAAGCAGGAAGAAGAGGAAAGGAAAGGAAAGAAGGAGGAAGAAGAGGAAAGGAAAAGAAAGAAGGAAGAAGAAGAAAGGAGGAAGAGGAAAGGAAGAGAAAGAGGGAGGAGGAAGAGGAAAGGAAGAAGAAGAAGGAAGAAGAAAAGAAGAAGGAAGAAGAAAAGAAGAAGAAAAAAAGAAGAAAGAAGAAAAGAAGGAAGAAGAAAAGAAGAAGGAAAGAAGAAAAACAGATCATACCATTGGTACGAAGTTGGGGATTATTTTATTAATATTATTTAATCGTATTCGTATTTATTATTATTAATTTTGTTTATATATTTTTTTGGGGGGTTTTAAAAGCGTTCGAAAATATATCTCTATTTTTTTATTTTTCAGACGATGATCACCATTACTACGCCTTGAGAAGTTCCAGGGGAGCTGGAGGAGCCGTAGGAGCTGGAGGAGCTGGAGATGGCGATGTTTAGATTTTATTTCGTGTCGATATTTAGCATAAAATAGTTTTTTATTTTATTTTCGTTCTGCACCATTAAAAGGCGAGCGATCTGTGGAGATGGCGATGTTTAGATTTTTATTTTGTGTCGATATTTAGTATAAAATAGTTTTTTTTATATTTTCGTTCTGCACCATTAAAAAAAGGCGAGCGATCTGAACAGGGTCTTCTAGTCTTTTAATTATAAAAAGAAATAGAAAGAATGTTTCTAGACGTCTGTGATTTTAATCGAAACGGATTGATCTTTTGAGGAGGCTCTGGGGCTGGGGAGCTGAGGGCGGAGCTGAGGGCGGAGCTGAGGGCGGAGCTGAGGGCGGAGCTGAGGGCGGAGCTGAGGGCGGAGCTGAATGAGAGGGCAGCTGAATGAGGAGAGGGGAGCTGAGGGGCTCTGGAGAGGGTGGGCAGAGGAGGGGAGAGGGGGGGCTGGGGCTCTGGAGAGGGGGGCAGAGGGGGGGCCGGGGCTCTGGAGAGGGGGGCAGAGGGGGGGGGAGAGCTCTGGGGTCTTGACATATTTTTTGACGAGGATAAGGTGTTACTTTCTTACTCTCTTATTCTCTTATTCTCTTACTCTCCCTCTATCTCTCTCTCTCTATCTCTATCTCTCTCTCTCTCTCTCTCTCTCTCTCTCTCTCTCTCTCTCTCTCTCTCTCTCTCTCTCTCTCAAAAATAATAGACAAAATTCTACAACGTTGTGATTAGTGCTGCCACTGGTGCGCGTTTCAGCTAGAGCCTGGCGTCCCCTAGTGTTTAACGCATACTGCGTGCAAGGGCCGAACGCCCTCTGCTGGATTGTGTTGGTGGCTTTCGAAGAAGGTTTGGGTTATTGTGACCACTCTCGCTTCGTATACAACTGTTCCTGCATTCGAATCTTGCGAGGGTACTTTTTTTTTTATTTACCTGCCTATAGCCAACACGCGAAACTAGGCCTTAAATTTCTGGGGCCTTTCGTCTTATCAAGAAATATGCTTTTTGAAAATACAAAGCAAGAATTTGTGAGAAAAATAATGTTTTTTATTGGACAACACCGTGACATACATGTTACATGTTACGTATTACGAATTATGCGACATATATTACATTAATAACAACCGGCGTAACGCTTATTATTTTTTTTACGTATAAAATCACATTGTCTAATTTTTTATTTGTTTTTTTGCAGAGGTAAATCTCTAACCTGGTTTTTTTTTTCTGTCTAACAAAAAATTAGCAGAATACCGGGCTAACATATATCACGCGAATAACAACCAACATAACACCTATTGTTATTATTATTATTTCTATCAACATATATCACACGAATAACAACCAACATAACACCTATTTTTATTATTATTATTATTATTATTTCTATCGCGCGAATGGCAAGAATCGTACAAAGATGCTACAAATTTCAAGTCAATGGACTAGAGGTCTATCGCACGAATCGCATGAATCGTACGAAATCAAACAAACCGCGCAAAAGCGCATCAGGGTGGACTAGATTGGCTAGACAGGTTAGACAGAGGAGACATACGTACTATACGCTACAGATTTTGATACAATGATCTAGACGTCTATGACTCGTATCATACAACCATGCATTATCTATAACACGAATCACACTAAGTACAAAAGAGCGGGGTAGTTAGGCTAGACTGGACAAAAAAAAATATACATGATGAACTAGACAGGGCAGACGAACTAGACATGACGACATAAATATCTATCGAGCGGGTCTATACGTAAAACGCTAAAAAAATAAAACATTGCTGCGATTGATGAGCAAGACTTATTCCATGAATCGCTACTGAAGGTCAAACGCCGTGGCTTTAAATGCCCGCTCCTTTTCTTTGTAGGGGTGTTGTGTAGGGCATTCTGAACATGCTTTCTCTTAGCATTAGCGTAGATGTCTTCAGCGACATTGATATAATTTTCGGCATCGGTGGATCTAGCGAGATCGGAGTCCAGGTCGACAATTTCCACCTCTAAGTCTTGTGGAGTGCTTGATACGGTAGTCAAGTCGGTGTGGTAAAGCTGTTCTAGTTTTTTAGGAGAAGACACAGGGGTGCAGCTGACCGGTGCGTAAAGGTCGGGCCGCGAAGGGGGGACATCCTCCGGGGGAGCATTCTCCGGAGCAACATTTTCAGGCCCCGCGTTCTCCAGCTTGATGGGGCGTAGGGGGCGCCTTGCTCCTTTGCCACGTGCCTTCTGGGGGAGTGCTGGGGGTTTGGGGAGGGCGGGTTTTGGAGGGGAAATTGGTGATACCTTGCCTTTTCTATCGACCCTCTTGTGCAAGGCCTGCGGGGGCATGTTTTCTTTATCGTATCTCGTGATCCATTAGCCGGTGGTCCATTCCCCAAGCGGGAGCTAGCAGGGGGTATAGAAGGACCTATTTCTCCGGTTTTAGAACAGCAGCCGCTCGCTTTTGGTGCTACGCCCGAATACTGCGATCCCTCCTTGTTTTGCTGGTTAGTTTCCAAAACAGGCACACCGACAATCTCTTCCTCTGTGGGCGAGCAATGGTCGCATGACATGAGCTCGTATCGGTCTCTGTGGGTCGGTAAACACGCACCAGTATTGGCCAGTCCTCTCCAGCAGTTGAGAAGAGACCAGACTCCTTCGGAAAGGTTGACCATCTCGTTATGATACAGAGTCATACCCAGCCCCTTAGCGCCGTTGGCGAGAATAGGAGTCTTGCTTGCGGGGATGTAGATCTGTCTAAAC
Source organism: Alitta virens (assembly GCA_932294295.1). Lineage (NCBI taxonomy): Eukaryota > Metazoa > Annelida > Polychaeta > Phyllodocida > Nereididae > Alitta > Alitta virens. The sequence continues at coordinate 37,295,307 of OW028578.1, forward strand.
TCTGCAGACTTGTATCTCCCTCTAGCTGTCACAAACAGCAGACGCCCAAGATGATACGACATAGCTCGAGGCGGTAAATCGACCTTTAGCAGCTTTTTTACATTGTCTTCTGTGAAATCGTCAACCATGCCATCCTCATCCTCTTCAACAAAAAGCAGTTCCTTCTGGTGTTCCTGAAAAAAAAGATGATATTATTATTATTATTATTTTTTATTTTTTTTTTTGGTGAAGACATCTCCCAATCCCCTCCAACCCTGTTTTATGCGTCACGTTAATAAGGGTAAGGTAAGAATAAAAAACAATATCATACCTTTAGTAGTTCCGAGCGGTTGCAGATATTCATTATCTCAGGCATTAGGGCGAGAAGGTCAGCAGTCTGCTGTTTGTCAAGCACAATTCCGTTCTGCGTTGACGCGAGGCCCTCCCCATCAGACACAAACTCCCTGATGTGGAGTTTCAGCTTTTCTTAATAGCGGGTCAAGAACACATGTTTTAGAGGAGAAAGTTGTAGATGCCATAGGGCCCCGACCTTGAGGGGTAATCCTTCCTCGGACAGAAAGCTGGTCTGGGCTCCGTTGGAAATGGTCTTTCCAATCCCCTGATGAGCTCTCACCATGCCTGCTTTCTCAACATCCATAGCGTGTGCTGTCCTGCTCCCTATCATGGTTCTTTGTCGAGAAAAAAAATTGAGATACTGGAGAAATAGTTTTTTCACCTCTCAGCGTGCTAGCAGTTGTCTTTGAAGGAGTGGAGTGATTTCGACTTGTGAACCCCTTTTTGTACCTTGTAAAATACCCTGTCGAAGGACCAATAACGATCGGGCCTAGGTGTCTTGGGGGAATGCGTGGCCCCGCCCTCTGGGCACATAACCCCCGTGTCTTCCTGATCAGTGTACCTGTTATTACCGCGGTAGTGTGCTCTTCTTCAATATATCACAAACCCTTTTGTTGCCGCTTACCGGTTGAGGCTTTTTGAAACCAAGAACCTTAAAACGCTGGGTGATCACGAAAAAAAAGAACAAAGGCTATGAAATCTTAGCCCTTCGCATGACTGGCTGTCTTTATTGTTATCAGACGCGCAAAACATGACTAACTGCCTTTATCGTTATCAGACGCACACAAAAAGAATGGCACGAGAATAATAAGCAGCACTTCAGACAAATACGAAAACAAATATTTTTTATGACAGGCTTATCCAGTCCTTTATAGGGTTTTTCTGTTTATTTTTTATCTTCTTCTTTTTTTCACCGATTGTCTTTGAGAGTGAAGAAGCTCGTGGCTTGTTCTTCGTCTTCTTCAACTTCTTCGTGTCCTTCGTCTTTTTTTTTTGTCTTTGTGCCTAGCTTCTCTTCTTCCTTAAACCTGCGGTCTTGTCAATCTCCTCAAGAGAATTAGACCTCACGCCGGGAAGTAACAAAGCCTCGTGATTTTCCACTATTTCGTCATGCGTTCTCCCTGTATCGCGGGAGGTGATCAAGTCCTTAGGCGGCGGAGGGGTGACTTTTTCTTCGTCCGACTTTTCTCTTTCTGGGGGGTCATGATGACCGACTTTACTCTGACTGACGAGCTTGTCGTAGCGGGTCTTTGGAACGAGTACGTTTTCTTCACTCATGATCAGACCAGAATTTTGTCAAGCTTTTTGAGAGCAGCAAAATCTAGACGGTTAGCAGCGGTTGGGTTACCTCTGATTATTGCTTGTCTTTCGCTAGCAGCGGTGTGTTCAGCACCAATGCGGCTAATGAATGATTTATGTCTCCTGAGACTATTTATCATGCTCTGGAAGTTTCAAAACCTCGGCTAGTATGTTCAGGGCTATTTCGCTTATCACTCTAGCTTGCTCAACGGTAACATTGCGGATCACATTGACCCTTTGCTTCTCGGATAATTGCGTCAGCCCTCTAAGAAAATCTATGTGTTGCGAAACGAGGCTCATTGCCGCTGTATACGTATGGACGTTTTGCACCGTCTTCTAACCACCCTCGATACCACCTTGCTTGACAATGATCAGGGGGGAGGTTGTCACTACGATTTTATGGGGAGGTAAACTATCATGTCCTCTTCGGGGAAAATGCATGACCTCAGGCGGTAGTTTTTGTCTGTGTCTGGCGAGAGGTCTATAACCAGATAACCGAATCTGGCGGCTGTCGCTTTCTCATAACTCTGCATGAAATATTGCAGAGTTGTCGGCATGACCTGAGTCCCTAAAGTTTTCACTTGTGAGAAATCCCTGTGATTTTTAAACAGGCAGATATAGTGACAGTTAAGGGAAATTTCTCGAAGAATTTTGCTATGGAAAAGATTCTGTGTTGTTATTATGCATGACACCTTGCAGTGATGAGACAGGACACATACAATGTCGACAATGCTCCGTCCTACAGTATCGTCTTTCAGCAGGGACATCTTATCGTCAAGAACAAGCATTGTGTGACTTTCCGAGGACTCCCAGATCGCCTTTAGTTCACTTCTTTTGGGGATATCTGTCCTGAAATGTATGACTCCGGGTAGCGAGGTTTCCAATTCGTCATAGGCCGGCTGCCACGCCGAGTAACAGTAAATCACTTTTGAGGGTGGCGGGGAGAATATTCCCTTGTGCCCCAGTAGAAGTCTTTTGACAAATTCCGTTTTCCCTGCCTGCGTACTCCCGAGACGAGTATATTTTTTGGCAGAGAAAATCGCAGTACACAGCTTCTTTCGGCCATGCCCAACGCGAGGGGAATGATCACATCTCATGAACAGTTCTGTTTTTGTCTATTTTAAAGCCTGCAAGGAATTTCGCAAACATTATCACGGTCATGGCTTCTTCTAACTGCTTATCGAACCTAATGTTTACTCTGACGTTCTCGCTCCTTCTTAGGGGTACGATTTCGTTTTGATCTCCTGACTCTTCGTGCTCACTAACAAATCTGTAGAGGCAGTTACCCCAGAAATATTGTGATCTGGTGAAAGGGTTTTCGTTTTCTCCCCCCTGTACACCATTCAATGACCTGTAGGCATCGATGTAAAGACTTTTCTCTGGGGTGTCTTTGTAATTGGTGGTGATTGGGCTGTTGATCAGATCTTCCCCGTCGACGGTGACCTGTATGAAGTTGAGCTTAAAATTTTCAAACCTGAATGGGTTGTGATAATAATTCCCATGGCCTGCCTTTGCCGAGACAATACCTATGACAAGCTCAGAAGCAACTCGTCCTTCGAACGGGTTGTTGAATTCGCCCCCATACACCCCACTGGCCAGAGTGAATTTCTTTGTTTCGGTTTTAGTGTAAGGAAATACGGCTGGCTCTGACTTAAAAATTTCTGAATGGGCTGCTATTATTTCTGGAGCAATTTCCACGTGACAGACTTGAAGACTCGCTCTGGTTATGATAACCTTGAAGTCGGGTGGAGGGACAATGTCTGGAGACATCAGGCAGAATTCTGGAGAGTTTGGGTACATTGTCACGTGAAGACCGACCCCGTTTGGGATAAGGCGGGTCTGTTCAAAAATGTCACAGGCCGGTGACCCCACCATGTCCACCTCGCATGACCCGTCAAAAAATTTACTCCGTGCGTTGAACCCCCAATTCGCTGTGGTGGTCCAGTTAGAGTCGTTGAACCCCCCGGCCCAATCATCAGGGTAATACATTTGCATCTGAAATGAGCCACCCTTCATTTCTTGCGATGAATTGAGCAGCGCTTTGAAATACGCTTGATAGGCGTATGAGTTATCAGAGTCTGTTATCAATCTGTTCTGTAAAGAAACATCAATCCTGGCAAACATAGAATTCATGAAATTGTTAACAACCCCTGCAGTGGCTGAAAAAGATTTGGGGGGACTTTTAACCTCGCGAGGGAGAGTTGCTTCTTGTGAGGTGCTGTCTTTTGAAGTTGTTGCGCTAGCGGCTGGGGCTGTATCACCATTATTGTCATCCCCGTCTTCTTGCGTTTTTGTCTCTTTCGCCGCCTCGCTGACAGGGGTGTTGGCGTCTGAAGAGCTGGGGAGTATGGCCGGTTGAAGATCGGTGCCATCGCGTTTCACTATTTTACATCTTATGTTAAGCCTTGTCTTGGTGAGGTCCATGTAGGTTGGGCCATTCCCTTGTACAAGGAATTGGAGAACTCCTTGCATGGTGAAATCGTTTGCGGGGTAATAGTCTATGCATTTATGTCTTTTTACTCCAATGTTCTGGATTGGCTTCTCAAAAATTGCCAGGGTTTCTAGGTAGGCGATGATGGAGTCTGACAAAACCTGTGTCATTATTTCAGTCGAAAACGTCTTTAGCACGCTTGATTTTTTTAGTCACTTGTTGCGGAGCACTTTTTTTCTTATTGACCCGTCCTTTTCTGATCCTGGGTGCAGAGTGAGAGTTGGATCCCTCACCCCTTCCTTTTGTATCATCCTGCGGATTCTCTTTCTTTTGTCTGGCAACCTCGTCAATGGCTCGTCTTCTTGAAGTCTCATCCAGAATCTCGATTTTAGGCATCTGGCCATTTTTTTTAACTTTTTCACCATGAGCCAGGTCCACCAGAACAAGCCCCCCCATTAAATTTCTTTTGAGGGTTCAGTTTTCTCCTGCTATTGCTCTGGGGATTCGGTAGTAAAATTAGTTTCTGGCTATCTTTTGCCTGGTCCCTAAAATGGTTCAGGAACGTCCTGTAATCAAGACCCCCATCGGGTGAAAAATATTTGTTTTAAAGGGTCATTGTTTCTGTCACGGAGGTGAGGGATCAACTTTTCTTAAGATGCAGTGTACACACTAATGCCCCGTCTCTGACTGATGGGGGATTACCTTGATCATCCAATAAATAGATGTCCATATTATCCAGACTCTCGGAATTAATAGGCACATAATGCGGGGTGCCCATAATAAAGCCTGATAAGAACAGGCATGAGACTGTTTTGATAAATGCTAGGGACGCGTGCAGAGGTGAACATTGTGACGTAGGCAGGGGTGTATTTCTCTTTAAGTTTAGGAAGGTCTACGTCGATCAGGGCCACTGACCACTGATGAAGGGGTGTGAGCTTGAGAGATTTAGGCAATTTCGCTGTGAAACGGATGGCTGAATTGCTGGCAAAATACTCTTTGTGCGAATCGCTGCTTAAATAGACGTACATATTTATTTTTTTTATAATTAGAGATCTGGGAGGAAGGAATGAGCGAGTTGAATTTTGGGGAATACCCGAGCCACTTCACTAGGCTGTACTTTCTACCCTTGATTTTTCGTGTGGACAGCACCTTTTCAAGCTTGAACTGCACGTCTTTGATGTCTTTAAAATTGATCTTTTGCAGATCCTGAAGGTAGAAAGACCCCTTGATTTTCTCATTGGCGAGATCTTCTAATTTGTATCTAGGGGGTTGTGAAGGTACCCTGTTGTAAATTTTGAATATCTCTTCGCTCCACTTCTGATGATAGCCTCTTTTAAATCTCCCTCGGGACAAGCTTACATGCACCAGTTGCCCTATCTCAAATGAGAATGTGACCTTTTGTCTGGCTCTTTTATTGAGAATGGGCTCGTATACTTTTTCGTAAAGCTGTAAAGCGTTATCTTCCGACACCTTTGCGGGGGCTATCCCTGTGGTCGAATGGACAGTGTTGTTGCAGGATTTTGCTATATCATCAATCACGTCTATAAATTTGCGAGTTTGTTTCTCGTAAAAATATTTGTACAATTTATCTTGTATTGTACGATTGATTCTTTCTGAAAAGTTTGCTTTGGTTTCTCCGTAAGCAATAACGTGTTGCACATCTCTATCTTTTAAAAAATCCTGAAATTTTTCCCTGTGAATTCACCACCCGCATCAGTTCTCAGCTGCTGACATTTTCTACCTTCTGCAAAAATGTCGCCTAGAGCATCTGATGCGTCAATTGCCGATTTTTTCTTCAAGGGCCTAAGCCAGAGAAATCTGCTGAACAGGTCAATAAACACTACGATGTATCTGTACCCTCGGTTTTCTTTTTGGTAAGGGGGTAGCTGTAAAATGTCACCATCCCATATCTCGTCTATAAACTCGACAATTATCGTCTCTGTTTCGAAATGCGATTTTGGCTGTGTGTGGACTTGATGCACGTCTTGAGATTTTATCCATGAATCCACCTTTTTTTTGGTAATATTATGGGGCTTGTCAATAGCGTCTTTAACATGTCTCCATAAGTTTTCCACCCCAGAAAAGCTTGCTGGGGATTCCGGTGTGTAATAAATATCTGTCAAATATTTGTTAATAATATTTTGATCTTCCATTACTCACAGTGTAGAACCCTGCGCGAGTGTGTGTTTTGTCTTTGATGTCTTCAGAGAGGGTGCTCTTAAAATGGCCCTAGCGATGTGCTTAAAAGGATTAACCACATTTCTGATTCGCTACCAATTGACAGATTGACAATGCATGTTATTATGATAATATAGAGGATTATTATCTGAGAAAAGAAAATGATCTCTGCTTTAGGTATTTTTTTCCCAAGAAAATCCCAAGCTTCTGATGTCCTAGAACCAGCATGGACAAGAGGAGCCCGTACACTCTCACTGGTCATGATGTAATGAGAAGCGGTAGCTATGTATCCGAATAAAAAGCTTTCATCCTCCGTAGAAAAAACAAAACAGACACTCTGTATGCAGTTTTTAAAGTGTTTTTTTTTTTTTTTTTTTACACATGATTTTTTTTTTTTATTTTATTATTTTTTTGGACAGCATAAATACAGCCTTTTTTTACATATAGACGTAGACTTACAAATGAAATCGACTGTACCCAAATACGAGGTTTTGACAAGAAAAAACAATTACAGAAAATATGACAGTATCTTGTTTTTTTTTGTTTTTATGTTCATTTAGCATAAAAGCAGGCATTTTTATTTTTTTTACACAATACATAAGACACACAGACAAAATCGATTGTACCCCATATGAGGCTTTGACAGGGAAAAACTATTACAGAGAATGTGACAGCGCTGACTTTCGTCTCAATGATAACCCCCAGTTGTTGTCAAGAACGGTTTCTATTGATGGCATTTGCCAGTCAGTTTTTTTTTTTTTTGGGGCGGACAATAAAACGAGTCCCAGCTCCGGCGGAAAGTCTAGCATTATGCGGTGTAGACTTTGGGCGACAAACATGTACTTGCCACGCATGAATGTGCACCAGCAGGGGTCTTGAAAACCGGCGTAATGAATCCCCGTAGTTCTGTGGAGCTTATGCTCCATTTCGATGATTGCGGGGTGATTCTCGCGAATAAATTCTGTACAGAAACATTCGCCTGTGTAATAATCCGTATGGTGAGGTGCTAGCATGCCTGATAAAATATACGCAATTTCTGCCATATTACGGGCTGTTTCGTACTGATCCGTAGGGTGTCTTGTAATCAAAGTTTTTAGATTGCTCACATAAGCCGGTAATATCATCTCAAATGTGATTTCTTCTTCACAACCTGTAGAATAATAATATTCCTCCATGTCTATGTCTACTGTAATATCTGTCATTTTTATTTTATTTTTTTTTGAGAATCCTAATCAAGCGTGATATTCTCCGGGAGGGTTTAGTCGTGCATGGGTGACTTTTAAATGCACGCATGGTCGGCAATGCTCTGTTGACATGACAGTGGGGGTGGTCAGCTTTTTGTTTTAGAAATACGATGCGCCTTCTGGGGAGCATTCGCGGCACAGCAAAAAACCCATCTGGTTCTGATGGTCATCCTCCATATAACACGGTATCATGTTTTCAAGCTCGGGCGTGCACATAATCACCCTCCTGTCATAGTCCATAAGATTGTGAAATTCCTCCTTGGATAGGGTTATGCTCTCTGTTGTTGGGTTGCACTCTACAGGCGGTCCAGGATACTTGCTGATTGTGACATGGTCTTCGTAGATATTTTTGATTATATAATAATTGGCTCCTAGATAAGCGGATGCCTCTTCATCGTTAAGGAAAGCATTGGCGAAAGAGTCGTACGCATGGACGAGTATGCAATAGCGACGCAGAGTTAATGTGACGCCTCTTTCCGTCGGTTTAAGCCTGCAGACTTCGTCTAGCTGAAAAAAAACAGAGAAAACGATAATTAAACTAGGAGAGAAGGTTTTTTTGTATGAAAAAAATATAACTTTTTCGTAAAACCAATTTTATTTTCAATATCACTCACCTTGTGTTCGCGTATGTCTATCCCGAGTTGATTGTCAAACAATGCAATTTTAAGGATCTTAAGATTACCTAACGGTACCTTGAGCCTTAGATCCAGCTGTATGTCAGGTATATTTACACTTACTGAAGGGTAGGTGTTTCTGATCACATCGCATATTGCATAGGCCACTTTCTGATGGTTTTTTTCATCAATGGTCTCGAGCAATTTTGACATCTGACCCTTGCTATCTTCAACAGCCTGAATCGCAAGTTTTTCCTCATCATCGATCAGATCAAGATATTTTAAGATTTCTGCAATCTCTCCTATGTTCATGTAGCTGGCAATATAATCCTTGTTGCTTTTAAGCACATCCATCTGGGTAATATCTCCTTACTTCCTCAGACAGTGTGATCTGCTAGAGTGGGGGTGAAAAATTATAGCTCTCTCGTTTATATCATCTTACACGCGTGGATCCCTCTGAAGAAATTTAAATACAGAATTGTACAGCTAAGTCCCTTTAACTCAAGCATGCAAATGACGGGTTAGTCGCATGACAAATAATAATGAATCTCTTTTCATGAAACGGATCATGTACCAATTGCCAAGAATTCGATTTGCTTTCCTTTTGACAATATCAATTATGATCTAATTACGAAAGTCTTTGACAATTCGTCTTGATTTCCTTTGTCATGATACGGCAGATCTCATATTAATGTTCAATATCTCTTTTGCATATAAGCTCCTCCCAAGTCATTTGCGTATACGGGGCGACCAATCAGAACACGGTGTGCTCATTTGCATAAGCACGCCGTCATATCAGAATCATGCACATAATTTGTGTATACGCGCCGACCAATCAACGAAGAGCCATCTAATTAACATAAAGAGGCCGACCAATCAGAGCGCTAGGATTTAATGACGTCATCAAAAAATTTGCATGTTTTATCGTACTATCTACACTACTAGTTTTGACCTCCCAAACTAAATAAATGGATGCAAAAAGATTCCACAATTAATGAAAACAAGATCTGTGCTGCATGAATAATGCCACCCTCTTTAATACAATAGAATGTCCTATCTTATGTCACACAAACTTCAAAATCGAAAGACAGGATTACTAGAAAGATTATTTGATTTTTATGAAATTTATTCAAAATGAAAAGTAGCAAGGTGGAACCTGCTGAAAATGATGAAACGACAGCGTATGTAAATTTAAATTACAAAGAAATTGCTGATAAATAAAAGACCTAAGTGTGGTAAAAAAATAATAACTTGGCAATTAGAGTAGTATCTAGTGTGAACAATTATATATAAAAATCTTGTTATATTATCTGATCAGCTGGTGCGAGCCAATTAAAATGCTTCAGTGTCATCTAGCGCTAGGTGTATATTGGACGTTGCTAAGTATATTGGATGCTGCTACTTAAGTATGTTTAACTTTGCTGTAAGAAAACCACACTCGTCGCTGATATTTTTTGTGTATGTTTATTGGACTTAATAGAAAGGTAAAATTACATGTGAGCTGGTGTAATAGTGAACCATTGGGGCTAATAAAGTTTGGTCATACAGGGGTCTTAAACTTGGGTAGTCTTCTTAATTAATTAGGTTGTCACATGTGGTCGTTATAGTGGGGAGGGGGAAAGGGAGATTTTAATAGGCGTGGGTGGGTGATTAGGGCTTTACGTCCTGTATGTCTGCACCAGTTGGGCTAATTAGGACAGGCAGGGACCATGACAATGAGAGATTTTTTAATAGGCAGGTGGTCTTGATATTGAGGTAATCTTAATGGTGAGGTAGTCTTAATAGCATGGTGGGCTTCAGAGTGAGGTGGTTTTGAATCTTTTACCAAGAGTTATTTCCTGCCAAAGCACCTGACCCTCCCAGGTGAACTCAGATTTTCATGAATATTTTTTTTTCTAGCCACCTACATGTGAATGATGATTAAGATATATCATTAAATGTCTAACATGGTGTGGAATCCAAGCCTTATCATCATTACGTCTGCCTCAGGCAGTTGGTCATATATGCTGACTAAGCTTCAAACCCAGAGACAGACATGTACACTCCTGGGCAAATAAAATGAGCCAAGCCAATCTGTTCATCCTTTAGTCCTTAAAGCCTTTAAATATCACTTTGTACCCATTTGTTAGCCAATTAGATTGTTAGTAATGGATTTGAAAACTTAATAGGTCATCCTATCGATACAAACAATATGGCCAAGGTGAAACGCAAGTATCACTGCAATGCTGAGATCAAAAGTCACATCATTGGTCTGCGCCAGGGTAGCATGACATATGGAAACATCCATAAGTGAGAAAATACCAGTGTCACTGCCGACAATAAAGAAAATTGGTGTGCAATTCAAGATCACAGGGTCCATTCAACGGCAAAGGGGGTCTGGAAGACCAGGTGACCACCGAAAAAGATGACAGGCGTCTCAATTTTGCTGTGTTAAAGGACAGGATAAAGTCCATCAAAACTTGGCACAGGAGGTCATCACTGCCAGTGGTAACAAGGTTTCAAGACGGACCATTAGCAATGATTAGCAGAAGGCAATCACAATATGGTTTTTCTTCAAAAAAGTATGCCAACAAGCCACTCCTATCCAAAAAGAACATCAGGGATAGGCTGCATTTCCACTCGGGAGTATGGTAATCTTGATGAAGAATGGTTTGATAAGGTCATCTGGAGTGATGAAACTGTCGAATTGTTCTCTGATGCTCCCGAACGTTGCATAAGACGGTCCCAATGAAAGATTTCACCCTGACTGTATTTCCACTACAGTCAAGCATGTTGGAGGTGGAATCATGGTTGGAGCTGCCTTCTCAAGTGCTGGCATTGGCGAGCTTACCAGATGTGATAAGTCTGTCAATGCAGCCCAATACTTGAAAAGTTTGAAGAAAAGCCTTCTCCCTAGTATAATATGTTATCTGCCACTGTCAGAAGAGAGCGAAAAGCTAAAGGAATGGCAATGGATTTGAAATTTAATGTGGTTTATATGCTGTCAACATTGTTGAAGTTGTGTTTGATAATTTCACCTCAGATTCTATGGCATACCTTTACAGACATTAGTGTGGGCCTTCAGGCTTCATGCGCCACCTAGCAGATATGTAGTGGCGACACCTTTTGGATAAGCTCAGCGATCGATTCAGCTCAGGAATCTACGAAAATGTCTGTCTGCTAATTCATGAAGTTTGTGATCTTTATGCTCTTTATTGTCTTCAGATTTATTCTAACGTCATAACATTTTAATTGCTTATATTATGATGTTATATGATGTTATGATATGACGTGAAGTTGATTCGGTTCATGCGTTTACGGCATGCAGCTGGTTTGCGGCAAATAAAGTTTGTGACGGTCTGAAGTTGATGACAACCTTACTGCTGAAGCTTGACATCATGTTTTGTTATCAGGTTATGTACGTGTTACCGGAAGAGCGCAGCTCTCGTGATTTTCGCTCTATTATGAAACCTTTCCTTGGTGAAAACAATGAAAGTGTAGTATTCCAGCATGATAATGCCCCTGCTCACACAGCAAAAGTGACTAAAAAATATTAGAACGCAAGTCTATTACTTCCATGTTTTGGCTGAAAACGTTTTGGCTGAAAACGAAGTCCGGAGTTAAATCCAATAGAGAACCTGTGGGCCTACATGGAGGGCAAACTAACTGGACAGAAGTTTGCAAACACAGAGGAGCTTGGGAAAGCAGTGAAATTTGAGTGGGAAAATTTAGGCAGTCCCAGGTGTTTAAGGCTCACTAAAAGTGTGGCGAAAAGACTAACTTTTCTTTAAAAAAAAGCCACAGGAAAAGCCATCCCCTATTATATTTAAGCTATTTTTGTGTGATACATAACAATATAACGCAAACATGGTTCTGTATTTCGTGTAGAATCAAGTAACATTAAAATGACATGAAATTCTGACTTGGCAAATTTTTTTTTTGCCCAGAAGTGTATGTAGTATGTCTATGAAAAAAAAAAAGTTGAGTGACTGATTGAGGTGCTGTCTACGTAGTCAAAATTATTCCACGATTAGTGCTTTTTGTTTTGGGAATTTTCCAAAATATACAATACTTGTGCAGCAATTAAGATAAGATAAGATAAAACTTTATTTGTAGTCGGAGGTGCAAGACAAAACAATAAAACATAAGCTATAAAGCTTTTAGCCGACTGGTAAAAATAACAATAACAATGAAAGAAGATATATATACAGATGATTAGAATGAGATTATGACTTAACTACTCAATGATCATAAATTATTTTGCTGACAGATTATACATGATCCACAATTACACCTTTCTAAGGAATTACAACGTCTTAATAAATCTTTGAACTTAGCTAAATCATCTACTTCTTTTAGTTAAACAGGTAAGGAATTCCAAATCAAAGCATCTCCAGAACCCTGTATCTGATAAATTCTTTGTGCCTAATACCACACTAGAAAAAAATAATATCATTTTTTATTTATTTTTCGGTCATTTTCCCAAATATGCAATAGTAATTGTGCAACAATAGCGATAACTCCAGAAGCCTTCATCTGATGAATTCTTACAGCCATCCATTACACTGCAGTATATATAGCTTCCAAGACTGGGAAAATGTCAAATGATCACATTGGTACATAGCCAATTGTGGAAAACGCATGGTTTTTGCCTCATTATAATTAGCTAAAAACCAGCGTTTTCCATAAGTTTATCCTTCTCATGGAAAACGCATGTGGCACATTTGGCCATGTATACATTATATTAAAGTAGTAGGAGCATGACTGCTGTTTTAATTCTATTCATAGCTCAGAAACTACTGCAGTAAGGTCCTAAAATTTGGCATGTTATCATCATTTACATATAGAGATGACAGAAAAAAATTTCATGAAAATCTGAGTATGTCTCGCAGGCATATTGTTATGTTTATATTTTATACTTTCAATATTGTTAATATATTTGGAGTAATTCTCTATGTATTTAGAGTCCACATATGGAGCTCATCTATTATGAATAGGACAGGCCTTACCATCTGCCTATATTATCTAAGAATTACAATAGACCATTCTGCTGTACCATTAGATAAAGTAGCCAACAGCTGGATAACCAGCCTCTGTATTAATCTCTTGATCTCTTGGATCTCAGCCATAGTACTGTAGCCACCTAGTGGCCATCTCTGGACTACCTCTTATGTAAGAGTAGGCCAAGGGTATATAATAGAGGAGAACACCACTGAACTTGATCTGTCATTCTGAACTTCATCCTTCATCATCACTTCATCTTTCATCATATAAAGCCTCTCAAACTCTACATCAGACTTTGTCTTCCATATTATATGGTTGGAGAATCTGGTTCAACTGGATCCAAGAGAAGACAACAGCACTAGCCAAGCAGCTCAACACTGACATCAACTAGCCAAGCAGCTCTACACTGTGACATCAACTAGCCAAGCAGCCTACACTACTAAATCAACTTTCAGAGGTATAGTGATCTGAAAGGAATTGTTTTTGCTCATGTGATTGAAGTATTGATATCAAATTGTCAACCAGCAACCAGCTAGAAATTTCAAATAGGTCTTTTACTCTATTAAGTTGTATTGCATTATTGGTTATTTCATTCCCACGATTTTATGTTCAGTTTGAATTTGTCCTGCTGTCAGATTTCATAAATATATGACAGTCACTTCATTTAGTATTCAGACCAATTTCACCACAGCCAAATATTCAATATATCACTACTGCTAAACAGATCATTCACACTATTCCCTAAAATCGCTAGAAGAATCATAAACTGTCAACAAATTTTGTTCAAGTTTTTCATAAGTACATTTTAAGCAATTTTAAGCTTTAAGCAAAATTCATTGCCTCAGACACAACGTTTGTTAAGCACCATAAACATTCTAAAATTCATTTTCACTGCTATCTACCATCATTTTAAGACACATCTTTATTCATTATCACTCAACTTTTAAAATAAGTACGCCATCTTTATCATAAACACTCAGTAAGATCAAGTATCGATAAGTCCATTCAATTCATTCAGTAAAATTCCATCATGCCTGAAACTACATATGTAATCCAACATGATTGTGAACCTGCCACATACCATGGTAAAGTAAATGAAAGTGCATCTCATCATTGGTTAGCATTCACCGATTTCCTTGCAGAAGGTAATTATGATGTACCCAAAAGTATAGCGAGATTTAGAACAACGCTAGGCATCCAGCCACGTTGGTGGTTTGAATTAAACAAAGCGAACTTTCAGACTCTCAAAGACCTGGAAGATGCTTTTAAGGCAAGATACATATATATATATATAGATTTTATTGACATGTAAAATATCATAAATGATACATATGTCATTCAGTTAAAAGATAACATGAAAGAGACATTAATGTAAGTACAGAAAGCAATAAAATTTCAATAATCAAGGTTCCAGCCACCAAGTTAACTTATAATACGTGTTTAAAATCCACATACACAATAGAAAAAAATACAAGCCGCTAATAAAAACATTTCACTCTCAAAGTCCAAAACATGACAAGCACATCATAACTAATAAACTAATAAACTAAATTAATAACTGTGTGGATACAGGAGATGGTTTTCTCTACACATCAGCTTGAAGGAGAAACTTTCCTAAACTAATTAATAACTCAGGTTCCTTGTTTGTCATTATTGCTGTAAACTTAGTTATATCATCTAGAGACAAGAAGTTGTTAATAAATTTAGTTGCATTCAAAAAAAGGTTAACACGGTGTTGCTCATCACCAGGACAGACAATGAAACAGTGAATTTCGTCTTCTACAAAGTTTAACGTACACTTTTCACATATTCTATTTGGAGCAGGAATTATTGGTTTATGGTGTCGACCTGTTTCAATCTTCAGGCTATGTGAACTTGTCCTAAATCTAGCTATTTTAGTTAACACTTTGCGAATTTGTTGCAATTCAAGATAAGGTTCTATTCTACAATCAGTTTTAAATAGTTTATATGTCCTAAGTTTTGGTTGTTGTGAACTGTCATTTATTGCATTTATAAGTCGCTCATGTTCGGCTTCATAGAGTCTTAGTTTCACTGTGTTAGAGATATTATCAATGTCAAAGTTTCTGAGGTTACTAATATCATATTCAATGTTGCAGTTATTTAATACATGACACACTTTACTGAACCAGTTATTTCCATTTACTGCATTCACATAAATTTCCTTCTGAAAATTTAAACATTTCTTAAGTAAACTGTCATCAGGTGCTCTTTCCAATCTTATCCAGTAATTCACCATTCTAATTTTCTGTCTGACATGCAATGGGAATCTACCTGTTTCACCATAGACTGCTAAAGATGGTGTTTGTTTTCTAACTCCTAATATGTTTTTAAGATATGCAAGTTGCAAATTTTCTAATTCAGGCATAGATTTTTCACTTGTCCATATTTCACTATTGTACTCCAGGATAGGTAAAATATAGGTATAAAACATTCGAAGAGATAGCATGGGATCGATTTTTCCTAATGCTTGTTTTGAATCACCTTACAGTGCAAAGAGCGCTTTATGAGCTTGTGTTGAGAGGTATTCCGTCATCTTGCTATGTATTCTACGCTTATTAGTAAGCATATGGCCAAGATATTTGAAGCTGTCAACATTTACTAGTTTTTCCCCATTACAGAAGAAGGTGCTTATTGCTTTGTTACCAATCTGCATCACTTTGGTTTTACTAACATTTACAATAAGGTGCCATTTTTTACAGTAATTATGAAGTGAATTTATACTATTTTGCATGCAATTAGGAGAATCAGTATCAATACAGTAAACAGACCCCACGGTCTGACCATGTTCGGAAATGCCGAAATATGACCCTTAACCAAGGGGAATCCTTGGCGGCATTCCGTAACAGGCTTGACGTCGCCGCAGGAAAAGCTGGTGTCACAGAGCAAGAAGACATGGTGTACCAGTTTATTGAAGGGATGCCCATACACATCAGGACGCATCTCAGAGCCCAAGCTCCGAAAACCATCCAAACCTGCATGCAAACTGCGCAGGCATATCTCCTAGATGACAACACCACAGCAGTCACACCACAGGTAATGTCCATTGCTGAAGCAGGCCCAAGCAAGATAGAAATCGACAATATGATTTCAGCCAAAATGGAGCAAATGCTATTATCAGCCAATAGGTGGGATAGGCCAGACAGCCGCAGAGAGTCCAAATCGCCGTCGCGGACGATATCCATCCAGAGATAGAAGAGATAGCTGGACAAGTGACCAAAGGAGAAGCAACAGCCGAGACAGGCCATACAGGCGTGACGTTAGACGCCGTAGCAACAGCCGAGACAGGCCAGACAGCCGCTCAAACAGGCAATCTCGCCGAGACACAAGCAGAGACCGGCAGTACAGCAGTTCAAGCAGAGACCGGCAGTACAATAGAAGAGACAGGCAAGACAACCTTGACCGGCAATACAATAGAAGGGACAGGCCAGACAGCCGCGACAGAAGATCATCATCGCGTGACTCGTCCAAAATAGCCCAAGCAAGATCACCAGGTCCAAGAAAATCTGTAGCATTCAGGGACTTGCATTGTAGCTATTGTGGTAAGGACAACCACGAGAAGAGGGACTGTTTCCAAATGCAGAGAGACATGTCCAACAATTCCCATTTTTAGATGGGGACCAGAATGCAGACACCAGGCACTTTGTAACCCCCAATGCAAAAGCCATGCAAATTAGTAAATGTTGTGACAGTAACCGTTCGTCTAATATTAGTTCTCCTTGTAGTTTAAACCTTTACTCTCATTCCCTCAATCATCATCAATCATGTCAATCACCCCAGGTCATCGCCAATCATCAGGAACTGACAACTCCACCTGTACAGACAGAAAATCATGTTATACATAGAAATTTTGTGAACACCGTACATAGAGAAATTTTAGAAAATGAATATAGTAACAGTAATGATGTACAACATGTAAGTGACAAATTGAATGACAAATGTGTTGACAACTGTGATCCTAGCTCAAAGCAAAGATCATGCTCAGTACAAAATACTGACACGACAGTAAGTCGACAAAATTAATGACTCACATACCAACCGAAACAGACACAATGACCTTGCACTTGGACAAGCAAAATATGATTGCTCCCAACTAGACAAAAGATTCTCACCTTATTCGACTCTGGCGCAACTCAGTCACTCATATACGCAAAATTTGTAGAGAACAGCCCCTTTCTCGCAAATTTACCAAAAATTCCATCCAAACCGATTGAATTTACAGTAGGAAATGGTGGTTACATTACATCAAATTATGCAATTAAATTTCAATGCTCAATTAACGCCCATACTTTCGAAATAACTGCAATGGTAGTAGACGCACTTGGCGGTATCAATTTAGTTATTGGCAATAAAGCCCTTGAGGAAATTGAAGCCAATTTAGATTTTGCAAAGCACAAACTCACTTTCAATAGACACCCCATTCGCATTTATCCACAAAATGACATTGTGTTGCAACCACACCAAACAAAGACAGTAAGTGTCACTGGGTCAATCCCAAATGCCTTCACGCATTCGCAAGGCATTTTACGTACGTCCCCACGCTTCAATGCGTTTATCTCAGCAACAATGCTCATCAAATTCAATGCAGGCAAGACCAATATTGTAATCACAACCCCCTATGCATTCGCAAAACGCATTTCCACGCAATCACTAATTGGAACTTTCAACACCCACAGCGTATTGAATACATAAAATGTAATGCAATCTTTTGCTTACAACGATGCAGAAACAAGATTCCAATATTACAGTGCATTTCTTCCAACTGAAAAGGACGCAACGACAACAACTGACTGTCTCACAGACAAAGAAACTCCCTCACACGTGATCTTTCACGACAAGATCTTAGAAAAATCAAGTCTCAAAAGTTCCCTTTTCTCGATCATGATGATAAAAGGCTAGAAATGTTTGATGACGAAATTATTTCACGTGATGTAAGGTTAGAAGACAGTATTTTAAATTTTGATGAACAGCTGAAACTCAGACAAATGTTGTTTAAGTACAAACCAGCACTCAGTCTGCATAACGAGGTTGGCAATTCCAACTTGACTGTTGACTTTAAATTGTCAGACGACACCCCATTTTATATCCGACCTTTTCCTGTGGCTCCCAATGAAAAACCAATCATTGACAGAGAATTACAGAAATTGGAACAAATGGGAGTGCTTAAGCCACATACCTCACAATATGCAAGCCCAATAATGTTAATAAACAAGAAGGGTACAACAGCAACGACTTGTAACTGATTTTAGACATCTGAACAAGCGCATAATAAAAAGGAATTTGCCTTTTCCACTCATTGAGACGCTATCCAGACTATTGGACATGCTGAACCGCAAGTTGTCAGTGTGATCGATCTTAAGCAAGCGTATTATTGTCTACTTTTGAGCGAAAAAGCCTCAAATTATTGTACAATAATGAGCTATGCCGGTGGTAAGTCCCTAGCGTATCGCCGTTTGCTGATGGGCCTAAGTATATCGCCATGCGAATTTCAAAAACACATAAATAACATCTTGGAAAAGAACAATGCAGCACCATTTTGTATCGGCATTATGGACGATCTTATTGTGTATTCGAATTCCGTCAGAGAACACTTCGAACATGTGCAAACTATTTTGAGTGCTTTACAGAAAAATGGCCTCAAAACTGCCCGATAAAGCCAAGCTTTTCAGGAAACAAGTTCTGTACATGGGCCATAAAATTGTGATCAAGAATGATCATGCAGGAATTAGACCATTACGCGAGAGAACTGAAGCAATTCGCAATCTCCCAATACCAACAACCAAGCGTCAATTGAAAGGATTTATTGGTAAAGTATCCTATCTATCAATGTACCTTTCCAGACTGCAGACATTACTCAAACCATTACATGCTATTGCCTCCAAGAAAGCATACTTTTTATGGGGAGACGAAGCACAACAAGCATACGACGAAATCCTACAACTACTCGTCAAACCCCCATCACTAGCAATGCCTAACAGTACAGGAAAATTTGTACTTTACACTGATACTTCTAAAATAGGTGTAGGCACCAGCTTATGGCAAATACAGAACAATCAAGAACGTGTTATTGCCTATTTTTCAAAATCGTTGCCTGCAGTAGCGGCCAATTACAGTATAACGGAACTTGAGCTGACTGGTCTATACATTGCAGTGACAGCTTTCAGGTATCTTTTAAAATGTACAAATTTTGATGTGGTGACTGATCATGCAGCGATTCCACAAATGCTGTGGTCTAAAAATGAACCAGCCACGGAGCGCATGAAAAGATTACTTGAAAAATTGAGTAACTATTCCATGAGTGTATCATATATGAAGGGTAACTCGCTTGTAATCACGGACTATCTTTCAATATACCCACAGACAAAGGAACATGAGACAGATGACATTTCATTTGTCATAACTCGTAGTCAGACAAAACAGACACCTCAACCAGCACCGACACTGACTGTAACGACCACGACAGTGGTGAGACCGACAACAGTCAGCAATGACACAGAGACACAACCTCGACGCAGGGGAAGACCACCAAGGCAACGCACACAATCACAAGAGACTGCAGTAGCAGATCTCCGCCAACAGACAGTGCCCCAGCCACGACCACCAGATTTTACAAAACCAATTTTTACTATTCCCAAGCAGACAGAACGCTTGGTAGACACAGTGACTAACAGGCCAGTAACACAAGATACTGGGACAAACAACGACAATAACAGAACAGTCATTGAAACTCACAATGACATTCCAAGACACATGACCAGACCGACACAAGAATTAGACATTGACAAATCACTGATAGTGGCAAAACATATGCCAAATCAGAAACAACTTAGTGAAAGGCTCAGAAAAATACAGAGCAAGGTATTAAAGAACTACTACTTACCATATGACAAAAGAGAAGTTGCTCGATTACAATCACAATGTCCAAATTTTAAAGATGTCTACAGTTACATCACTGAAGATCTCCTGCCACCCAACAAAACGGCAGCAAAACGTGTTATGTTGATAGCAGAAGAATATATTATTGTTGATAAAATCCTGTTCAAATTAGTCCTCAAAGATGATGAACAATGTTTAAAGTTGGCAGTACCTCAAGTACTAGTACCATGTGTTATTTCATTGCATCACGACAATCTCTTAGCATGCCACCAAGGAATTGTCAGAGTCTCAGCAACAATTAGACAGAGATTCTACTTTTCACGCTTGCATGAACAAGTCACCCAATACATACGCACGTGCGCAGTATGCCAAACAAGGAAAATACCGCACAACGAAGAAAGGCCCTTCGAATTGAATATCCCAATATCGTATGCTCCATATGGCACTATATATGCAGATTTGAAGCAAATGCCAGAAACACCGTCTGGATATAAATACATATTGGTGTTAGTATGCAATATAACAAGATTTTTAACTCTTGTGCCACTGCAAAACAAAGATGCTAAAACAGTAGCAGAAGCAGTGTTGCAGCGTTGCACATTACAGTACGGACCGTGTGAGCAGTTCATCAGTGACTTGGGAAAAGAGTGGGACAATACAGTCATGCAATATGTCTTTAAAGCTCTCAAAATTGACCACAAATTTGTTTCTGTGGGAAATCATAAAGCAAACAAATCAGAACGCTTTATAGGCACAATTTCCAATCTTATAACTTCATGTTTGACAGAAAATGGTCATGAATGGCCCATTTTTGTTAATTCAGTGGCGTATGCTTATAATTCGTTTGCTAGCCCCTCGCTAGGCAATATGTCACCGTATTATTTGCTTTATTTACGGCACCCCAGGACAACTTTTGATTGTGGCAATATTTCAGACATTGCTCTCAACTACAGAGACTATGCTGAAAAGCTAAAACAGCGCCTTGAGAAAGTCAGCACTTTAATGCTAGAAATAAGCAACTCAATAAAACCACCAAATATCAGACCTTTTCTGAGAACATGCTTGTATATCTACTGGCTCCATCTGCCAGCGCATTGCAGACTAATTCAAAGAAAATCAGGCTAGATTTTGTGGGACCATTAGCAATAAAAGAAATGCTAGATCGCTCCCATGCAATATTGGAAACCCTGGAAGGTCATAGACTTGCAGGAGTGTTTCATGTAAATCGCTTAAAAATTGCCTGGATTCGAACTGACAAAGGCAGTGTAAGTAAGAACAGTGAACTTACACAAAATGGCATAACAAAAATAATTGCAGACAAAACAGGAGCAAAACCACCGGCACCAGGCCAGTACTGCAAAATTCAAGCTGAAATGCAGCCCAACTTTACAATGGCCCAAAACTGCATCAACCATGCAAAGCACAATGGATACACAGCAGTGTCATATCCAATGCAAAAAGAGCAATTAAATAGACTGATTACTCAACCAGTCCCAAAGACCTCTTATTTTGCAATTCAGAAGGCCAGATTAAAGAATGGCGAAGTACAAATACTAGTAAGTTTGAACGACAAATCCCATTGCGGGAATACATGGCTTGACATGAGGGTCCACCCTCACTGCTCAGAATACGTAGATACATTGTTGCGCCAGGCATTTCTGGAGACTCTGCAGTAGAAAACTCACTTTTAAACAACAATATACTCAATTTTAAACAACAAAGCCCAATGTGTGACGATATCCTACACTCAATTCGAATTGGTGTATGTGTGGATAGGAAAATTTATTATTTATGTTAGATTTGTAGTTCTGTACGGCCCTATAGTTGTCTACGGGAGGACACTATAACACGCCTATGCAGATTATTGTTATTATATGTAAATATTACCTTTGTGAAACTTTGTTGTTCTTTCACTGTTAAATGTCCATTAGACATGGCACAACTGGTGTGGTATCACATTTTGATATCATTTCATAGCGCATGCCCCCTATGCGCTATATCAATACAAAATTAGGGTTATAGGGCGCTATTTCAGAAATAAATTTCAGGTCACAAAATTCAAATAGGCGCATTCCCTGCGCCCGTAACATATAAATAGGGATTCACTACATTAGACGCGAAGTCCCATGCGTTTTATATAAAAATTAAATACGGGTCATGAATGCTATGTCCTGGCATTTATTTATTAAAAGTAAATAATAGGACAGCAGATGTAATAGTCCTCACATCATGCAACTTTGTTACACTATACAAAGAGGACACGCTGGCAAATTTAGCCCTTCAAGCCAGCACAAAACAATTTATGCAACTGCATAGAAATGCAGTTGTTTGAAACCCTAATGGGAATTGTGTTTTATTCGGCTTGCACTCTGAGATAATGCTCAGTACCAAATTGCCTATTCATTTGGCAGGTTGTAACACCTATCCGCCGTAATAGGTACTTCCTTTAATGGAAGATTGCCCTAAATGTTATTGTTTAATATGTGGAATTTGTATACTCTCAACCTTCAGGTGGCTATCTGCTCTATACGCCTAACAGGGTCTGGACACAGTCCTGCAACCCAAACACTACAATCACACATAAAGGTCTGTTTGTTGTAAAACTGCAGTGCCAATGTTCACTAGAATCGCATCACACACAAATCCACTCAGATTCACTAAGCTGCACAGTAACAAACTCCACAATACAGTATAGTGTTAATTTTTTAGTGTTTACCAAACTATACAATAAAATGATGCCAATCGACTTCACACCATCACAATACACCAATGAACCTTACAATTTCCATTTGCCAAAGACTCTACACGACAAATTACGACTGACAACACTTAACTTAGACGACGACGATGACACACTTGAGACTGACTTAGACTCATACACATCATTTTGGCATCATTTTATTGTATAGTTTGGTAAACACTAAAAAATTAACACTATACTGTATTGTGGAGTTTGTTACTGTGCAGCTTAGTGAATCTGAGTGGATTTGTGTGTGATGCGATTCTAGTGAACATTGGCACTGCAGTTTTACAACAAACAGACCTTTATGTGTGATTGTAGTGTTTGGGTTGCAGGACTGTGTCCAGACCCTGTTAGGCGTATAGAGCAGATAGCCACCTGAAGGTTGAGAGTATACAAATTCCACATATTAAACAATAACATTTAGGGCAATCTTCCATTAAAGGAAGTACCTATTACGGCGGATAGGTGTTACAACCTGCCAAATGAATAGGCACCAACCGGATCATACCCCAATCAGAAGTACAAATTCCATGGGACACATATAGAGGATGTAGACGCCTAACCAGGGAATGCCACACTGTGAAGGTCATCCTCCTCCAAGCAGACCAGTCATGGATAGTCAGCTCATGGACGAAGCTGGCCACCCCCCGCAGTGGACTACCAATGCCCTACGCCCGGCACAGGTACACAGAAGAGCAAGGCCCACCAACGGCACCAATGCTGCCTCCTGGCACTGACATACTGGCCCCCAATCAAATCAGATGGGTGAGACCAGCTAGCCAGTCCACCTCTGAAGCCATCAGACCAGCAATCCAACCCGCCGCCGCCGAAGCCACAACATCCGCCCTACCCACTGCCGAAGAAGCCATCCAAAGGCAAACAGAGTCTGAGGAAGCACATAACAATTCCATCATCCACGTGACCACCCCTATGCATCACTAAATCTCCACTTTATAGACTTATAGACATTATAAAGATCAAAATTCAAATTAACATTTTTTAGACCATGTTTTACAGAAAGTCGGTGAAAATTACCAGTCATTAGTTGACACTCGAAAGTTTGAATATTACTTATCGCTAAATTTTGCTCAAACTTTGAACATTTCTTCAATCCCAGGCCACATCACCAGAGAATATTTTCAACTAATTTTTTTCTAAAACTCTATAAAAAAAAAATTTTATAACTAAAACATGTAGCTGGTTAAACAATATATCTATGGCATATTTTCTTCATGTGATGCTTCATCATCCTCCAGGTCACTAACCATTCCTTTGTTTAAGCCATAGTAGCTTGTAGCGGCCTGCAATTCCTATGAGGATGTCATCAACTTGGTAGTCAACATACAGCACGTTGACGAAGACCAACGTAAACACCGCCAAACGCTGAAAGGAGATTATAAGTCGTGTCCCTGATGCTTCAGACAAACGCTTATCTTCTTTCATAAGTCGTGTCCTTCCATCAACGCTGAAGCTGTCCGCACCTCCATCGAGTGGAACAACCCCCCGGAAAGGACCAAAAGAAGAAGACGACATTAAACACTATGAAGATCAGCTACCAGAAGAAGAAGAAGATCAGCTACCAAAAGAAGAAGAAGACATTAAACACTATGAAGATCAGCTACCAGAAGAAGAAGAAGCGAAGTCCCATGCGTTTTATATAAAAATTAAATACGGGTCATGAATGCTATGTCCTGGCATTTATTTATTAAAAGTAAATAATAGGACAGCAGATGTAATAGTCCTCACATCATGCAACTTTGTTACACTATACAAAGAGGACACGCTGGCAAATTTAGCCCTTCAAGCCAGCACAAAACAATTTATGCAACTGCATAGAAATGCAGTTGTTTGAAACCCTAATGGGAATTGTGTTTTATTCGGCTTGCACTCTGAGATAATGCTCAGTACCAAATTGCCTATTCATTTGGCAGGTTGTAACACCTATCCGCCGTAATAGGTACTTCCTTTAATGGAAGATTGCCCTAAATGTTATTGTTTAATATGTGGAATTTGTATACTCTCAACCTTCAGGTGGCTATCTGCTCTATACGCCTAACAGGGTCTGGACACAGTCCTGCAACCCAAACACTACAATCACACATAAAGGTCTGTTTGTTGTAAAACTGCAGTGCCAATGTTCACTAGAATCGCATCACACACAAATCCACTCAGATTCACTAAGCTGCACAGTAACAAACTCCACAATACAGTATAGTGTTAATTTTTTAGTGTTTACCAAACTATACAATAAAATGATGCCAATCGACTTCACACCATCACAATACACCAATGAACCTTACAATTTCCATTTGCCAAAGACTCTACACGACAAATTACGACTGACAACACTTAACTTAGACGACGACGATGACACACTTGAGACTGACTTAGACTCATACACCGCGACTTACAATGGACAGGCGGAATTTAACATCATTCAATGGATTGGCAGTGATCAAGTGTCCCTGATCTCCGCAGCAGCCATGTTGGTCATGTTAATGGCACAGATAGCGACCTTCATCATTCTGGCCTATCTGTGGCGACAACTACAAGCCAACCAGCAATTACTGCTTGCAACAGCCGCATTAGTGGGCACCACACAGGCATTAAAATTTTATGCCCCCACTACACCAGCAGCCCCATCCATAGTGACGGAAGACACTACACCATTATGGCGGACAAAAGTTATAAACACTGCATTAATTCTTTCTATTTTTAACACCGTCTTGATTCTGAGTGATCGGATCAAGCCTGCATGCCACCGACTCGCAGAAAGAAACACGTATTTGGCCACTTTAGAGACTGAAATGTATATTTGTCTGTACTCAAATGCACAGTTTCTACATCTGCGCATAACAACATTGCCATATGACCTGCAAGCCATCACCGCCATAGAAGACAGCACTGTAAAAACCTTCTACACCTTATGGCGAGGTATGTGTGGATACTTCTATGTTGACTGGGCCCCCATCGATCTAGGTACTGACACCAACCGGATCATACCCCAATCAGAAGTACAAATTCCATGGGACACATATAGAGGATGTAGACGCCTAACCAGGGAATGCCACACTGTGAAGGTCATCCTCCTCCAAGCAGACCAGTCATGGATAGTCAGCTCATGGACGAAGCTGGCCACCCCCCGCAGTGGACTACCAATGCCCTACGCCCGGCACAGGTACACAGAAGAGCAAGGCCCACCAACGGCACCAATGCTGCCTCCTGGCACTGACATACTGGCCCCCAATCAAATCAGATGGGTGAGACCAGCTAGCCAGTCCACCTCTGAAGCCATCAGACCAGCAATCCAACCCGCCGCCGCCGAAGCCACAACATCCGCCCTACCCACTGCCGAAGAAGCCATCCAAAGGCAAACAGAGTCTGAGGAAGCACATAACAATTCCATCATCCACGTGACCACCCCTATGCATCACTAAATCTCCACTTTATAGACTTATAGACATTATAAAGATCAAAATTCAAATTAACATTTTTTAGACCATGTTTTACAGAAAGTCGGTGAAAATTACCAGTCATTAGTTGACACTCGAAAGTTTGAATATTACTTATCGCTAAATTTTGCTCAAACTTTGAACATTTCTTCAATCCCAGGCCACATCACCAGAGAATATTTTCAACTAATTTTTTTCTAAAACTCTATAAAAAAAAAAATTTTATAACTAAAACATGTAGCTGGTTAAACAATATATCTATGGCATATTTTCTTCATGTGATGCTTCATCATCCTCCAGGTCACTAACCATTCCTTTGTTTAAGCCATAGTAGCTTGTAGCGGCCTGCAATTCCTATGAGGATGTCATCAACTTGGTAGTCAACATACAGCACGTTGACGAAGACCAACGTAAACACCGCCAAACGCTGAAAGGAGATTATAAGTCGTGTCCCTGATGCTTCAGACAAACGCTTATCTTCTTTCATAAGTCGTGTCCTTCCATCAACGCTGAAGCTGTCCGCACCTCCATCGAGTGGAACAACCCCCCGGAAAGGACCAAAAGAAGAAGACGACATTAAACACTATGAAGATCAGCTACCAGAAGAAGAAGAAGATCAGCTACCAAAAGAAGAAGAAGACATTAAACACTATGAAGATCAGCTACCAGAAGAAGAAGAAGCTGACAGCTTGATTAACAGCATAACCATAAAACGGAATTTATTCAGAAACATGGAACTATATGGCATAACCATAAAACTGAAGTTATTCAGAAACATGGAACATGGAACTATATGGCATAACCATAAAAACTGAATTTATTTCAGTCATTTAATAGAAAATGTCAAACAATCAATTTTTACCATATGAATAATTATATGCAAAGTGTCAAAAATAGACCACAGGTATCATATATTCACCTTCATGTTATACTGTGAATTTCATTGTTGATATTTATTGTATTACCACATCATCATTCAAGTTCAAATAGACATGTGTTCCCCTCACAACGAATCAAAGCTAGAAATAATAAAATTAACTTTTGTAACCTTAAATTTATATTTAATGTTCCTTGTAACTTAATTTTATAACCCCATCCGAGGCATGTTATGTTTATATTTTATACCTTCAATATTGTTAATATATTTGGAGTAATTCTCTATGTATTTAGAGTCCACATATGGAGCTCATCTATTATGAATAGGACAGGCCTTACCATCTGCCTATATTATCTAAGAATTACAATAGACCATTCTGCTGTACCATTAGATAAAGTAGCTAACAGCTGGATAACCAGCCTCTGTATTGATCCCTTGATCTCTTGGATCCCAGCCATAGTACTGTAGCCACCTAGTGGCCATCTCTGGACTACCTCTTATGTAAGAGTAGGCCAAGGGTATATAATAGAGGAGAACACCACTGAACTTGATCTGTCATTCTGAACTTCATCCTTCATCATCACTTTATGTTTCATCATATAAAGCCTCTCAAACTCTACATCAGACTTTGTCTTCCATATTATAATATCTTCGGATTTCACCTGATTTGGCATGGAATGAATAAGATAGTGAAGTACTGAACTGAACTGATTTTATTTCACATTGATAACACAATTATTGTTCCAGGACATTTTACAGGGCGGGGGCCTAGCTCAGACGTAGCGCTCTGGCTTCCAACCGCTGGGTCCCGGGTTCGATTACCGGTCGGGCCTAAAAACTCCAGGACATTTACACAAACACATTATAATTCCATATGACTGGATATATACAAAAACATGATCATTTAATAAATTTTCTGGGGAAAGTCACGTTCAAGTTAAAGTATGATAATTAGTATTTGTTATGATGTGCCAATGTGGGGAAGATCCCAGTAGCAGAGGTACTGAAGCTAGGAACACCCCTGGTGATAATGCTGAGATGATAATAGCTAACAATCACATAGAAAATTTTGAGCAACTAAACAAAGAAGACAAATTTTAGACCATCATGAAATCAAAAGAGCTCTGAGTTGTTAAAATCCCTCGGAAAATTTATCGTAAATATTGATGCCTAATAATGTTAATCCTACTGTAAGGATATTATTACCTTGAATTTTTAGCTATATTTAGCATATTATGATCTATGTATAAAATAATGAGAACCTGTATAGCATATTTCTGTAGACCGGTGTAGCTTTAGTTAGATTTAGTGAGTAGAGCTTTAGTTATATGTGACAAATGTATCTTTTCTGATATGAATCAATGTCAATAAAAGCCATATATATAATGTTTGGGTCATCATCTATCATCGAGCATTAACCATCACTCCCCAAACTAGCAGTTTCTGCACTATAAGTATGTGATCTATGGCTTTTACATTCATGTATATAACTGTTGACTATGCCGTGTTGTATATACTCCTAATTCAAATGTTGACTTAAATTAACATTGTGATAATGAACAGTATTAACTGCAGTAATATATGTATTTAGGGTTACTGTATACATGTGATATATTTCTATATATATATATATAAAATATTATATGTGAACTATATTTACAATGTCAGCTGATAATATTTCATTAAAAGGTTGTTTTCTAGGCCACAGGCTGTGACCAACAACAGACAACAAAAAACTGACATGCTGGATTCCATGATCGATGGTCCGGAACTATTACATGCTAGACTCTCCAATGTCTATAAATAGCTTTCAACATGGCCTGATGCATGGGCTATTTACGGGGGGGTCGTCCTTGTGTTTTGCTGAATTTTATTATTTGTGTACTTTAGGTGTTTAATGGATCAAGTACCTTTTGTAAAAAAAGTTCCACTTTGTTAGTTGTAAGTGGATCAATAAATAATGAAGTTTTAAAACTCTGCTCAGGAACGGAGATATTCAGTACTTATATAGCACTTTTGAAGGTAGGTGTCAACAGTAACTTGTTCTTTGGGATGTCAGACAATATCAGTGTTGTACATGGCCAAATGTGCCACGTGCGTTTTCCATGAGAAGGATAAACGCATGGAAAACGCATGGTTTTTAGCTAATTATAATTAGACAAAAACCATGCGTTTATCCAAACGCATGGAAAACACGTAGCACAAGTTGCCATGTAGGGCTTGTTCTGAGTGACACATATCACAGAAGTCAGATTTCTGCATGCATGGTGTCTCTAGTTGCAGAAAAGTTTACAAATAAGAGATTTCCTAGTTAATACACCTCTGAAGCCACAGAAAATACAATATTTGCACAGAATCCTCCTTCAATGTTTTATACAGTTTACTTTAGTAAGATTACTGTGGTGGCGGCATGGTACAAATTGTGATGATGAAATGTAAAAACATATTTTTACATTTGTGAAACATGTATGTACTGTTTTATAAACATTATATACAAATGTACAGTTTGATGAAAAATGACTAGTTATTGGCCGCAAGTGCTGCCTCATCTTGTGTCACTGGCCGTAAGTGCTGCCCCGTTGCATGGTGTTATAAAAAAAAAGAATAATTTAGATGAGATTATTATTTTAGGCCTATAGATTATAATTTGATATGGTTTGTATATCAGAGATGCAAGACCTGCTTATAATAATGAAAGATATTATGTGTTAATGTTTAGTTGATGCTCGGTCCAATGTTTATCCAGCCTGTTCTTGAACATATTCATTGAAGACAGTATGACATGGTTTGGAAGACCATTGACAATTCTATATCTGAAGGAGTATTTCATGAGATTAAGACATATTCCACCTTCCACATACAGCTTTAGGTCGTTCCCTCGTCTTCCTGATGAGCTCCTTGATAGATCAAGGCTGACTTGGCTGTCATATAATCCTGTCATGATTTTAAAGGTCTCAGTCATGTCCCCTCTAAGGCGTCTGAAGGATAATTTTGGGAGATTTATATCCTTAAGCCTTTCTGGATATGTTTTGTTCTTGAGTCCATTTGCTTGTTTTGTAGCTCTTCTTTGCACTGCTTCCAATCTTTGGATGTATTGTTTGTAATGGGGGTTCCAGATGATGAGGCCATATTCCAGATGGCTTCTGACAAGTGATGTTAGGGCGGGGGCCTAGCTCAGAGGTTGCGCTCAGGGCTTCCAACCGCTGGGTCCCGGGTTCGATTCCCGGTCGAGCCTAAGTTGGATGGCTGTTTTATCCTTCGTCTCATTTCCATGGTCTCTGCCTGTCCTAATTAGCCCAACTGGTGCAGAAATACCGGACGTAAAGCCCTAATCACACACACACACTGGCAAGTGATGTATATAATGGAACAAATATTTGAAGAGTCAACATGTCGATTGATCTTCGTATAATGCCCATATTCCTTGATGCTTTCTTGATGGCAGCACTTGTGTGTTCCTCAAAGCGTAGATTGCAGTCAAATATTATTCCTAAGTCTTTTTCTTGATGGACTGTTTGGAATTCGCATTTTGTGTTGGTCTCAGACATTAGGTATCTAGTGGGAAGGTTGAAATTGGATCTACCATTCTGGATGAACATCTGTTTGCATTTTTCTGGGTTGAATTTCAACCATTGGTCATCTTGTATGATATAGTTTTTCCAGCATTTCTATGGAACAGCCTAGTGTCGTCAGCAAAGAGAAATACTCTTGAGTTGATAGTATTCGGGAGATCATTGATAAAGATGGAAAAGAGCAACGGTATGGATCCTTGATTTTTTGCCTTGGACGACTACTTGTTGTTGTCTTGTTAGGAGGAATTCTGATAACCATGCTCTGAGACAGCCTCTTCCTCTTATTCCATAGTGGTCAATTTTGCCGGGCTTGATTTGAGAATCTTCTTCATGATGTCCTGTTTTGGGAAACACAGGGCCACGCATATCGCTGCCTCCAAACGTCAGGAGTCCTGCGCATGGAAGACGCGTTGTGTTAAGAGATCCCATATGGTTGTGCTTGTACATCGTTATCAATAGGTTGAAATAAGGTATTTCATTCCAGATTTAGCAAGTTTTTCATCTGCATGGAATCAGCTTCGGAAAAGTTGAGCCTGTGTTTGGCGTTGCAGGTAATAAACTCATTATAGCAGTTGAAGTTTATCTTTAGGATCGAGTGGTCGCTATTGCCTAGGCCGGACTCATGGGTGATTTGGCTAACCGTAGTTTCTTCATTGGTAATGACCAGGTCCAATAAAGATGGAGTATCTTGACCTCTAGCTCTAGTAGGAGATGTGACATGTTGATGCCAATTGCAATTTTGGATCTGTTGCAGAAAGGTGACTGTGCATGTGATGAGGGAGTAGCTCGGCTTGTAAATTGTTCCCAGTTTATTTCTGGGTAATTGAAATCACCTAGGATTAGAATATGTGAAGGTGCGTTATGGTATATCGTCCCTAGGTAAATAATAAATTCTTGGTTGTTGTCCTCGGTTGAGTTTGGGCTCCGGTACATGACATGGAGTTGGAGTTTGTCTCCTCCCTGCAGTCCTAATTGGATGCTACAGGATTCATCTTTATGCTTTGTCGCTTAATAAAATTGAGCAAAGGCAGTTTCATCATTATCGGTTGTCGTAGACAATACATCAAACTTACTGATGATGACTGACACTGTTGACTTATCACCAAGATACATGTAAGTATCAGCAGCCACTCCAAACAAAGACTTGCGATAGCTCTTCTAAGTTTCATTTCTGGAGGACAACCTGATTGTTGTGGAAATTCCATGACCTCAAATTTCTATCTCCTGTATGTCGTTTCTCCCTTGGCATTAGTGCCTGAAAATTTAGGAAGTGTTGACAATTTCCTGTCATCATAACCATCACCCTCATCTGACTCTTTGCTATCTTCATTCTCAGGTGCTTCTGCCTTAGTAGTACATGTAGTCTTCAACTTGGAAAGAAGATCTGTCTTGGCATCTTTATCCAAGCCAACAAGCAATACCGCACCTGGAGGCCTAATGGTTACCGCACTTGAATGTGAATCCACTGGCTTTTCAGGACATGGGTTCACATCCCGCTCTGGTGCCTAACTCAAGACTGAACTGAAACAGAGGTGAAAACGAAAGCCGAATATGTAACAAAAGTCTAAACAGGAAATTGACATTGAAAAAGAAAAACCAGCACAGAACATTCATATCAAGTTACTGCCTAGTATCAATGCCTAGTGGGAATGAATAGACAAAATAAAACACATGCAGCTACTCTGACTACTTTCAGTACAGAAATCTAGTCAGAGTAGAGCTACCTGGCGAACCGGGGTATATCAGCACATCAAAGAAGAAGAAGAAGCAAATGATCAAGTAACCACTTTTTAGAATTTTCATCTAAGTCTTTGATTAAGATAAGTAGTAGTAGTAAAATTTTATTTAAAGTCTTTTTAAATCACGGTGTCACATTCAATGTACAATACAAAATATATGACCCAAGCCGAAGCTTCTGTAAGACATATTAGGAACAATAATATACAGTTTGGAAAGTATAAGTATAGAATTAATCTATAAAACAAATCTATTCTGCAATATAGTATATATAATAATAATAATAGCACACATATAAAGCACTCCATCATACAATTCAGCACCTTAGAGGAAATAAAGATTGCACAAATGATTCTTAAATATTTCAATGCACAAATTTTGACAAGATTAGTCTGTCACATCTATGATAAATTTATATTCGTATTATTTTGAGAATTCAGCCAGCTAGTCACAGCAGTTTTGAAGCTACTGAGTGATACTTTGCTTCTGATGTTACTTGGTATATGCATCCACAATTTACTTCCATAATACCGAAAACTTTTTTGCCATATGTCATTGTTTGGAACTGGGGGATATGAAAAGTGCCATTTGTTCTCAGATTGTAACGATCTTCCCTATCTGAAAAAAGTTCCTGTAAGTAAGTGGGGGCCGTTTTACACTTTATTTTATACATTTGTATGGCCACTGATTTTATGCATCTTTGGGTGATTGTTAATTTATTAGCTTCTCGACATGGTTCTTCGTACGGCATTATATTTTGATTTTCAATGAATCTTAGCGCTCTTTTGTTCATCGAGTTTATCCATGTTTAATTTGCCAGTGAACATCCAGACTAGAGGACAATAGTTAAAGTTGCTACCTATATAACTGTTATATAAAGTTTTTTTACATTGTTTATCCAAATAGTGTTTTATTCTTTTTAAGGCATTGATTTGCTTACTTGTCTGATTACAGATATCATCTATGTGAATCTTGAAGTTTAGTTTGCTATCGATCTCTATGCCTAAAACATTTATGGCTGAGGATGACTTAATAAATTTATCGTTTATTCTTAAGGTTTGGTTGTAAGTTGTGTCCTGTTTGCTTAGAAACATTAGTTGAAATTTCTCTGCATTGGCTTTCATGTAGTTTGCTTGGAACCATTCCATGGCAATTACACAATCATCTTCCAGGGTTTTCGTGACTTCACTTAAATTAGAGCTAATATAACAAAGTGTATTGTCATCGGCATAGTAATAGGTCTTTGATCCTATATTCAAGTACAGGGAATCGTTTATAAAGATGTTGAATAACAAGAGGCCGAGTATAGACCCTTGTGGGACGCCCTTAATGTTTGTTACCCATTCTGAGAAGGTATCACCTATTTTGACACGTTGTAATCTTTCTATAAGGTAAGATTTGATCATTTCACATGCATTGATGCTAAAGCCATATGCATGAAGTTTGGTAATTAATAGGCCATGAGACATACAGTCAAATGCTTTTGATAGATCAGTTGCTACTATCCCTATTTTTTGGTCATTATCTAATGCGTTTCTCCAGTCCTCTGTCATTCTTACTAATATGTCTTGACAACCATAACCCTTTCTAAATCCAGATAAGTATTTGTGTAGTGATGGTTGTACGTATTCATATATCTGGTTATACATTATTTTTTCTATTACCTTTGATAGAGCTATGAGCAAATTTACTGATCTATAGTTATCTTTATTTAGTTTGTCCTTTTTGTATAGGGGTGCTATGTTAGCCTTTTTCATGTTATCCAGAAACTTTTGTTGTTCAATACATTTGTTAGCTATTAAAGTTACTGGTTTGATAAGATTCTCACTAGTCTGTTTAATGAATTTTATGTTCGCACATAGGATTTTATAGCTTTTTTTTTTTTTTCGTCTATTATGATTTATATTTTCCAGAATTATGTTTACACTAAAATTATTAGCATAGTCAGCGATTATTTGTTCAGTGTTTCTAGTGTTATCCTCTTTACCTCCAATTACTGATCCTATTTCCCTGAAGAATGTGTTAAAATATTACAAACTTCCATACAGTTTGTTATAATCTGATTACCCTCCTTGAGGGGTATGTTATCAGATTTAGTCCTGGTTTTTGAGAAGATTGGTTTTATTGTTTTCCATAAATCCTTGTTTTTTGTACCCAATTGACATTTCTCTTCAAAATACTTTTTAATATCTTTTCTTTTTAACAATGTTACAATGTTTCTATGTTTTCTGTATTGGGCAAGATTGGTTATCTTTCTATGTTTGAAGAATTTATTCCTGTACTGATTGCGCTTTAGAATAGCCTTTTTGAGTTCTTTGGTCATACATTGAAAATCAGTTACTTTAATAACTTTTTGCCTTTTATGTGCATGCTTGTCTAAAATGGTTATCAGTACAGCTTGTAACTTGTTGAAGGCGCTATATTTACATCAACTTCTAGCATTGTAGTCGGTTCTAGGTTCATGGCTGCTAGTTCTGCATTCACTTGTTCATACTTTATACTTGATAGCTTCCAATACATAACTACCTTTCTGGGTGGTATAGGAAGATGTTGTTTTAGTAAACCACCTATGAGATTGTGGAAGTCACTAATACCAGTATCTATCGAAAAACCTTTTGTGTACTTCCTACGTTTTGTTACAAGCATTACGTCAAGTAACGTTGGTTGATTGGATTTGAAACATGTTGGTTCATTAATTATGTTTGTTAAGTTATACACAGGGCATAGAACAGACAGTGCATTATTATGTAACATGTTGAAGTTTAGATCACCTATGATTATTACATGTTCGTATTGGTCATAAATACTTTCACATGTGTTTTCAAAGTATATTTTGAAGTCCTTAGCATTCATCTTTGGGTTTTGTACATGCATACCAT
Organism: Alitta virens; assembly: GCA_932294295.1. Lineage (NCBI taxonomy): Eukaryota > Metazoa > Annelida > Polychaeta > Phyllodocida > Nereididae > Alitta > Alitta virens. Next base: position 37,330,543 of record OW028578.1, read on the forward strand.
CATTATTTTATGGCCATTGCAGTTCAACTCAACTGACAGACATTTAATATTTTCAGAGCATATGCTTATTGGTCCTATTGTTGAGGGAATGTTTTTTGAGACATACACAAGGAGACCACCGCTATTTGATCGCTTATCCTGTCTACATAGTGTAATTTTCAACTTCATACAATGAGTTTTGACAGGAGGAATCAATTTTAGTTTCGCTCAGTGCTAGTACTTAAAATCTGCTGCTCATTAGCAGACTGGATATTTCATCAAACTTAGGGTGTAAACTATTAACATTTAGATGACTGACTATTACATTGTTTGGATGCGAGTTTCTAATTTCTTTAGCCTTTAGAATGGACACTGTTTCATTACAATCAATTCCATTCTCATTACATGCATTGTCACTTAATGTATCATTCGTTACACTGATGTTCTCATTTGATATAAAGCTACCATCTAAATCTATGACATGATTTTCTAAAGCGTTGTCATTCACAACTGTTTCTTCAAGGTCATTCCTAGATTTAACATTACCCATCACTATATCATTTCTAGATTCATTACATGCTGAACCATCATTTATCACAGTCTCCACAATATCATCATTAAACTTGTCAACATTCAAAATACTATCATCAACATTCAGAACAGTGTTATCACAACTGAGCTTAGCATAGTCATTTGTGAGGACTACAGAGTTTGCTTCAACTGAGCAGTCACGGGCGGCCAGTCTTGCATGGCCAACTTCCTAGTATACATCACTATTATGACGTTGTCTGTAGTGATCAGAGTGGCAGTGTTTTTTCTTGTGTCCAGAATTGCCACAATTCCAACAGGTGACAGTTGCAGTCTGTCGGCATTGCTCTGTGAGGTGGCCCGGTTCTCCGCACCGGTAGCATCATAAGATAAGATCCAACTTTATTTATAGTCGGAGGTGTAAAAACAAACAAAAGAACATAAGCTATAAAGCTTTTAGCCGACTGATAATGATTTGAAAGAGATTATGACTGAACTATACAGGAATTATTTTGCTGACAGATTATGCATGTCTGCATTTACATATTTCCAGGGAACTGCAACATCTTAATAAATCTTTGAACTTAGCTAATTAATCTACTTCTTTTAATTCAACAAGTAAAGAATTCCAACTCATAGCACCTAGATACATAATAGACCTGAAATCATATTACATAGTGTTGTATCTCATCTCATATGGCGTAATGTGCCTGGTAAAAAATTAGCTTGTTATAGGTCTTGCCATGTCATGGAGTACTTTATAAACAAATTCTGCTAGACTAGTTTTCCTTGTTACGTAAAGCTTTTTTTTTTACAAGTTCTTTCTAGCAGTTGGTTGTATGGGCTATCATAATCATTGCAAACTAATCGTATTGCTCTTTTATTTAGTTTCTCAAGTTTCTTGTTTTGTCCCATTGTGAAAGTATTATACACAAGTGTGAAATAGAAAATTAGATGAGATAAATGATTCGTATATTATGAGTTTACTTGTGTAATTAACGTGTTTACATAGTCTTTGGAGTGCATTTATTTGCTTTGCTGCTTTTCTACTAATTATTGATACATGGCAGTCAAAATTCAGTTTGTTATCAATGTTGACACCTAACAGCTTAACAACAGACTTAGATTGTATTATATGATTGTCAATCTCAAAATCTATGGAAACATTTCCCATACTCAGACATATGGCTTAGAATTTAGATGAAATTGCTTTCATCAAATTATTTTTGAACCATGCAATTTCTAAAACGGAAGTTTCTTCAAGTTTGTCCTTTATGACCACTGGGTCTCTGTGTGCATAGGATAAGGTGTTATCGTCAGCATAATTGTAAACACTGCAAGAACTACTAAATTCAAAAAGGAAATCATTTATGTAAATATTAAATAAGAGGGGGCCAAAGAGAGAACCTTGGGGAACACCAGTTTTCCAATTGAACCATTCGCTTTTGATGTTACCTTGTTTTACAATTTGTTTTCTATTTTTTAAGTAGTCCAGTATGAATGAGCAGGCTCATGTGATAAACCATATGCATGTAACTTCGCAATTAGTAGGCCATGAGGCAGGTAGATCATCAAACTCAGACATATTGATGGGTGCTAAGTCCCCTAAAAAATGTTTGAGTAACTCTCAAGCCACTAATTAGGTTAACTTTGGACACAAACGGTTACTTGGTCAAAGCAACTTGAATATTATAAGTTAACTAAATCAAATTAATTAAAACTTTATACTATTGGTTTGGCTATGTTCATTACTCTTTGTGAAACTGATAAATAAGATAAATAAATTAAACAATGAATAGAAAATTAAATTTGGAATGAAGTATAGAAATTGAATTTGGAATAAAGTATCACTGAATGAATAATAAGCTGCTTTTAAAATGCTATTAAATTGCCAATCAATAATTAAATTAATAATAAATCTGAATTGTAATAAATTTGATAAATAAAATAATAATTCAGGAATGAATTTCTTAACAGATTAATAAGTAAATTAGGTTATTCTAAGTAATTAATGAAATATTATACAAGTAGATAGCTTATGAATCTAGTAACACTGAACCAACTGCAAGTCAATATTCCTATCCAAAACCTTCAATCAATCACATGGCATTAACAACCATACAAACTAATGCCAAATTACTCAAATTCACTCAAGTTTCAATGAATAATACCAAGTTAAATTGTACAATCAACAATAATCACAGTAAATTCAAAGCATCATCAATCAATGCAAAATGAAACTCAAGAACAGCTAATGTAAATTCAACTCAAGAGCAATCAATGTAAACTAATAGCAATATATTCACCTTCAACTCAATATGAAGTGACTAAAGGTAGACAAAAGACAATCACATGCACCAGTAAGCACACAAAGTTAAATGTAAATCGGCAATTATGTAAATAAATAGCAAATAATGAGTCTTAAACACCCTAATAAAATTAAATTAGACCTTATATCACAAAACTTCGAGTATCAATCATATTACAGAACTCTTAATATATGTTGTAACTCTTAGATTATTGTGAGTTGATTTTAAAGGTCAACAGTAAGTCCTGCAAATGTCAATGCAAGGTCTCAACCTTGACCCAAAACACAACACTTATTGACTTCACAGTTTGTTGTAATTTGTTGTCACTGTTGAAGGGATTACACAGGTAGAAACAAATGTGACCCTGAATCACTTAAGCAGCAGTTAAGTCTCTTAAATAGCAGCTGCTTAATTTATATTATACCTTTCTTGTAGACTTAAGATGGATTATAGTCGAAAGCTTGCTGGTTGGGTTGTTCTCCCAAATGTAGACCAAAGTTGATTGCTGATCAGTGTCTGTAAATCCTGTCGTCTGTGCCATTGTTGCACCAAAGACACATAGTTTCTTAAAACAGCCTTTATTGACCACTTGGCACTGAATGAGATACCAGATACCAATATAAATTCATGGGAATTTCTGGCTGGAGTAGTATAAACTGTTGCCTGGATAGGTAATGTTATTTTACTATTATCTAGCTTAAATATATCATGTATGATTTTTTTTTTATTGAAGCAAATCTTTATTGATTTGATTGGAAACTTCAATCAGTAATTTGTACATAAAGTTTCTGCAAATTTGTCAATTCAGTGCCAATAGGTGATAGTAATTGGTGGAGGCTGATTCAGGATTTATCACACAAGAACGCTAGAGTAGACAACTTCAAAAAAATTTAAACAGAAACTTAATCCCTCTTAGAATTGATTGTTGTTAGTTGTTTGTCATCAGGTGGTTGATTTTAAACAGAATAGGTATATATTCTGCAATGAGTGTATCAGAAGCAATAGTACTCCACTGCTCATGGATCTTATTTTTCACAATGATATTATTGGATGGCCAGGTATGCAGATTAATTTATTTTTTCAAAATCATAAATAAAAATCTAACTATAACTATCAAATTTTTGCTGTTATGGAAATTTGAACTGATGTAATCCCTGCCCATTTGATGCAAATTTGAGTGGAATTAATAGTCATTTAAATACAATGGTCATGTTTTTCCAATTTAGTGGCTAAATAATGAGGTGCTTTTAATAGTGAGGTGGTCTTAATAGTGTTGTGGTTTGAACAGGTGATCTTCATAAAGAAGTCTTAATTGTGAGCTGGTCTTAATGATGAGTTGACTGAAGTTATTTTAATATTGAGATGTCTCACCAGTGAAGTGGTCTCAATAATGAGGTGGTCTTGATTGTGAGGTGGTCTTATATTGAGGCGGTCTTGATTGTGAGGTGGTCTTATATTGAGGCGTTTGTATAATAGTGAAAATGTCTAAATTGTGAGATGATCTTACATTGAGGTGGTCTTATATTGAGGTATTCTTGATAGTGATGTGGTTTTGATAATGAAGTAGTCTAAATAGTGAGTGATATAAATAGTGAGGTGGTCTGAATTTTGAGATGATCTTATATTGAGGTGGTCTTAATTGTGAAGTGGTCTTATATTGAGGTGTTCTTGTGGAAGTGATGTGGTTTTGATAATAAAGGGGTCTTAGTAGTGAGGTGTCTCACTAGTGAAGTGGTCGAAACAGTGAGGTGGGCTTAATTGTGAGGTGGTCTTATATTGAGGTGTTTGTATAGAAGTGATGTTGTTTAATAATAAAGCAGTTTTAATAGTGTTAAATGTTGCTGTTTGTTTTCATTTATACTAATAAGATTGTTTATTGTTTGCCTTAGTTGTCACAAATCCTTCATTGTTTGACGTAGTTATCACTCCCTGGTGATCACTAAAGCAGAAAACATTATCATCCCGCTTGAGCTGATAATTCTGATTGGCTGAGGAGGGTCTCGAATGGTATTAGCATCAAATGAATGTAAATCTATTGAGTAATATAATTGTAATGGTTTTATGCTCAATGGTTATACCTATGTTTTTATTATAGGGCATGGTATCTAGTTTCTGGTATGTGGTATCTCATACAGTGCCAAGTGGTCAATAAAGACTGTTTTAAGAAACTATGTGTCTGTGGTGCAACAGTATCATCTGGCTATTCAGATACGCACTGCATCTATCCTTTATTGTGATGACATCAATGTCCTGGTGCTTACTATCAGAGAATTGTCGCTGTCGTCGGGAGTTCATAAGAGCAATGGAAGTCAGATTCTTCCACTCATACACGCACTCTCGTGTGATAAATCCCAAATCAGCCTTCGCGGGGCAATAACTATTATAAACCTTTTTTTGTTCCTTTCACTTGTGTGGCTTGGCCAGGACTGCCTATTTACTGGACTTAATTCACAGGTGTCAAACATTTCACAAAAACGGAGATCTCAACGCTTAGTGGACAATAGAACAAACAGTGAAAACAAACACTGCGGCAACACAGATAGAGAGACAAAAAAAAGTGATAAACTGACAGGTGTGCAGGCCATAACAATACCCTAGGCCACATAAACGGCCAAGTGTTATAAAAGCTATATAATGCAAAGACAAAAAAGCACCAGAGGCACTATCTATAGCAAATTAGCCTGTTTAAATAAAGGTATCTTTGACTTGACAAGTGTCTGAAAACTTTTGACTGTGGCTGTAGATATAGAGAGGAGACAGAGTAGTCAAGTCGTCACCATGTAGAATGACTTGTTGGAATTTGAATTATATTTATGGGTTAAACCTGCACTGTTTGTGAGCCACAACTAATGCCATATCCAATCGCTTGGGATGTACTCATCATCTCATCCATGCCAGTGACTGTGGGTGCATGGGTGCAAGCCTCACTCCCTGCACTGTTTATGAGCCACACCTCAGTCCCTGTCCCATGGGTTCATACCTCATTCCCTGCGTAACAGCCACATATTAAAGTCCCTGGCCTACTCATCATCTCATCCACGGCAGTGACTGGGTGCATGGATTCTACTCCCCACACTGTTAATGAGCCATATCTTAGTTCTGTCCCATCACATGGGACGTACTCATCATCATCTCATCCACGGCAGTGACTGGGTGCATGGAATCTACTCCCCACACTGTCTGTGGGGTCATTGCTGTTGTTGAATCCAGCTATCTTTTCATTGTGTTATTTATGAAAATATTGCAGTATCATTGGCGCTTTTACAATTCAAGCAACTGTAACACAGAATATGATTTTATGAAAATGGCCCATTTTTGGCCTCTTCTGATTATATTGTAAAGTCTTAAGTTTATGTTTGGAAACTTTCACTTTTTATTTTGTTATTGACAAAGCAATAAGCAAAATGTGAATGTATAAGACTTTGTATGTGCATTGGTCATGTAGTATTGCATAACAGATGAAACACAGCTTTAATATTTCCAAGAAAATATTGATGATGGCATGTGTCATTTGTTTCCTGTGCAGAATTATAGTTGACATATTTTTATCCAAATTCCAGGGGGTTGAATAATTCTGCTTCCAACTGTAGATGTTTATTGATAAGGAGAGAGTGGAGGAGAGTCCATCCATATTGTATCCAATGGATGGGGTCTTTTACTTGCCTTTGCATAGACACCAATTACAGGGGTCCACCAATTTAATGTTTCATCCAAATGATATCCTATCCAATCCTGTTTTCAATTAATTATGACCCTCAATCATACCCTCTTGTCCATTGAAATTTTTTTTCTGCTTCGAGTTATATAGCTTTAGCTTTAGGTGTTCTGGAAATAGGTGATATTCCTCTATTCCAGATTGATTTTTTTTTTATAGTTCGCGACTTCGCGACTGAAATTGAGTATAATATATTTTTGTGCAATATATATACATTTGGTTTCTCGCAATATTTTACTATATAACTAGCTGAGCCTCTGATGCTGCCCTGCTGTTCATAGTTTTAGTTTTTTTTTTGGCTGGTAATGCTGCCATGCATCCTGGTTCCATATTCCTTCGGAATTGGACATTCTTGGACCCCAGAACTTGTCTAGTGCGTTCTTAAAAGCATTAAGACTCTGTGCCATTACAACTTTTTCTGGTAATTTTATATCCAAACATTCAGTTGACAACAAGCAACTAGCTGACTGAGCAACAGTCAAAAATGTTTAACTACCAAGGCAATAAACGAATCCACTTAAGCTGAGAACTATTGTTTGGCGAATTTAATCATGATCTATGACCTTTTTTTATTATGGGATCTGTATCTAAGACCTACTCGACAGATTTAATAGTAAACTTGATGCGAGTGATATCTGAACGTTTCTTAGTGCAAAAATCTTGAGAAACAAGTTATTATCCTGGTAATAATTATGTAAAATAGTCTTTCAAACTTTTCTTCTTCATCCGTGACATCATGAGGGATTTAGTCAAAATTTTTAACTGCTTAACTGTTTTGATTAAGTCTTAGTTACGTCAGATAGGCTTTTACAATGCTATCTTGTTTGGCTTGAGTATTGTAACCGGAGAAAACTGTGACATCATGCTCTTAGAATCAAGAGAAAATTGAGGAGTGATTTTAAATAATTACTACAACGATAATTATAATAGCTGTTAAGAAAATTGGATATTATTCTCTTGTGTTTGGAAGGTACATTTAGTACATGTATGTGTATTTTATAATACATTAAACTGTACAATTACATTGTATCAATAGCCTTTTCCGTTTCTCATGTACTTTTTTTTGTGTTACTTAATTTTTTCAACATGTTACCAACCTGTATTATGTTTTGAACTACATATTATGTGGAAATATCAAGAATATACTTTTTTTGTTCCTAAATTTAATCAGTATTCACGAGTCTAACATTAAATCAATGAATCAATTGTATTATATACTATTTTTATTTTATTTTATTGTCTACGAGGTATGAAGCTCAAGCAGTCACTAACCAGGCAGATGTAATGAAGAGTTGATACATGTTGTCTTTTAGTACTTTTTGTACTTAAACAGTAGTGAGTAGAACCTCTCCATTGAAAGTAGCTTTTATGAAACCAATAAATGGTGAGTGATCTTAAAATAGTGAGGTTGTCTTATCTCCAGTGTCAGAAAACCTTAGATATGTTGTATACACCATCTAAGTGGTGGTCAAAGCAATTCCATTTTTCAAATTTCAAATTGTGAGAGGTTTAAGATCATTAAAACTATATATATCAGACCGTCAACTGTTTACTTCACTGTGGATTGCAATGAAGTGTAGCCAGTCAATTAACAAAGTGTTTGGGTGATGTCACAATCTACCATGCTTGAGTGGTTCCCAGCCAAGCCCATAAAAAGAACTAGATTCAATGTTTTTTGTTTCAACACAGGCGTTTGCCAACATATATGACATTGCTCAGTGATGACACACTTATACTTTAACTAATACCACAGGCGTTTGCCAACATATATGACATTGCTCAGTGATGACACACTTATACTTTAACTAATACCAAGGCTACTGACTGCCTTAATTGGCTTCTCATCTCAAGAGCCCCCTATGTCATTTGCAACTGCCAATTAGAATGTAGCTGAATACATTAGGAGATGCCCTGAGCTTGATGGCAATTATTTTGCTAGTTTACCAGTTAGACTTAAATACAAACAAATTAGCTTAATAGCATATAGGCTGGCTTATGGCATTGAATGTCTAACAGTGAAATTGCATATCAATTTGTTTTGTTTGCATTGATTACACTCAATTCCTAAACAAATATTACTCAGGTCACCTAATTGGCTTAAAGCTGACAGCAGACTGCTTGGGAGATATTGGCCAATCAGGAAGTGCCATCATGTGTGTAGATGGTGAAATATGCAAATCTGGCATTAGAGATGAGAATTGAACATTTCCCAGCGTACACGCAAGGAATTCCTTGTATATAAGTGGTAAATACCCATAAATAATGGAAGTTATCACTTAGAATAAGAAGGAAAATTATTTTTGTGTATAATATAGCCATTTTTGATGTGTAATATGATATTATTGACTGAAACTAGCCCCATCATTGAAGGCAGTTACGCAGGGGGAGTAAAAGCTGTTCTTGACAAAGTCAGTAGCCTTGGTCTTACAGTATACTAACTTGCTAAGGGCTGTCATGATGGCAAACGTCTGTGGTTTCTATTAGAGTTAGTCAGTTGTGTTATGACTAGTGGATGCTTGGTTGGGCAAGATCACCTATGTGTAACAGAATTAAAAACATTGCTAATTCGTTTAACTTATAACTGAAATGTTAATTGACTTGCAATCCACCAGCTCATGTTAAAAGTGGCAGTCACTTATTCATAAAAAACCACACAAATGGGGTAAATGTGCAATGTGGGTTGACTCCTCTCACCTCATCAATCAACCCTCGTGAGCTGCAAGCACTTGCCTTAGAGGGTTGCACTATCTATCTATCTATCTAGTTATCTGTCTATCTATCTGTCCATCTATCTATATATCTATCTATCTATCTATCTGTCTGTCTGTCTGTCTGTCCAGCTGTTTGTCTGTCTGTCTATCTGTCTGTCTCTGTCTGTCTGTCTGGCAGTCTGCCTATCTGTCTACCTGTATGTATCCATCTATCCATCTATATATCTATCTATCTATCTCGGGAGCTTGCTATAGGCACTCGTACGTGCAAAACTGTTACATGGCTACCACGTTTGGAATAGGCCTGATGGCCTGTTGACTAAGCTTCAATGCAATCAGCTATAGACTGGGTATCCAGTTTGATCTGCACCATGAATTTTATGTATTTATGAGTGACATTTAAAATTTTTTTTTATTATGGTTAGAAAACAAACACTTATGTGATTAATTTTTAGTCTCATTTGATAATAATTGCTTGAATTGATAATATCATGGGGCTTAAGCATTGAACCTGGTGTAAACTGAAAAGTAGGCCAGTTTTTCCCTAACAGCAAGGTCTACTGAAGACACATATAGTTACCGTCATCGCACACACAGCTAGGGTGAATATAATTTTTTTCTATGTCAAATTTTTAAAACACTACATGGACAGCAGACAGTTTGCTAACAGAGATGTATACAAGTGACTTAAAGATTGTGTTTACTGTCTGACTTACCAAATAACCTAAACAAATCTGATGCATAGCAATAGAAAACCTGACATTAACCTTCATAGTTTTTGTAAAAAATTGCATCTAATTGTGAATTTAGGTAAAACTAAAGTTATGAAATTCTGGAAATGCTTGTAGCATCTATTACAATACAGAAAAAGTCAAAGAAGTGGACAGTTTTAAATATCTGGGACATATGCTGACCAATAAACGCAACATACGCAGCAATCTTCCAGACAACTGGCTATAAACTACTTGAAACAGTATAGTAGACACAATGTGTTGGTAAACAAACCTGTATTGTATAATGTATATACTTATGTTACTACTGTATGTGATGTGATGCTTGTTGAAGAGCTTGTGATAATTATATATACTTACATGTATAAAATGTGTATGTAAATCAATAATATATAGTACATAGAATTGCTGAAATAAATTTATTTGGAAAACCAAGTCCCGGTGTGACCACTCAACCAAATCTTCAAGCAATGGACAATTTTGCAAGCAAGCTAAAGCCATTGACTTTATGGCCCATCACAATCCCAGAAAATTGTGCAGAAGTTACTGACACCAAAGCATATAAATAATGTTCTATGGCATTGTTGCTGCACTTTCTAGTCTTAATTATCATTGTTTATGACAAATGAAGTGCCATCATTTGATCGGTTCAGGAAAAAAAGTAATCAGCAAACAGGTCAATGACTTCTTGTCAAAGAGTATAAAGTTGCAGTGTTGTAGCCAAGGCATCTATACCAAGCTGAAATTTCCAGTTTAGATAGACATACTCCAATATGAATTTTCTAATAAAAATACTATGTTTACAGACAAACTTCAAGTGAGATGACTACCACGGCACCATTACTTCCATCATGGAGGTTTCTATCGGCTCTTCTTGAACTTCTTGGAACTTTAGTTCTCTATATGAACAGAGTGAACATCAGTTTTGCTCTCGTTTGTATGACAAAAGCTCCCGGAAGTCCAATTACACCAGGTGGCAATACCAGTGCATCAAATTTATCAGAAGGCGGTGTTTATAATGACAGTGTATTCAACTCCAGTTCATCTCTGGTAAGTGAGGAGTTATTATCATATTGATTATTTCAATGTAAATTTGGGCTTACAGTCTGCCAATATGTATGTGGTCTTCACAATAATACTTTACGATAACACTTCTGGCAGTCTAACTTGAGTCTTTCTCAACTCCTCGAAGAGTTGTCAATCTTGGAATACTGACAGTGAAGCTTCTGAGTTCACACCAGCGTTATCATTCTGGTAGCCTATATATTTTCAAGTGCTCATTATAGCTATAGGTGTGTAAAGCCCCAGTCACACTAGCCGGTTTAGCCGTAGTGAACCCGTAGTGAACCCGTAGTATTACACAATTGTTACGCAACGCGCTACCCGGCTCCAACCCGGCGGCTACAAAATGGCTACCTGTGGATACCCGGCGATACCCACTGGAGGAAATGTGCCTGCCTCTGCTGCTCGGAAAAAGCAGGATAAGCTGTTCCTGCCACACGAAGACGAGCAGGAAGTTGCGTTTTGGTATCGAGACCACCCGATATTTTACGACGGGACCCTAGCAGACTACAAGGATTCAGGCAAGAAGACGGCCCTCCTTAATGAAATGGCTGCTAGATTGAGTGTCCCCTGCACCAGTATGCAACTAAGGACCTGGCTGGAGTCGATCAGGACAAGTGCCGGCAAACTGATGAAGCAGGGGCCATCCAGTACTGCAAAGAGGAATCCGACGGAAAAAGAGCAATGGATTTGTGCAAATTTTGGTTTTCTGGTCGACCACATCACCAGAATTCCCAGTCGGCAAGGCAGCAATCTTCTTGCAAAGAAGATTGGTAAGAAGACCCCCAGGATGTGGAAAACAGCAGCAGTGCTGCAGAAGAATCCTGGCCCCAGGACATTTCTGATGACCCGGATATTTCTATGGATGTCCCGGCTCCTGTCAAGCATTCCAAGGGCGACCCCTTCAAGAAACGTAGAAAGGAACCCCAGCAGCAACCCCAGCAGCAACCCCAGCAGCAAAGACGCATGGATGAACTTATGGATTTGGCCAGAAGTTCAACGGGTGCCCTGCAGGCTGCTCCTCCTCCAGCTGATCTCAACGAAAGGAGAATCCGGGCGATGGGTGACTACATCGTTGCGGATTGCATGATGATGGTCCCGGAATCTTTTGACGAATTTCATTCCCAACTTATGCCAATGATTTTTCAACTTAAAGGGAACATTCTGAGGGCAAAAAGGCAGCAGCAGCAACCCCAGCAGCAGCAGCACCAGCAGCATTTATTCACTCCTCCTCCTCCTCCTCCTCCTGGGCTGCAGTACACTACCATCCTGAGTCCAGAAAAGAATTGGCCACCTGGATCAGCAGCTTGATCTTCTTCACTGCCTCCTTCTGGCCCTCCATCGATGATTTCCGACATGACAGCCAGTACCTCGACACCACTAAATATGAGCCAGTTTCTGAACATGTAGAAACCCTGACAACCCCGGCCTTTTTCAAGGCCACCAAATCCTCCCAAAATAGCACGCCTTGTACACATATTTGTGTTAACAATCAATCAAAAAAAAAGTTCCAAAACCCTCCACACTTTTCTCTATCTTTGTCCAAAAAAGTATAATATTTTAGTCCAAAATCAATTTCTTCACATCAAGTAACTTGTTCATATTTCCTTTTGATTAGATCACAAATACGTATTGGTCCATTATTTTGTAATATTTCTTTATTTTACACTTTCAGTAAATTGCTTATTATCACACTTTACTAAAGTTTTCATATTTCTTTAAGCAAACAGACTTGCTACTAACTTAAGTGTGGTTGTGTCAGGGTTAATAATTTTGAGCAAAAAATACATCATTTTTTTAGTTCAGAACTGCCATAGTTTTTTCTTGTTCAGAAGTGCCGTACTTTATTTTTTTTGGTTCAGAAGTGCCGTAGTTGTGTCTTGTTCAGAAATGCCGTATTATTATTTTTTGCTTCAGAACTGCCGTAGTTTTTTCTAGTAAACTGCCATGACTAATGAAAGTACGGCACTTCTAAACAAGAAACAACTACAGCAGTTCTAAACAACCAACAACTACGGCACTTCTGAACCAAAAAAATGATGTCTTCTTTGCTAAATATTAGTAACCCTGACACCACCACACTTAAGTTAATTGCAACTTTGTTTGCTAAAGAAATAAGAAAACTTTATTAAACCAAAAAAAAACAAATACGGCATTTCTGAACACGAAAAAACTATGGCACTTCTGAACCAAAAAAATAATACAAAGTTCTGAACAAGTACTACAATGATCAAGAGCAAGAGATGCAGCCCCTATTTATATATGTTTGGTAATTAATGTACAGGGAAAATGTCAAATTCCAGGAGAGACGAAATCTACCTGGGGCCGGGGTTGTTTTGTGGTTTCTTTATTATACCATGTCATCTTGCCATTGCACACTTCCTTCCTCTGAAATAACATAGTCGACCAAGTACTGCCGTTGAGTCTTGGCTGCACCAGTCATAGAATGGCCTCTAGTGGTTGGTGGCATTTCATCAATTTCTCCAGCTGCCTTCCAAGTTCCTGGGGTGATTACATGTGTGATTGGATCTTCCTGGTCCACCATGATGTTCTGGGCAGTTGGATACCTTATTCTCATCAGATTGTGGAGGCAGCAGCATGCAAGGACTATGGATTCCACTGTCTTGGTCCTCTGTGGCATGGTAGTCAGGAGACACCTGAACCTTGATGCAAGGATCCCAAATGCATTTTCCACAATTCTTCTTGCCCAGGAGAGTCGGTAATTGTATATCCTCTGACCCTTAGTCATGTTTCTAAGGGGCAGTGGCTTCATCAGCCAGGTTTTCAAAGGAAAGGCATCATATCCGACAATGAAGTAGGGAAGAGGTCTTTCACCAGGAACAATTGGTTCAGGTGGAGGTAACCCGAGGGTCCCTTCTTCAAGTGCTTCCCTGAGGACTGTCGTGCTAAAAACTCCTCCGTCCGATCCAGCTCCGTTAGCTCCACAGTCTACATTGAGGAACTTGTAGTCAGCATCCACAAGAGCCATGAGTACAATGGAGTGGTATCCCTTGTAGTTATAGTACACAGAACCACCTTTGGGAGGACATTTGATGGCCACATGCTTTCCATCAATGGATCCAACACAATGAGGAAAGTTCCATCTTGAAGAGAATAGTTCGGCGATTTGTCTCCACTCTTCTGGAGTTGTGGGGCAGGCCAGGAGCTCATCAGAATACTGTGCAATTATGGCTTCACAGACTTGTAGAACTATGAGGCTGATGGTGTTGCAGGCCACTCTAAAGCCATACATGAGGGACTTGTAGCTGTCTCCAGTTGCCAAATAGCGGAGAGTGATGGCAAGTCTGTGTCCTGGCTCCAAAGCTTTCCTCAATTTTGCCAACGATCTCTCGGAACATGGCTGGTTCCATTCTCATAAAGTTGGTATAACTTGCAGTGTCCTCGTGGAGAATTTCTTTCAGTAGATGCTCATAATATCCCATCTGAGGTCTTCTCAACAGCCAAGGCTTCACCCAAAACCTCCTCCTCCTCCTGGCTGCCAGTTTTCTTTCTTCTTCTCTCTTTCTCTCCTCCTCCTCCTCCTCCTCCTCCTCCTCCTCCTCCTCCTCCTCAGCTAGTGCTTCCATACAAGCAAGTTGTAAATTAAATGTATAATTGGCCTGAGCAGCTAGTAGTAGCAAGGCTCTATTTCATTCTGGTTGATGCATGTACATGGTCTTTCCTCTTCTGCAGCCGGAGACAGAATGATCAAGAGCAACAGATGCAGCCCCTATTTATTCATTTTTGGCAAATTCCAGGAGAGACCCGCCGGGTTACCCGTGGAAGCTGCCGGGCTACCCCTGGAAGCCGTCAACTAATTGGCCTTGGAAGCCGGCGGGTAACCCGTGGAAGCCGGCGGGTAACTCGTAGAACCCGGCGGGTAACCCGTAGAACCCGTCGGGTGCTGCCCCGCCCCTTTTTGCCGCCAGAATCCGTCGCCAACCTGGCGAAAAAAGCTGTTACATAACCGTTACGTCACTCTACGGGTTCACTACGGCTAAAACAGCTTAGTGTGACCGGGGCTTAAGACTTTGCCATTTCATCGTGACAAGGTGGTAAAATTTAGGAAAACACCTTGCTAGACCAGTGCATCAATAGCAATATTTTTATTGTGATACAACTTTTCCGACGTTATGGGCTTTATCATGAAAATAATTGGTACCACTTAGAGTGCAGGTCCACCTTTAAATCCAGTGTGTTATTACAGGGTATTGTGTCATGAAAACAAGCTCTCTCATAGCAAGGTAATTGACATCAAAGATCAAAGACTTAATCTGTTAAGATGTCAATTACTTAGCATTAACATTTTTGTTCTAGGCAGGGGAAGCTGAATTTGACTGGGACCGCAAACTGGTTGGTTTCATCATCAGTTCATTTTTCATCGGATACATTTTAACTCAACTCCCATCTGGTTGGGCTACAACCAGGATCAGTGCCAAATGGTTGCTTGTTTCAGGAATGATGGTGACAATTTTGACGTCATTTCTGAGCCCGGTAGCAGCCAGAGGAGGATGGGAATACTTAGTGGCTCTGCAGATTATTAAGGGCTTAGCTTGTGTAAGTGTTGAATTGACAAGAAGGTCATTATGAAATTGTTACTTTCAAGTCAGGTGGACCCATAGGAAACAGTGGGATAAGTAACTGATGGGTTTTTGTGTTTAGATGGATTGAAATTGAATTTATTGAATGTCCAAGCAATCATTTTAACCCCGTTTCCTTAAAAAGAAACCCCACTATCAATCTGTAACTAGTGTCTGTTATTTATGGCCTTGGGTGTATGTTTCTTCTTGGCATAATTTATGATTGGATTGCAATGTATAATTGACACCAAAGTCATGAAAATATTAACAGTTTGATGCACAATATCAAACAAAGTATTCATTCATCTTTGAGTAATTTGATCCACACGGGTTTGTCATTTGTCATGCTTTTAAACATGAAGTTGATTAATTCTAATGTTGTCTTAATGATGAGTTCATTTATTATATTTTACCAGGGTACCTTCTACCCTGCTTTGCAAATTGTGATTTCCTCATGGGCGGCTCCTCATGAAAGAAGTCGCCTCTTTGGAGTCGCATATTCAGGTTATAATATTCAGTACATATAACAATGTTACCTACAATATATATGGCTTTTTATTGACATTTGCTCATATCAGAACAGATATATATGTCACATATAAGTACTGCTCTTGTCACTAAGTCTATCTAAAGCTATACCTACTGAAGTATGATATACAGGTTCCCATTATTTTATGCATAATATGCAAATATTATATATCTCTAAGTAAGATATACATAAAAGATAAATCACAGATCAAACCACAAAGCATTAAACAAATACTGATCACAATATCAATATTAATATTAAAATGTACATAATTATATTCAAATACTGGTAATAATATCACAATAAGATAAATATTTACAGTTTACATATTTACATAAGTTCCACGCCAAAAAAGATGTTCGCATTTATAAATATACAGTGAGAATGTCATTATAACAATGTCATCTCCATTTCAGGTGCACCGATTGGTAACATAGTGGGATTGGTATCTGGTGGATTTTTGTGTTCAGATGGATTTGCAGGAGGTTGGCCCTCAGTGTTTTATGTCTATGGTAAGTTAGCAAAAGTTTCTCAGTATTTGCCAGTGGCTCGAGTTACGGCCTCCCCACCACAGCGTTGTTACTGGCTGAAATGACAAATTGGTCAAATGCAATGCTATTTACGCTTCAAGCGAGTAGGGTTTATTACGCGATAAATTGTCATGCTTGACTGACCAGGCAGCCAACCTTTCAATTCATGCAATTAACTGCACTCCCTTCACAATGATATAAGTGTGTATGAGGTCAGTTTCCTCCAAAATGAGGTCCCACGTAAGCACTGGAGTGTGAACATTATTGACGTGGCCCTGAGCTAATACCACTTGGGGCAGCACTGGTACGGTTCATCGATTCAGACAATAACTAAAATTAGTCAGCTTTCATTTACCCTAACAAGTCAGCCAGTATTTGTCAATGTCATTAGTTAGTCAATGATTTTAATTTCAGTTCTTTGATAATTTTATTTATGTATTTCAGCAATTTGTGGGACTGTATGGCTGATAATATTTATCATTTTTGTCCATGATAATCCTGGTGTTCATCCTTTTGTGTCTAAACAAGAAAAAGAATACATTCAGCAATCTCTAGCTGAGGACCTTGGTATTGGAAATGTGAGTATTGCCTTACAATAGTACATGGCCAAATGTGCCATTTGAGTTTTCCATAAGAAGGATAAACACATGGAAAACGCCTGGGTTTTGCCTAATTATGATAAGGTGAAAACCATGCATTTTCCATGCTTTTATCCAAACGCATGGAAAGCGCACGTGGCCATGTAGTATTAAAGCTTTTTTTTTTTGTCATTCTTGGATTTAGTCTGCAAAACATTATGTTGCGTTTTCGGTTATTTGGAACTAGTAAAATAGCAATATTTAAAGTAAGTTACAACAGACAGTTAATTTAATTACACGTACCTTTGAACTCCTGCAAATGATTCAAACTACATCTTATTTACCACATTTAGCTATTGAACCCTAGACTGTGACATAGTCCTACATGGATATATACATCAATGTTTCATTAAAGTTTATTTTCAAGGAAAAGAAGCCCAAGAGTGTTCCATGGAAGTCCATATTTACCTCTCTGCCTCTCCTTGCCATAATAACAGCTGAGGCTGCATATTGCTGGTTGTGGTACACTGCATTATCATCATTACCAATTTATATCAATGATGTTCTGAAATTCAACATTAAAGGGGTGAGTATCGGTATTGCTTGATGACATGTTTTTTTATATTTTGTATTTTTTTTTCTTCTCAAATTTGTTACTAATATATACTTGTAGGCAAGCACATATCCACAGCTCACTCAAGCATCATCATAAGTATATCATGTACTTACCATGTATCATCATTAGTATCATGTATATGGAGGTTGCATGGGTCTCTTTGTAACTTCTGGGGTGGCATCATGCAAGCGACAAAATTTGTCTTTATGATGCCACCCCAATTATTGTAACTATTGTTGTTATAATAGGGGAATAAATTTTATTGAGTTTTGAGTCACTAGAGCTCTGATGCCTGTCCTAAGCATTAGCACAGTACCTTAATGCCCCTTGATATCCATGTGAAATATATGTATATATATGTATTTTTTCTGTATTTGGAGTAGGTTTTTTTATTACAATTTATGATGCTAAAAAATAAAATAACATGGATTGTATCGTTAGAGCTTTTCAACTTATTTTGGTTTGTGATTACCTAAGCTGATCCAACTGTAATGTATAGTCACAGGACTATAGGAATATGTTTTATGGAAAAATCTTTGCAGTACATATAACAAACACAAAGCATTGTTTGGAAAGAACGCAGAGTCATTTGAAGAGATTAGAGATCAGATCCCTCTTCCAACTTTGGTAAACCATGCTCGCTTCCTCACTGTCAGATCTCAAAGTCAATAATTATGTAGAATAGTCTTTCAAACTTTTCTGCTTCATACGTGACATCATGAGGGATTTAGTCAAACAAACTGTTGACTGCTAAACTGTTTTGATTAAGACATAGTTATGCCAGATAGGGTTTTACAATTGAGTGCGGTTTTGTTTCTTTCAAAGTGAAACATAATTTATAGTGCAAACACAGAAAAAACTGACTTCATGCTCTGAGAATCAAGAGAAAAATGAAAAATGATTCTTTGTAATTATTACAACGATGATAATATTCACCTCTAGTCTCAGAACTGAGAGGACATGGAAGGTTAGCATGCTTTAAGTCCCACACCTCTCAGTTTAGATTCTGGTAATTATATTTGGTCATCCCTATATATCTACTCTTACTTATGTCAGTTTTGATTTCCCAATACTATGTAACACAACAGACAATTTCTTGCTTTGTTCTCTTGCACTTCATAATATATACTGTATTTTAAAATACATGCAAAGAAAATGTACTGTTTTGTTTAGGCAGAGACGTTTCTATTGGCTCTGGTACTACTTGAAAGTAATTACATGTAGTAGACCAGCCATGTTTATCTACTATTGTATGGGGGTGGGGGTTTAGCTCAGTGGTAGTGTGCTGGACTTCCAACCACTGGGTCCAGGGTTAAATTCCCGGTCGAGCCTATGTTGGATGGCTGTTTCATCCTTCGTCTAATTGCCATGGTCCCTGCCTGTCCTAATTAGCCCATCAGGTGCAGAAATACAGGACGTAAAGCCCTAATCCACCACCACTTTACTATTGTCTAGATCCCTGTCAAGATGCTTCTTTGAAAAAATAAAAACAATGCACCTAAATAAAAATATTCCTGGTAATTTTTTTCAGAATGGATTAGCAAGTTCCATGCCTTATGTAGTGAATCTAATGGTTGGATTAATTTCCTCTTATATTGCGGACCAAGTTATCCACAAAAAACTGTTGCGAACAACAACTGTGAGGAAGATTGCAGTGTCTTGTGGTGAGAACATTAGAAATATTATTTATGTACCACTATAAACTTATTATTTTTTCTGGATCAATTTGTGCTTTTCCTCTTTGATCAATTTATTCCCCAATTGCAGCCATATCACCTGAAATATCGGGTAATACGGGTCGGGTGATCTGGATTTCTTACCACACAGAATAACGTTCTTGCATGCCCAAATAAAGAAGCTATAATGCTATTTCCAAATAAGGGCAAAACACGTACGGCCAAAAACAATCCTGGGTGACGACAGTTGATGTGACAGGTTAATAATAATAATCTTATATTATAAAACTAAATAGATTTTGAAAATCAGACTAAAATTATGCATAAAGTAAATCGCGAATCAGAGACTTTCAGGACGCTAGTGACGCTGCATTTAGCTTGAAATATAGACTGGCTTTGTGTACGTTTTATTCGATAACTTTGTCACTTTTCATCCGATTTTTAAAATGTAAAGTTCCAGATGGCTGACATTAATTGGGGAATAAACAGAAAACATCATCTTGTTCCTGATCTGTTTGACAGATCATATTCAGAGGGTGCTACTACCCACCTTGTCTGATCTGTCTAACAGATCAGGAACTCGTGTGGTTTTCCTATATACTAAATGAAGTTTATTCAGTTTTTGCTAGCATTCTCTAGATTATCATTAAATACGATTAAATAGGACTCTTAAAAGTCAAAACCATTACTGTGGAATTATGTAGTGCATAGTCAATATTTTAAGAGTGAGAATTAATTCAAAGTAATGTTTTTATTTGCTAAAATGGCATATTATGAAACTAAGCTCTGTCATTATGAAATAGGTCAAAATGTGGATTATATTCTATAAAATCTAAAATACTGCATAGAAACTTATGTAAAGATTATGTTTCAATAAAAAAAATAAAAATTAGATGGGGCTGTAAATTCCAGAATATGTATGTATGTTTAATTTATTTACAGTCGTATATTGTCAGATTACATGGTAATCAAAGTTACAAACTTCTGTACGACATATAGTTATATAAGAAAGAGAAAAAAAACACACACAAAAAATAATAAATAAGAAAAGTCTTAAAATCAAAGAGTCTAACTAATATGTTATGTCTGGTTCAAAGTCCATAAAATGTATCCTTGTCAGTATAAGTTCCATAGTTTGGTATCGTCTGATCCTGCACCTGAAGGTAAAAAGAGATTGATTGTAATGCTATTCCCTTTTTGACCAACTGATTAATCGAATTAACAACTGTCTATTAGGGCTGTACACCGGTTCTTGATATACCTTTGTACCGGTAAAAGGATAACGATATGGGTATTGATAATCGTTATCCATAATAACGATACAATTAAACGTTATGCAGATCGGTGATTTTGACAACAAACAAAAAACACATGTGCTGCCCAGGTGTGTTGTAAAGGAAAACATCCCCTGACTCTAATAACATGAGGACTTGGCATAAGTCTCTGAAGTTATAATAAACATTTGTTCATAAATTCAATAGTCTCTTTCACAATCATATTATCTTATAGTAGGTTTTATAATAACAATTTCATTTGTTCTGACTGACATAGTTTCACGATACGTATCACGATACATATCGTATCGGTTTAACTGTATCGTGACACGTATCGTATCGTTTCGTTTTGAAGATAAAGGTGTACAGCCCTACTGTCCATTGTACTATAGCAACAGATCAACATGTAGAAGTTTTATCCCTAGCTAATCTTGACCACTGTTACAGTAACGGTTGTCAACATAATTTGAGTAAATGCTCTTTTTTCCCATTGCAGCGATGTTATTACCAGCCATTTTCATAATTTCTGTTGGGTTTTTGAAGAGTCATCAGTACAAAGTAGCAGTGTCTCTCATATCCTTAGCCGTGGGCTGTTTGGCATTTGCTAGACCTGGTAACCATGTCAATACAGTGGAAATAGCACCTAGGTAACTCTTTATATGTTTCGTAAGACTAACATTACTATGATAATACCACTATTACATTAGATAATTCTATGCACCTTTGGCGTACATGCAGTTTTCTATAAATTTTGTACAAAATATATAATTTTTTTTTTTTAATTGAAATCTTATTTTTATGCTTCACAGATATGCCTCTATTATTATGGGCATTGACAACACTATTTGTAACATATCTGGATTACTGGCTCCATTGGTAACTGGCCTATTGGCACCAAATGTAAGAAAATCCATTCGTTTTGACTAAAACATAGCTAAAAAGGACACCCACTCACAAACTTAAGCTTGTAATTGAGAAACAATAATAAAAGGAAACTTTTTTTTTTATGTAAGTGTTTTGGGTTTACACTTTGGCCAATCAGCAGACTTAATAATTACACTGTTGACAGACCATGTCAATAATGTGCAATTTTCATCTGTTTAATTTCCTTTTTCAGGGCACCCAAGAAGAATGGCGCTATGTTTTTTTCCTAGCTGGTGGGATCAGTGTTTTCGCAGAAGTGGTTTATTGGATATTCGGCACTGCTGAGGTCCAGCCATGGGCAAAAGAGAAAAGTGATGCAATTGATGAACATAGTATTCCTCATCAGTCTCTTATGAAGTCAGAACATAAGGTATAAGACAGTGCATAGAACTTGTACCACATCCAACTCCATTTTGATTCTACTTAGATCATATTTAACTTTGCCCATAAGGTGCTGTTAAAAGCTTACCAGCATACTTTTTTTAACATGATTCCCCGTTAAAATGTGTTGAAGAAATAAAAACATGCCCACCCCTGGTAGTTCGTTTTTTGCACACAAAAAAATAATAAATAAATAAATAAAAATGAAGTGTTGTAATTGAACTATTAGCGTTCTTTAAAAGAAACAACCTGAAGGAGCAAACATTATAGCTCCATTACAAAAGTGGTTTTACTGGCGAACAAATCTAAATTTTGGCGGCAGTTTGTAGATTGATGCAATGAAAGACAATTGAATACCTACAACCAACCTGGGAGTTTTTTTAACATACAGTAGTCAACATATTTGGATATTAACTCATTAAATTGCTTTTGAATAAAAATTGTATTTACTGTCTGTGAAAAAAAAAAATAGATTCCTCATAACTTCAGCTATTATATTCGTAGTCACTAATAACTATGCCAGGCACTCAAATGTGTATTATCTGAACAGCCTAGGCCAAAAGTTTTCAGATATTTTAAATACTTCGCTTGTGATCTGGATCTTTATATTATTCAATTTTTTTGCTGTGTGCCGGGACCATATTTCTGTGTCTCACAATAGCCACGAAAAGTTCAAACTGACCCATCTTTTAACTCATCTGTGGTTTTCCCCTAAAATATCTTATGATCCTAGCATCAATAGGTCTGAAAGTATCATGTCTGTTAAGAGCCTCCACATAGCCCACTCAGGTGGTGCTGATGAGGCGTTAAACAATAACACACACACATCGGGTCTGCTAACAGATAGACGAGGGACAAACAGATAGCAGGCCATTACATTACCTTGCCTGCGCCATAAACAATAATAATGCAGAAGAATCATCCACTTGAGACGGCACCTTAGACCAAGGCGTCGTGTGATCATCAGGCGAAGAATCCTCAGATGACCCAGAAGGCAAGTGATCATCAGGCGACGAATCGTGGTCATCAGGCAACACCGAAGGCCAAAATGTGTGATAAGGCGCAGAAGAATCATTCACTTGAGATGGCACCTTAGACCAAGGGGTCATGTGATCATCAGGCGAAGAATCCTCAGATGACCCAGAAGGCGTGTGATCATCAGGCAACGAATCGTGGTCATCAGGTGACACCGAAGGCCAAGACGCGTCATCAGGCGCAGAAGAATCATCCACTTGAGATGGCACCTTAGACCAAGGCTTCGTGTGATCATCAGGCGAAGAAACCTCAGATGACCCAGAAGGAGAGTGATTATTCCAAGGCCTGTTCCATACAAGGGAACTCATAACTTGTTTAGGAACAAGTACTACCCTGGATCAAATCCTCATCCAGGATATGTACCTGCTCAACAACTTTTGTTTGTTGCATACCCTGTGTTAAAGAAGAATCCCGTGGGAACCAAAAGAACACAAAAGGGGTATTAACTTAAAAGGTAGGGTAAAGAAGAGAGACAGACAGGGGTTATAATGAACATTTTTATATTAGTCATGAAAGAGGTTTTAACCATACATAGAATATTTCTGTAGTGAGTAATAATAAATCTTAAGTGACATTCTTATTTAGATATTTCTGATATCTTTGATAAAAAATATGCTGGGACTGCCTTCATACTTTTCTTGCAGGTGGTAACACGAATATGTCCATTGATGTCCTTTTCCTTGAGGAGCTATTCAATTCCTGCCTCACCCTTTCTGTCATATGCCACTTGCAAGTCCAGCCACTGCTGGCTATTTTGTTAATGAGACAAGTTTTCACACCATGAGAAGTAAGACATAGTGTAATTGAAGATCTTGCATACAAAAACTAAGTTTAATAAGGTCATTTGTTGATGCTTTACGGGCTTAGAATAATTCATTCGCAATTTGAAGATTAAAGCCCTTATAAAAAAAGGAGAATAGAGACCACACTTAAAAGCAACTAGTAATAACTAACACTAAACCACACTTATATATTACTATATTGTGAATAATGGTGTTTGCTGAAAAACAATTCACATTTAATGTATATATTTTTGACAAATGTATCATGTATGATATTACTGTGTCAATAAAAGCATATATATAATATAAATTCTACATTAAAAAATAATCTGCCAAATGAGAAACGTGAAATAATTTATAATAAATTTCAGGAATATAGTATAGTTAAAAATAAATACCTCCAGCAGCTTTTGTGTTGATTTCAAACACTGGGCAAGTCTTTTCGCTCTACATATCTTAATGGCGCTTTCCAGTTGGGATCTTATACTACATATGCTAAATTTCAAATGTAGTAGTGATGCAAGTCCCCTGTTACTTTCATGAATGATATCACTCAGACTCAAGGGAGTTTCGCAGAACCAGCATCCAGCATCTAATGCTTGGCTGAGCAGGTCAAGTTCAACAATTTGTCTCCCTGTAGAGAAGAAAAACCTTTGTTATGATGACATATCTTAAACAATTTATGATAAATTTTAGTGGTTGTAAAAAAAACTTTTCAGACATTACTGTAGACATTCAAATGTATCTTTGCCGCCTTATATAGTGAAACTGCACTTTGTACTTCTAGACATGCTAGAAATTATTGAAATGTCATATCTATTTTTTCCTTAAGTTTCATGTTCATGCCTAACCTTCTATCAGAAACTTCGCAGCAGCAGAGTCAGGTTTAGTGACAGGAATGTTTCTTTAAATGGAAAATTAGATTCAACCTGTAGTGTCTCTGACCTGTCACAAAACACTGTGCCCTCATTTGTATTTGCTGCAGCCTGTACAACTTCTCTAAAGTCAGATGTGCAATGACTGGGGTTGTTCACTTGCATTATATGAGCAGATGACTTCTCTCTCCTCTCTAACTAGCCTTTCTTCAAAAATTTCCCTGATTTCTTGTGTCTTGCCATGTCCCATTTTTTCACTTCCAGATTATGCATTGATGTACACGTAGCATGGCTGTCACAAAACAGAGCCCTCATTTGTAATTGCAGCAACTTTCTGTACAGAAAGAAGAATTACTTAACGTCACAATTTACAAAGAAATAAAACATTAGTTCATGAGCTATTACACGACTTAACTAGACCTGACAGCTCTCACGACAGAGAAACAAACAAGGCCTCAGATCACTGACATATGCTTTCACTATAATAATGAGTTAATCACTCAATGAAAGGTATGAATAAGTGCAACATTCTCAGCCCGATGCACTTTTGTAGAACAATTATCAGATGAGTTCAGTCTTATCATTAAAAATTGCATTATATATTATTAAATTACAATTCACCCTTGGTACACTTATAGTGGCCTGCTCTCAACAAAAAAGTGCAATTAAAACATTTAAACAAGTCACACGGTAAATTGCTCCAATTATAATTAATCTGGCTAGCAATTGCACTTCTGGACAGAACCGACCAGGTGGGATCCAATTGGATCCAATTCGCGTTTCCCACCATTTCTGCCACTCCGAACCACAGTGGCACAGAGCTTAATTACTGACAAAAAAACAAAACAAATGTAGAGTTAGTAGTATAGCTGTATTTATGTGACTAAATAAGACACCAAAGGCTTCATTATTTTTGCACTAGTCTAAGGCAGTCTTAGGCCATTGACAGCCATCAAGGTTTCATATTCCCCTACATTACAGTTGGAGAACAAAGGAATAAGTGTGTTCCATGATATTCTTTACTGAAATGCTGCAAGAAACCATTGCAACAGCGCTTTTCGTAATTCTCACAAGAGGGTGCACTTGTGTTTATGACGTCACTAATGATCTACACAGTGTGACACTGATGATACCCACATTTGTCTTAAGTGAACTATTATTCATACATCCTGAATGACTGAAATTATTCACAATATCTTTGTCAATTATTCCAGTTAAAGATGCACTTTTGAGCAAAAATAATGTACTTGCTTGCACAATTTTCACAGTTTTGGTTAAATTCACACAAAGTCATGATAAACTCACAATGGCTGACTCTGGTGTATGTTCTCAAAACTCGATAAGTATCAGTAAACAAGTTTGCATTAAGCAATAGAGCTCAAGGGGTATGCTGGATTACTGCACACATCTGATGCAAACTGTGATGCCCTAAGTCAAAATCTTTCAAAAAGTCAATATTCTAAATATTTTCATATTAAGCCTATTGTTTTGATACAGATTATGTATTACTGAAACTTATGGTACAGTACTTTTATAATGCCATGTTAATACTAATCCCGAGTACCATATGTTGAAAATGTGAGGCACTTTTTCATATAAATAGAAGGGTAGTCCTGGGTTTCTGTGCAGACTCATCAGAAGCATGGAGAAATAAGGTGAGTAACATTTTAAACTATGCATTGTTACAGCACAATATATATATGCACATGAAATTTACTATAGTAATACATAAAATGTATACTGGTTTGTATTCTTGCATGAGGTTCATACAAACAATATACAAAGCACTGCAAATAAGGAAATTCCTATTTCAACATAAGATAAAATACCATCTTCATATTATATTACCTCTTGCCAGTGCATATTATATTCAGCATCATGTGAAAGCAGAAAAGTTAGCTTTTTGACAGCCCTTTACATTTGATGTTCTTTTTCTTCCAGGCCATGATGAGGATGAGGACTGTGGTATTCAACATAGGTGCCATCTTGGCACTATGTATTTTAGTGGCACAAGCAAAAACGACAACAAAAACTCACAAGGATGGAACTGTAGAAGAATCTACGACAACCGTGGTTGATGGAGGAACGACTGAGGTTCATGATGGATCAACCACAACCGTGGTTCATGGCTCAACGGAAGAGATCATTGAAGGTGGCATTGTGGTTAAAACCGCTGATGGTTGGAAGGCTTGCAACACCAAGTTCAAGGGTCTTAAGCAGCAGTTTTGCATTAAGCACTACAAGGAGCGATATGCAGTCAAGCTGAAGGGCGGATCCCATGGTGGAACAACAAGTAGTAGTTCGGTCACTACTACAGTGGTCCAGGGTGGCTCTGAAGAGATCATTGAAGGTGATATTGTAGTCAAGCATGCAGATGGATGGAAGGCTTGCTTGAAGAAATTCACAGGTCCCAAACAACAACTCTGCATAAAGCACTACAAAGAAAGGTACGCCATCAAGGTGAAAGGTGGATCAAAAGGTACCAGCACAAACAGCATTACAACCAGCAATACCACGGAAATCATCAAAGGAGGTATTGTTGTTGAAACTGTAGATGGATGGAAAGCTTGCAAGACAAAATTCCAGGATGACAAGGTAGCACTTTGCATTAAGCACTACAAAGACAGGTATGCAGCTAAACTGAATGGTGGAAAAACAACTACTACACACACCACAACAGAGACAACAGAGACAACAGTTATCACAACAGAGTTCCAAGAAACCATTGAAGGTGGTATCATTGTCAGTACTCCTGATGGCTGGAAAAAATGTGGTACAAAGTTCACCGGATTGAGGAGAAGGCGATGCATACGACATTACAGAAGGCAGTATGCAATTAAGATCAGACAACAAATAAGAGCAATCAAGCGGCGAAAGATATCTGTCAAACACAACGAGTATGATTACTTACTCTGGGTGTCAAGAAGACGAGATTACAGGAGGAGATGCAAGCGTCTTATGGGCCACTACAGAAGAGCTTGCTTCAGGCGATACAATAGAAGGTTTGGACATCGGTATAGCTTCAGAAGATGGAAGACCATCCGCTCCAAGTACTGGGCAGGCTGTCTTAAACTGCATGGTCATTCAAGACGAGCTTGCTTCAGACGTTACGGCAGACACTTTGGAAGACCTCAAGGCTTTGGATGGTGGTATAAGAGAAGACTAAGCTACAGGAAACATTGTCTGAAGCTCAGAGGCAAACCCAGGAGGGCTTGCTTGACAAGGCTTCGGCTTCGTCTTGGCAAGCGCAGGGGTTACTGGCGATATCTGACCAGAAGACGCAACTATAGGAGATCTTGTATGAAACGAAAAGGAGCATCTAGAAAACTTTGCTTCACCAGATGGCGCAGAACCTATGGAAAACGAATCACCTATTACACTTGGCTGAAACGCATCAAGGGTTACAGAAGGAACTGCTTGAGGTTCAGAGGTGTCAGAAGACGAATGTGCCTGAGGCAGTACAGGATCCGTTTTGGAAAACGTAGATACTACAGACTGTGGCTAAGAAGAAGATCTATCTACAGAAGACGTTGTCTCAGACTTAAAGGAGGAAGGAAGAGCAAATGCATCAATAGGTGGCAAAAAACTTTTGGCAAGAGTGTTGCATATGCACGCTGGAGAAAGTTGAGGCTCCATTTCTGGAAGCATTGCTCAACTTTGTCAGGAAGGAACAAAAGGCAATGTCTATTTCTGTATCACCGACGCTTTGGCATAAAACATGGGTATGGAAGGTGGAAGAGCCTTCGACATAACTATCGTCAACACTGTTTGAGATTACGAGGTCATCTAAGAAGGTTATGCCTGGTCAGATGGCGAAAAAGATTTGGTAAAAGTCTTCGATACCAACGGTTTGTAAGGCGTATTCACAGGTACAGACAGCAATGTCTGAGGCACAGGATAAAGAGGAACAGAAGTATGTGCTTGATTCGATGGAAAGTTAAGTACTCTAGACGCACTGTGTATATGCGATGGCTTGGTTACCGAAGGAGATACAGACACCACTGTCTGAGACTAAAGGGAAGGCCAAGAAAAATATGCCTAAAAAAATTCAAGAGACGGTACGGTAAACACATCCGCACCTACTACTTATGGTTATGGCACAGGTACAAGTACAGCAAAAATTGCAATGGCCTAAGAGGTAATGCCAGACGAGTTTGCTTCCGAAGATATAAAATTCGATTTGGTGGTCGCAAATATTACAGGTACTGGCTGCTACATAGATTACGATATAGGAGAAGATGTATGCGGTTACCAGGACCAAGGAAGAGCAAATGCATAACTCTCTGGACAAAACGTTTTGGCAAGAAGAGGCTGCATTATGGACGTTGGCTGATCCTTCGGCGCAAGAAACGGATCACTTGCATGAAGTTCAAAGGCAAGAAGAGAAGGTCATGTCTTCGAATATACTTCAGACATTATGGATGGCGACGGGGCTATGGCTATTGGTTGATCAAAAGAAGAATATTCCGCAAAAAATGCAGAGTATACAATGGAGCAAGGAGACGTGCCTGCATCAGACATGTGAGAAAGGTCTATGGCAGACGGGTTCGCTACAGGCTTTGGCTAAGACGTGTCCGTCTATACAGGAAACGCTGTCAACGTCAATCTGGTGCAAGAAGAAAGATCTGCCTAAGTAGATGGACAAGGATGTATGGAAGACGCAGAATTTACTGGAAGTGGCTCTCTGTCCGCAGAAAATACAAGAGACATTGCATGAGACTGAAAGGCAAGAAGAAAGCCGTGTGTTTGAATTTCTGGAGAACAAACTACCACAAACGCCTTTCATATGTAAGATACTTAGGACGCAGACAAAGGTTTTGGAGACGATGTCACAGACTCAGAGGAGGTAGAAAAACCCACTGTGTGTGGAGATGGAGAGTACGTTTTGGTAGCAGAAAATCATACATTCATTGGATAAGTATAAGACATGGCTATAGAAAGAGATGTCTGAAGTTGCAGGGAGGACACAAGGCAGTTTGCATGAAACGCAACAAGAAACGGTTTGGCAAGAGTCTCAAGTATTACATTTGGCTAAAATCTAGAGGCAAATATAGGAGGCGCTGCTTGAGGTTAAGTGGACACCGGCAGAAAAGATGCCTTTACCTCTGGAGAAGGCGTTACTTGATCCATAGAACCTACTTGATTTGGCTTCACAAGAGAATTTCTTACAAAAAGCGATGTCTGAGACTTATAATTAGCTTTAATCGTCGACTATGTTTAAGAAATTGGACAAGAAAATATGGAAAACGAAAAAGTTATGTCATCTGGCTTAAAACTCTGCGCCATACTAGAAGGAGATGTTACAGACTCAGTGGTTGGCGAAAGAGACGGTGTCTCAAGTTGGTGAAAAGACGATGGTTACGACCATTTGGTTACAGGCGTTGGCTAAAACTTCGACTTCGAAGACGAAGACAGTGCTTAAGATATCCAACAAGAAGTCTGAGAAGAAGGCGATGTCTCTTAAGATGGAAGAAATACTTCTACAGAAGAAAAGGTTATAGACACTGGGTGCTGCGACGAAAAAGGTTCAGAAGAAAGTGTCTGAGGATGAGAGGTCATCACAGAAATCACTGTCTGAGGATATGGAAAAGAAAATACTCAAGGACTTACAGATCATATGTACTCTACAAAAGACGAAGACATCTGGCTAAAAACCGATGCCTAAGCCTACGTGGCCTATGGAGGAAACGATGCTTCAGAAACTGGAGACGTCATTATCTGATCCACAGAACAAACAACAGATATGTATGGCTTAGACGTGCATACAGAAGGAAGTGCTACAGATACAGGGGACATAGAAGGACCAGATGTTTGAGAAGCTTCAGTAGACGGTTTGGAAAACAAACACACTTACTTCGATGGTTGAGACTTAGTCGTATCTATAGGAATCGTTGTTTCAGACTAAGAGGTGCAAGGAGAAGCCACTGCTTGCATAGGAATAGGCTCCGATATGGACATCGCAGAGCTTACCTAACATGGCTGACACGAAGAAGGAGGTACAAACTGAGGTGTTTGAGATACACAGGCCATCTGAGACAAAGGTGCTTGAGGAGATGGAGGCGACACTTCTTCAGAAGAGGCACATACACCCTTTGGTGGTCTCGACGACTAATCATTAGAAAGCGATGTTTGAGACTGAGAGGCCGGACTCGAAGCCATTGTTTGAGACGTTGGCGAATACGCTATGCTAAGCGTAAGGTAATATACAGGAAGCGATATCGACCTCGGCCAGGTAGATTTGTTTTGAAAAAGCATCTGAGATACAGAAGGAGATGCTTGCGATTGCATGGAAGGCGCAGAAGAGTATGCATAAGACATTACAGGATTTATCATAGGAGATACCTCCTGAGGCAAATGCGGGCCAGGCTTCACCATAGAAGGAAACTGTGTAATCAGCTCAGAGGAAGAAGAAGCAAGCATAGATGTCTTAGAAAATATGGAATCTATTACAGAAGATATCTGCACTCAAAGCAACAACAACTCAGAAGACGGAGATTACAGATAAAACATACTAGAAGATATGGAAGAGGAATGCTCAATAAACTTTACAGGACACATCACCAACAAAGCAGACATCCCCAATCTCATTCAAATCTAAGAAGGGTCATTAGGGTCCTCCGATTACAGATATCAAGACGAAGGCACCAGATGCAACAAATGAGACGGAGAATAATTCACCTGCAGAGACACAGGATGAGCAGACAAATCATAAAGCTATATGAAAGAAGATTGCATTATTACAGGCGTAAACTAAAACATCTACGCCACACAATGGTACAGCACAGGCGAAAACATGTAAGCAGGAATATAGAATACATATTAAGAAGAACAATCACAAAACAGAAACATATAATCAGAAGGCTAAGTAGCAGGATTTCTCACATAAGAAGGCATCATACAAACCATCGTTTCCAAGGAGTATTAAAATGGAAGTTAAGGACACAAAGAATTTACATCAAAAGATTAAAAAGACTTCTCAGGCGAAGAAACAGAAAAAATTGCATCAGGAGCAGAAGAATCATCCACTTGAGACGACACCTTAGACCAAGGCGTCGTGTGATCATCAGGCGAAGAATCCTCAGACGACCCAGAAGGCGAGTGATCATCAGGCGACGAATCGTGGTCATCAAGCGACACCGAAGGCCAAGACGCGTCATCAGGCGCAAAAGAATCATCCACTTGAGACGGCACCTTAGACCAAGGCGTCGTGTGATCATCAGGCGAAGAATCCTCAGACGACCCAGAAGGCATGTGATCATCAGGCGACGAATCGTGGTCATCAAGCGACACCGAAGGCCAAGACGCGTCATCAGGCACAAAAGAATCATCCACTTGAGACGGCACCTTAGACCAAGGAGTCGTGTGATCATCAGGCGAAGAATCCTCAGACGACCCAGAAGGCAAGTGATCATCAGGCGACGAATCGTGGTCATCAAGCGACACCGAAGGTCAAGACGCGTCATCAGGCGCAGAAGAATCATCCACTTGAGACGGCACCTTAGACCAAGGCGTCGTGTGATCATCAGGCAAAGAATCCTCAGACGACCCAGAAAGCGAGTGATCATCAGGCGACGAATCGTGGTCATCAAGCGACACCGAAGGCCAAGACGCCTCATCAGGCGCAAAAGAATCATCCACTTGAGACGGCACCTTAGACCAAGGCGTCATGTGATCATCAGGCGAAGAATCCTCAGACGACCCAGAAGGCGAGTGATCATCAGGCGAAGAATCGTGGTCATCAAGCGACACCGAAGGCCAAGACGCGTCATCAGGCGCAAAAGAATCATCCACTTGAGACGGCACCTTAGACCAAGGCGTCGTGTGATCATCAGGCGAAGAATCCTCAGACGACCCAGAAGGCGAGTGATCATCAGGCGACGAATCGTGGTCATCAAGCGACACCGAAGGCCAAGACGCGTCATCAGGCGCAGAAGAATCATCCACTTGAGACGGCACCTTAGACCAAGGCGTCGTGTGATCATCAGGCGAAGAATCCTCAGACGACCCAGAAGGCGAGTGATCATCAGGCGACGAATCGTGGTCATCAAGCGACACCAAAGGCCAAGACGCGTCATCAGGCGCAAAAGAATCATCCACTTGAGACGGCACCTTAGACCAAGGCGTCGTGTGATCATCAGGCGAAGAATCCTCAGACGACCCAGAAGGCGAGTGATCATCAGGCGACGAATCGTGGTCATCAAGCGACACCGAAGGCCAAGACCCGTCATCAGGCGCAAAAGAATCATCCACTTGAGACGTCACCTTAGACCAAGGCGTCGTGTGATCATCAGGCGAAGAATCCTCAGACGACCCAGAAAGCGAGTGATCATCAGGCGACGAATCGTGGTCATCAAGCGACACCGAAGGCCAAGACGCGTCATCAGGCGCAGAAGAATCATCCACTTGAGACGGCACCTTAGACCAAGGCGTCGTGTGATCATCAGGCGTAGAATCGTCAGACGACCCAGAAAGCGAGTGATCATCAGGCGACGAATCGTGGTCATCAAGCGACACCGAAGGCCAAGACGCGTCATCAGGCGCAGAAGAATCATCCACTTGAGATGGCACCTTAGACCAAGGCGTCGTGTGATCATCAGACGAAGAATCCTTAGACGACCCAGAAGGCGAGTGATCATCAGGCGACGAATCGTGGTCATCAAGCGACACCGAAGGCCAAGACGCGTCATCAGGCGCAAAAGAATGATCCACTTGAGACGGCACCTTAGACCAAGGCGTCGTGTGATCATCAGGCGAAGAATCCTCAGACGACCCAGAAAGCGAGTGATCATCAGGCGACGAATCGTGGTCATCAAGCGACACCGAAGGCCAAGACGCGTCATCAGGCGCAGAAGAATTATCCACTTGAGACGGCACCTTCGACCAAGGCGTCGTGTGATCATCAGGCGAAGAATCCTCAGACGACCCAGAAGGCGAGTGATCATCAGGCGACGAATCGTGGTCATCAAGCGACACGGAAGGCCAAGACGCGTCATCAGGCGCAGAAGAATCATCCACTTGAGACGGCACCTTAGACCAAGGCGTCGTGTGATCATCAGGCGAAGAATCCTCAGACGACCCAGAAGGCGAGTGATCATCAGGCGACGAATCGTGGTCATCAAGCGACACCGAAGGCCAAGACGCGTCATCAGGCGCAGAAGAATCATCCACTTGAGACGGCACCTTAGACCAAGGCGTCGTGTGATCATCAGGCGAAGAATCCTCAGACGACCCAGAAGGCGAGTGATCATCAGGCGACGAATCGTGGTCATCAAGCGACACCGAAGGCCAAGACGCGTCATCAGGCGCAGAAGAATCATCCACTTGAGACGGCACCTTAGACCAAGGCGTCGTGTGATCATCAGGCGAAGAATCCTCAGACAACCCAGAAAGCGAGTGATCATCAGGCGACGAATCGTGGTCATCAAGCGACACCGAAGGCCAAGACGCGTCATCAGGCGCAGAAGAATTATCCACTTGAGACGGCACCTTCGACCAAGGCGTCGTGTGATCATCAGGCGAAGAATTCTCAGACGACCCAGAAGGCGAGTGATCATCAGGCGACGAATCGTGGTCATCAAGCGACACCGAAGGCCAAGACCCGTCATCAGGCGCAAAAGAATCATCCACTTGAGACGGCACCTTAGACCAAGGCGTCGTGTGATCATCAGGCGAAGAATCCTCAGACGACCCAGAAGGCGAGTGATCATCAGGCGACGAATCGTGGTCATCAAGTGACACCGAAGGCCAAGACGGGTCATCAGGCACAGAAGAATCATCCACTTGAGACGGCACCTTAGACCAAGGCGTCGTGTGATCATCAGGCGAAGAATCCTCAGACGACACAGAAGGCGAGTGATCATCAGGCGACGAATCGTGGTCATCAAGCGACACCGAAGGCCAAGACCCGTCATCAGGCGCAAAAGAATCATCCACTTGAGACGTCACCTTAGACCAAGGCGTCGTGTGATCATCAGGCGAAGAATCCTCAGACGACCCAGAAGGCGAGTGATCATCAGGCGACGAATCGTGGTCATCAAGCGACACGGAAGGCCAAGACGCGTCATCAGGCGCAAAAGAATCATCCACTTGAGACGGCACCTTAGACCAAGGCGTCGTGTGATCATCAGGCGAAGAATCCTCAGACGACCCAGAAGGCGAGTGATCATCAGGCGACGAATCGTGGTCATCAAGCGACACCGAAGGCCAAGACCCGTCATCAGGCGCAAAAGAATCATCCACTTGAGACGTCACCTTAGACCAAGGCGTCGTGTGATCATCAGGCGTAGAATCGTCAGACGACCCAGAAAGCGAGTGATCATCAGGCGACGAATCGTGGTCATCAAGCGACACGGAAGGCCAAGACGCGTCATCAGGCGCAAAAGAATCATCCACTTGAGACGGCACCTTAGACCAAGGCGTCGTGTGATCATCAGGCGAATAATCCTCAGACGACCCAGAAGGCGAGTGATCATCAGGCGAAGAATCGTGGTCATCAAGCGACACCGAAGGCCAAGACGCGTCATCAGGCGCAGAAGAATCATCCACTTGAGACGGCACCTTAGACCAAGGCGTCGTGTGATCATCAGGCGAAGAATCCTCAGACGACCCAGAAAGCGAGTGATCATCAGGCGACGAATCGTGGTCATCAAGCGACACCGAAGGCCAAGACGCGTCATCAGGCGCAGAAGAATTATCCACTTGAGACGGCACCTTCGACCAAGGCGTCGTGTGATCATCAGGCGAAGAATCCTCAGACGACCCAGAAGGCGAGTGATCATCAGGCGACGAATCGTGGTCATCAAGCGACACGGAAGGCCAAGACGCGTCATCAGGCGCAGAAGAATCATCCACTTGAGACGGCACCTTAGACCAAGGCGTCGTGTGATCATCAGGCGAAGAATCCTCAGACGACCCAGAAGGCGAGTGATCATCAGGCGACGAATCGTGGTCATCAAGCGACACCGAAGGCCAAGACGCGTCATCAGGCGCAGAAGAATCATCCACTTGAGACGGCACCTTAGACCAAGGCGTCGTGTGATCATCAGGCGAAGAATCCTCAGACGACCCAGAAGGCGAGTGATCATCAGGCGACGAATCGTGGTCATCAAGCGACACCGAAGGCCAAGACGCGTCATCAGGCGCAGAAGAATCATCCACTTGAGACGGCACCTTAGACCAAGGCGTCGTGTGATCATCAGGCGAAGAATCCTCAGACAACCCAGAAAGCGAGTGATCATCAGGCGACGAATCGTGGTCATCAAGCGACACCGAAGGCCAAGACGCGTCATCAGGCGCAGAAGAATTATCCACTTGAGACGGCACCTTCGACCAAGGCGTCGTGTGATCATCAGGCGAAGAATTCTCAGACGACCCAGAAGGCGAGTGATCATCAGGCGACGAATCGTGGTCATCAAGCGACACCGAAGGCCAAGACCCGTCATCAGGCGCAAAAGAATCATCCACTTGAGACGGCACCTTAGACCAAGGCGTCGTGTGATCATCAGGCGAAGAATCCTCAGACGACCCAGAAGGCGAGTGATCATCAGGCGACGAATCGTGGTCATCAAGCGACACCGAAGGCCAAGACGGGTCATCAGGCACAGAAGAATCATCCACTTGAGACGGCACCTTAGACCAAGGCGTCGTGTGATCATCAGGCGAAGAATCCTCAGACGACACAGAAGGCGAGTGATCATCAGGCGACGAATCGTGGTCATCAAGCGACACCGAAGGCCAAGACCCGTCATCAGGCGCAAAAGAATCATCCACTTGAGACGTCACCTTAGACCAAGGCGTCGTGTGATCATCAGGCGAAGAATCCTCAGACGACCCAGAAGGCGAGTGATCATCAGGCGACGAATCGTGGTCATCAAGCGACACGGAAGGCCAAGACGCGTCATCAGGCGCAAAAGAATCATCCACTTGAGACGGCACCTTAGACCAAGGCGTCGTGTGATCATCAGGCGAAGAATCCTCAGACGACCCAGAAGGCGAGTGATCATCAGGCGACGAATCGTGGTCATCAAGCGACACCGAAGGCCAAGACCCGTCATCAGGCGCAAAAGAATCATCCACTTGAGACGGCACCTTAGACCAAGGCGTCGTGTGATCATCAGGCGTAGAATCCTCAGACGACCCAGAAAGCGAGTGATCATCAGGCGACGAATCGTGGTCATCAAGCGACACCGAAGGCCAAGACGCGTCATCAGGCACAGAAGAATCATCCACTTGAGACGGTACCTTAGACCAAGGCGTCGTGTGATCATCAGGCGAAGAATCCTCAGACGACCCAGAAAGCGAGTGATCATCAGGCGACGAATCGTGGTCATCAAGCGACACCGAAGGCCAAGACGCGTCATCAGGCGTAAAAGAATCATCCACTTGAGACGGCACCTTAGACCAAGGCGTCGTGTGATCATCAGGCGAAGAATCCTCAGACGACCCAGAAGGCGAGTGATCATCAGGCGACGAATCGTGGTCATCAAGCGACACCGAAGGCCAAGACGCGTCATCAGGCACAGAAGAATCATCCACTTGAGACGGCACCTTAGACCAAGGCGTCGTGTGATCATCAGGCGAAGAATCCTCAGACGACCCAGAAAGCGAGTGATCATCAGGCGACGAATCGTGGTCATCAAGCGACACCGAAGGCCAAGACGCGT
Source organism: Alitta virens (assembly GCA_932294295.1). Classification (NCBI taxonomy): domain Eukaryota; kingdom Metazoa; phylum Annelida; class Polychaeta; order Phyllodocida; family Nereididae; genus Alitta; species Alitta virens. The sequence goes on from OW028578.1 coordinate 37,368,020, forward strand.
CATCAGGCGTAAAAGAATCATCCACTTGAGACGGCACCTTAGACCAAGGCGTCGTGTGATCATCAGGCGAAGAATTCTCAGACGACCCAGAAGGCGAGTGATCATCAGGCGACGAATCGTGGTCATCAAGCGACACCGAAGGCCAAGACGCGTCATCAGGCGCAAAAGAATCATCCACTTGAGACGGCACCTTAGACCAAGGCGTCGTGTGATCATCAGGCGAAGAATCCTCAGACGACCCAGAAGGCGAGTGATCATCAGGCGACGAATCGTGGTTATCAAGCGACACCGAAGGCCAAGACGGGTCATCAGGCGCAGAAGAATCATCCACTTGAGACGGCACCTTAGACCAAGGCGTCGTGTGATCATCAGGCGAAGAATCCTCAGACGACCCAGAAGGCGAGTGATCATCAGGCGACGAATCGTGGTCATCAAGCGACACCGAAGGCCAAGACGCGTCATCAGGCGCAGAAGAATCATCCACTTGAGACGGCACCTTAGACCAAGGCGTCGTGTGATCATCAGGCAAAGAATCCTCAGACGACCCAGAAAGCGAGTGATCATCAGGCGACGAATCGTGGTCATCAAGCGACACCGAAGGCCAAGACGCGTCATCAGGCGCAGAAGAATCATCCACTTGAGACGGCACCTTAGACCAAGGCGTCGTGTGATCATCAGGCGAAGAATCCTCAGATGACCCAGAAGGCGAGTGATCATCAGGCGACGAATCGTGGTCATCAAGCGACACCGAAGGCCAAGACGCGTCATCAGGCGCAGAAGAATCATCCACTTGAGACGGCACCTTAGACCAAGGCGTCGTGTGATCATCAGGCGAAGAATCCTCAGACGACCCAGAAAGCGAGTGATCATCAGGCGACGAATCGTGATCATCAAGCGACACCGAAGGCCAAGACGCGTCATCAGGCGCAAAAGAATCATCCACTTGAGACGGCACCTTAGACCAAGGCGTCGTGTGATCATCAGGCGAAGAATCCTCAGACGACCCAGAAGGCGAGTGATCATCAGGCGACGAATCGTGGTCATCAAGCGACACCGAAGGCCAAGACGCGTCATCAGGCGCAAAAGAATCATCCACTTGAGACGGCACCTTAGACCAAGGCGTCGTGTGATCATCAGGCGAAGAATTCTCAGACGACCCAGAAGGCGAGTGATCATCAGGCGACGAATCGTGGTCATCAAGCGACACCGAAGGCCAAGACGCGTCATCAGGCGCAAAAGAATCATCCACTTGAGACGGCACCTTAGACCAAGGCGTCGTGTGATCATCAGGCGAAGAATCCTCAGACGACCCAGAAAGCGAGTGATCATCAGGCGACGAATCGTGGTCATCAAGCGACACGGAAGGCCAAGACGCGTCATCAGGCGCAGAAGAATCATCCACTTGAGACGGCACCTTAGACCAAGGCGTCCTGTGATGATCAGGCGAAGAATCCTCAGACGACCCAGAAGGCGAGTGATCATCAAGCGACGAATCATGGTCATCAAGCGACACCGAAGGCCAAGACACGTCATCAGGCGCAGAAGAATCATCCACTTAAGACGGCACCTTAGACCAAGGCGTCGTGTGATCATCAGGCGTAGAATCCTCAGACGACCCAGAAAGCGAGTGATCATCAGGCGACGAATCGTGGTCATCAAGCGACACCGAAGGCCAAGACGCGTCATCAGGCACAGAAGAATCATCCACTTGAGACGGTACCTTAGACCAAGGCGTCGTGTGATCATCAGGCGAAGAATCCTCAGACGACCCAGAAAGCGAGTGATCATCAGGCGACGAATCGTGATCATCAAGCGACACCGAAGGCCAAGACGCGTCATCAGGCGTAAAAGAATCATCCACTTGAGACGGCACCTTAGACCAAGGCGTCGTGTGATCATCAGGCGAAGAATCCTCAGACGACCCAGAAGGCGAGTGATCATCAGGCGACGAATCGTGGTCATCAAGCGACACCGAAGGCCAAGACGCGTCATCAGGCACAGAAGAATCATCCACTTGAGACAGCACCTTAGACCAAGGCGTCGTGTGATCATCAGGCGAAGAATCCTCAGACGACCCAGAAAGCGAGTGATCATCAGGCGACGAATCGTGGTCATCAAGCGACACCGAAGGCCAAGACGCGTCATCAGGCGTAAAAGAATCATCCACTTGAGACGGCACCTTAGACCAAGGCGTCGTGTGATCATCAGGCGAAGAATCCTCAGACGACCCAGAAGGCGAGTGATCATCAGGCGACGAATCGTGGTCATCAAGCGACACCGAAGGCCAAGACGCGTGATCAGGCGCAGAAGAATCATCCACTTGAGACGGCACCTTAGACCAAGGCGTCGTGTGATCATCAGGCGAAGAATCCTCAGACGACCCAGAAAGCGAGTGATCATCAGGCGACGAATCGTGGTCATCAAGCGACACCGAAGGCCAAGACGCGTCATCAGGCGCAAAAGAATCATCCACTTGAGACGGCACCTTAGACCAAGGCGTCGTGTGATCATCAGGCGAAGAATCCTCAGACGACCCAGAAGGCGAGTGATCATCAGGCGACGAATCGTGGTCATCAAGCGACACCGAAGGCCAAGACGCGTCATCAGGCGCAAAAGAATCATCCACTTGAGACGGCACCTTAGACCAAGGCGTCGTGTGATCATCAGGCGAAGAATTCTCAGACGACCCAGAAGGCGAGTGATCATCAGGCGACGAATCGTGGTCATCAAGCGACACCGAAGGCCAAGACGCGTCATCAGGCGCAGAAGAATCATCCACTTGAGACGGCACCTTAGACCAAGGCGTCGTGTGATCATCAGGCGAAGAATCCTCAGACGACCCAGAAAGCGAGTGATCATCAGGCGACGAATCGTGGTCATCAAGCGACACCGAAGGCCAAGACGCGTCATCAGGCGTAAAAGAATCATCCACTTGAGACGGCACCTTAGACCAAGGCGTCGTGTGATCATCAGGCGAAGAATCCTCAGACGACCCAGAAGGCGAGTGATCATCAGGCGACGAATCGTGGTCATCAAGCGACACCGAAGGCCAAGACGCGTGATCAGGCGCAGAAGAATCATCCACTTGAGACGGCACCTTAGACCAAGGCGTCGTGTGATCATCAGGCGAAGAATCCTCAGACGACCCAGAAAGCGAGTGATCATCAGGCGACGAATCGTGGTCATCAAGCGACACCGAAGGCCAAGACGCGTCATCAGGCGCAAAAGAATCATCCACTTGAGACGGCACCTTAGACCAAGGCGTCGTGTGATCATCAGGCGAAGAATCCTCAGACGACCCAGAAGGCGAGTGATCATCAGGCGACGAATCGTGGTCATCAAGCGACACCGAAGGCCAAGACGCGTCATCAGGCGCAAAAGAATCATCCACTTGAGACGGCACCTTAGACCAAGGCGTCGTGTGATCATCAGGCGAAGAATTCTCAGACGACCCAGAAGGCGAGTGATCATCAGGCGACGAATCGTGGTCATCAAGCGACACCGAAGGCCAAGACGCGTCATCAGGCGCAGAAGAATCATCCACTTGAGACGGCACCTTAGACCAAGGCGTCGTGTGATCATCAGGCGAAGAATCCTCAGACGACCCAGAAGGCGAGTGATCATCAGGCGACGAATCGTGGTTATCAAGCGACACCGAAGGCCAAGACGGGTCATCAGGCGCAGAAGAATCATCCACTTGAGACGGCACCTTAGACCAAGGCGTCGTGTGATCATCAGGCGAAGAATCCTCAGACGACCCAGAAGGCGAGTGATCATCAGGCGACGAATCATGGTCATCAAGCGACACCGAAGGCCAAGACGCGTCATCAGGCGCAGAAGAATCATCCACTTGAGACGGCACCTTAGACCAAGGCGTCGTGTGATCATCAGGCGAAGAATCCTCAGACGACCCAGAAAGCGAGTGATCATCAGGCGACGAATCGTGGTCATCAAGCGACACCGAAGGCCAAGACGCGTCATCAGGCGCAGAAGAATCATCCACTTGAGACGGCACCTTAGACCAAGGCGTCGTGTGATCATCAGGCGAAGAATCCTCAGACGACCCAGAAGGCGAGTGATCATCAGGCGACGAATCGTGGTCATCAAGCGACACCGAAGGCCAAGACGCGTCATCAGGCGCAGAAGAATCATCCACTTGAGACGGCACCTTAGACCAAGGCGTCGTGTGATCATCAGACGAAGAATCCTTAGACGACCCAGAAGGCGAGTGATCATCAGGCGACGAATCGTGGTCATCAAGCGACACCGAAGGCCAAGACGCGTCATCAGGCGCAAAAGAATCATCCACTTGAGACGGCACCTTAGACCAAGGCGTCGTGTGATCATCAGGCGAAGAATCCTCAGACGACCCAGAAGGCGAGTGATCATCAGGCGACGAATCGTGGTCATCAAGCGACACCGAAGGCCAAGACGCGTCATCAGGCGCAGAAGAATCATCCACTTGAGACGGCACCTTAGACCAAGGCGTCGTGTGATCATCAGGCGTAGAATCGTCAGACGACCCAGAAAGCGAGTGATCATCAGGCGACGAATCGTGGTCATCAAGCGACACCAAAGGCCGAGACGCGTCATCAGGCGCAGAAGAATCATCCACTTGAGATGGCACCTTAGACCAAGGCGTCGTGTGATCATCAGACGAAGAATCCTTAGACGACCCAGAAGGCGAGTGATCATCAGGCGACGAATCGTGGTCATCAAGCGACACCGAAGGCCAAGACGCGTCATCAGGCGCAAAAGAATGATCCACTTGAGACGGCACCTTAGACCAAGGCGTCGTGTGATCATCAGGCGAAGAATCCTCAGACGACCCAGATGGCGAGTGATCATCAGGCGACGAATCGTGGTCATCAAGCGACACCGAAGGTCAAGACGCGTCATCAGGCGCAGAAGAATCATCCACTTGAGAGGGCACCTTAGACCAAGGCGTCGTGTGATCATCAGGCGAAGAATCCTCAGACGACCCAGAAAGCGAGTGATCATCAGGCGACGAATCGTGGTCATCAAGTGACACGGAAGGCCAAGACGCGTCATCAGGCACAGAAGAATCATCCACTTGAGACGGTACCTTAGACCAAGGCGTCGTGTGATCATCAGGCGAAGAATCCTCAGACGACCCAGAAAGTGAGTGATCATCAGGCGACAAATCGTGGTCATCAAGCGACACCGAAGGCCAAGACGCGTCATCAGGCGTAAAAGAATCATCCACTTGAGACGGCACCTTAGACCAAGGCGTCGTGTGATCATCAGGCGAAGAATCCTCAGACGACCCAGAAGGCGAGTGATCATCAGGCGACGAATCGTGGTCATCAAGCGACACCGAAGGCCAAGACGCGTGATCAGGCGCAGAAGAATCATCCACTTGAGACGGCACCTTAGACCAAGGCGTCGTGTGATCATCAGGCGAAGAATCCTCAGACGACCCAGAAAGCGAGTGATCATCAGGCGACGAATCGTGGTCATCAAGCGACACCGAAGGCCAAGACGCGTCATCAGGCGCAAAAGAATCATCCACTTGAGACGGCACCTTAGACCAAGGCGTCGTGTGATCATCAGGCGAAGAATCCTCAGACGACCCAGAAGGCGAGTGATCATCAGGCGACGAATCGTGGTCATCAAGCGACACCGAAGGCCAAGACGCGTCATCAGGCGCAGAAGAATCATCCACTTGAGACGGCACCTTAGACCAAGGCGTCGTGTGATCATCAGGCGAAGAATCCTCAGACGACCCAGAAGGCGAGTGATCATCAGGCGACGAATCGTGGTCATCAAGCGACACCGAAGGCCAAGACGCGTCATCAGGCGCAGAAGAATCATCCACTTGAGACGGCACCTTAGACCAAGGCATCGTGTGATCATCAGGCGAAGAATCGTCAGACAACCCAGAAAGCGAGTGATCATCAGGCAACGAATCGTGGTCATCAAGCGACACCGAAGGCCAAGACGCGTCATCAGGCGCAGAAGAATCATCCACTTGAGACGGCACCTTAGACCAAGGCATCGTGTGATCATCAGGCGAAGAATCCTCAGACGACCCAGAAGGCGAGTGATCATCAGGCGACGAATCGTGGTCATCAAGCGACACCGAAGGCCAAGACGCGTCATCAGGCGCAGAAGAATCATCCACTTGAGACGGCACCTTAGACCAAGGCGTCGTGTGATCATCAGACGAAGAATCCTTAGACGACCCAGAAGGCGAGTGATCATCAGGCGACGAATCGTGGTCATCAAGCGACACCGAAGGCCAAGACGCGTCATCAGGCGCAAAAGAATCATCCACTTGAGACGGCACCTTAGACCAAGGCGTCGTGTGATCATCAGGCGAAGAATCCTCAGACGACCCAGAAGGCGAGTGATCATCAGGCGACGAATCGTGGTCATCAAGCGACACCGAAGGCCAAGACGCGTCATCAGGCGCAGAAGAATCATCCACTTGAGACGGCACCTTAGACCAAGGCGTCGTGTGATCATCAGGCGTAGAATCGTCAGACGACCCAGAAAGCGAGTGATCATCAGGCGACGAATCGTGGTCATCAAGCGACACCGAAGGCCAAGACGCGTCATCAGGCGCAGAAGAATCATCCACTTGAGATGGCACCTTAGACCAAGGCGTCGTGTGATCATCAGACGAAGAATCCTTAGACGACCCAGAAGGCGAGTGATCAACAGGCGACGAATCGTGGTCATCAAGCGACACCGAGGGCCAAGACGCGTCATCAGGCGCAAAAGAATCATCCACTTGAGACGGCACCTTAGACCAAGGCGTCGTGTGATCATCAGGCGAAGAATCCTCAGACGACCCAGAAGGCGAGTGATCATCAGGCGACGAATCGTGGTCATCAAGCAACACCGAAGGTCAAGACGCGTCATCAGGCGCAAAAGAATCATCCACTTGAGAGGGCACCTTAGACCAAGGCGTCGTGTGATCATCAGGCGAAGAATCCTCAGACAACCCAGAAAGCGAGTGATCATCAGGCGACGAATCGTGGTCATCAAGCGACACGGAAGGCCAAGACGCGTCATCAGGCGCAGAAGAATCATCCACTTGAGACGGCACCTTAGACCAAGGCGTCGTGTGATGATCAGGCGAAGAATCCTCAGACGACCCAGAAGGCGAGTGATCATCAGGCGACGAATCGTGGTCATCAAGCGACACCGAAGGCCAAGACACGTCATCAGGCGCAGAAGAATCATCCACTTGAGACGGCACCTTAGACCAAGGCGTCGTGTGATCATCAGGCGAAGAATCCTCAGACGACCCAGAAAGCGAGTGATCATCAGGCGACGAATCGTGGTCATCAAGCGACACCGAAGGCCAAGACGCGTCATCAGGCGCAGAAGAATCATCCACTTGAGACGGCACCTTAGACCAAGGCGTCGTGTGATCATCAGGCGAAGAATCCTCAGACGACCCAGAAGGCGAGTGATCATCAGGCGACGAATCGTGGTCATCAAGCGACACCGAAGGCCAAGACGCGTCATCAGGCGCAGAAGAATCATCCACTTGAGACGGCACCTTAGACCAAGGCGTCGTGTGATCATCAGACGAAGAATCCTTAGACGACCCAGAAGGCGAGTGATCATCAGGCGACGAATCGTGGTCATCAAGCGACACCGAAGGCCAAGACGCGTCATCAGGCGCAAAAGAATCATCCACTTGAGACGGCACCTTAGACCAAGGCGTCGTGTGATCATCAGGCGAAGAATCCTCAGACGACCCAGAAGGCGAGTGATCATCAGGCGACGAATCGTGGTCATCAAGCGACACCGAAGGCCAAGACGCGTCATCAGGCGCAGAAGAATCATCCACTTGAGACGGCACCTTAGACCAAGGCGTCGTGTGATCATCAGGCGTAGAATCGTCAGACGACCCAGAAAGCGAGTGATCATCAGGCGACGAATCGTGGTCATCAAGCGACACCGAAGGCCGAGACGCGTCATCAGGCGCAGAAGAATCATCCACTTGAGATGGCACCTTAGACCAAGGCGTCGTGTGATCATCAGACGAAGAATCCTTAGACGACCCAGAAGGCGAGTGATCATCAGGCGACGAATCGTGGTCATCAAGCGACACCGAAGGCCAAGACGCGTCATCAGGCGCAAAAGAATGATCCACTTGAGACGGCACCTTAGACCAAGGCGTCGTGTGATCATCAGGCGAAGAATCCTCAGACGACCCAGAAGGCGAGTGATCATCAGGCGACGAATCGTGGTCATCAAGCGACACCGAAGGTCAAGACGCGTCATCAGGCGCAGAAGAATCATCCACTTGAGAGGGCACCTTAGACCAAGGCGTCGTGTGATCATCAGGCGAAGAATCCTCAGACGACCCAGAAGGCGAGTGATCATCAGGCGACGAATCGTGGTCATCAAGCGACACCGAAGGTCAAGACGCGTCATCAGGCGCAGAAGAATCATCCACTTGAGAGGGCACCTTAGACCAAGGCGTCGTGTGATCATCAGGCGAAGAATCCTCAGACGACCCAGAAAGCGAGTGATCATCAGGCGACGAATCGTGGTCATCAAGCGACACGGAAGGCCAAGACGCGTCATCAGGCACAGAAGAATCATCCACTTGAGACGGTACCTTAGACCAAGGCGTCGTGTGATCATCAGGCGAAGAATCCTCAGACGACCCAGAAAGCGAGTGATCATCAGGCGACAAATCGTGGTCATCAAGCGACACCGAAGGCCAAGACGCGTCATCAGGCGTAAAAGAATCATCCACTTGAGACGGCACCTTAGACCAAGGCGTCGTGTGATCATCAGGCGAAGAATCCTCAGACGACCCAGAAGGCGAGTGATCATCAGGCGACGAATCGTGGTCATCAAGCGACACCGAAGGCCAAGACGCGTCATCAGGCGCAGAAGACTCATCCACTTGAGACGGCACCTTAGACCAAGGCGTCGTGTGATCATCAGGCGAAGAATCCTCAGACGACCCAGAAGGCGAGTGATCATCAGGCGACGAATCGTGGTCATCAAGCGACACCGAAGGCCAAGACGCGTCATCAGGCGCAGAAGAATCATCCACTTGAGACGGCACCTTAGACCAAGGCATCGTGTGATCATCAGGCGAAGAATCGTCAGACGACCCAGAAAGCGAGTGATCATCAGGCGACGAATCGTGGTCATCAAGCGACACCGAAGGCCAAGACGCGTCATCAGGCGCAGAAGAATCATCCACTTGAGACGGCACCTTAGACCAAGGCATCGTGTGATCATCAGGCGAAGAATCCTCAGACGACCCAGAAAGCGAGTGATCATCAGGCGACGAATCGTGGTCATCAAGCGACACCGAAGGCCAAGACGCGTCATCAGGCGCAGAAGAATCATCCACTTGAGACGGCACCTTAGACCAAGGCGTCGTGTGATGATCAGGCGAAGAATCCTCAGACGACCCAGAAGGCGAGTGATCATCAGGCGACGAATCGTGGTCATCAAGCGACACCGAAGGCCAAGACACGTCATCAGGCGCAGAAGAATCATCCACTTGAGACGGCACCTTAGACCAAGGCGTCGTGTGATCATCAGGCGAAGAATCCTCAGACGACCCAGAAAGCGAGTGATCATCAGGCGACGAATCGTGGTCATCAAGCGACACCGAAGGCCAAGACGCGTCATCAGGCGCAGAAGAATCATCCACTTGAGACGGCACCTTAGACCAAGGCGTCGTGTGATCATCAGGCGAAGAATCCTCAGACGACCCAGAAGGCGAGTGATCATCAGGCGACGAATCGTGGTCATCAAGCGACACCGAAGGCCAAGACGCGTCATCAGGCGCAGAAGAATCATCCACTTGAGACGGCACCTTAGACCAAGGCGTCGTGTGATCATCAGACGAAGAATCCTTAGACGACCCAGAAGGCGAGTGATCATCAGGCGACGAATCGTGGTCATCAAGCGACACCGAAGGCCAAGACGCGTCATCAGGCGCAAAAGAATCATCCACTTGAGACGGCACCTTAGACCAAGGCGTCGTGTGATCATCAGGCGAAGAATCCTCAGACGACCCAGAAGGCGAGTGATCATCAGGCGACGAATCGTGGTCATCAAGCGACACCGAAGGCCAAGACGCGTCATCAGGCGCAGAAGAATCATCCACTTGAGACGGCACCTTAGACCAAGGCGTCGTGTGATCATCAGGCGTAGAATCGTCAGACGACCCAGAAAGCGAGTGATCATCAGGCGACGAATCGTGGTCATCAAGCGACACCGAAGGCCGAGACGCGTCATCAGGCGCAGAAGAATCATCCACTTGAGATGGCACCTTAGACCAAGGCGTCGTGTGATCATCAGACGAAGAATCCTTAGACGACCCAGAAGGCGAGTGATCATCAGGCGACGAATCGTGGTCATCAAGCGACACCGAAGGCCAAGACGCGTCATCAGGCGCAAAAGAATGATCCACTTGAGACGGCACCTTAGACCAAGGCGTCGTGTGATCATCAGGCGAAGAATCCTCAGACGACCCAGAAGGCGAGTGATCATCAGGCGACGAATCGTGGTCATCAAGCGACACCGAAGGTCAAGACGCGTCATCAGGCGCAGAAGAATCATCCACTTGAGAGGGCACCTTAGACCAAGGCGTCGTGTGATCATCAGGCGAAGAATCCTCAGACGACCCAGAAGGCGAGTGATCATCAGGCGACGAATCGTGGTCATCAAGCGACACCGAAGGTCAAGACGCGTCATCAGGCGCAGAAGAATCATCCACTTGAGAGGGCACCTTAGACCAAGGCGTCGTGTGATCATCAGGCGAAGAATCCTCAGACGACCCAGAAAGCGAGTGATCATCAGGCGACGAATCGTGGTCATCAAGCGACACGGAAGGCCAAGACGCGTCATCAGGCACAGAAGAATCATCCACTTGAGACGGTACCTTAGACCAAGGCGTCGTGTGATCATCAGGCGAAGAATCCTCAGACGACCCAGAAAGCGAGTGATCATCAGGCGACAAATCGTGGTCATCAAGCGACACCGAAGGCCAAGACGCGTCATCAGGCGTAAAAGAATCATCCACTTGAGACGGCACCTTAGACCAAGGCGTCGTGTGATCATCAGGCGAAGAATCCTCAGACGACCCAGAAGGCGAGTGATCATCAGGCGACGAATCGTGGTCATCAAGCGACACCGAAGGCCAAGACGCGTCATCAGGCGCAGAAGAATCATCCACTTGAGACGGCACCTTAGACCAAGGCGTCGTGTGATCATCAGGCGAAGAATCCTCAGACGACCCAGAAGGCGAGTGATCATCAGGCGACGAATCGTGGTCATCAAGCGACACCGAAGGCCAAGACGCGTCATCAGGCGCAGAAGAATCATCCACTTGAGACGGCACCTTAGACCAAGGCATCGTGTGATCATCAGGCGAAGAATCGTCAGACGACCCAGAAAGCGAGTGATCATCAGGCGACGAATCGTGGTCATCAAGCGACACCGAAGGCCAAGACGCGTCATCAGGCGCAGAAGAATCATCCACTTGAGACGGCACCTTAGACCAAGGCATCGTGTGATCATCAGGCGAAGAATCCTCAGACGACCCAGAAAGCGAGTGATCATCAGGCGACGAATCGTGGTCATCAAGCGACACCGAAGGCCAAGACGCGTCATCAGGCGCAGAAGAATCATCCACTTGAGACGGCACCTTAGACCAAGGCGTCGTGTGATCATCAGACGAAGAATCCTTAGACGACCCAGAAGGCGAGTGATCATCAGGCGACGAATCGTGGTCATCAAGCGACACCGAAGGCCAAGACGCGTCATCAGGCGCAAAAGAATCATCCACTTGAGACGGCGCCTTAGACCAAGGCGTCGTGTGATCATCAGGCGAAGAATCCTCAGACGACCCAGAAGGCGAGTGATCATCAGGCGACGAATCGTGGTCATCAAGCGACACCGAAGGCCAAGACGCGTCATCAGGCGCAGAAGAATCATCCACTTGAGACGGCACCTTAGACCAAGGCGTCGTGTGATCATCAGGCGTAGAATCGTCAGACGACCCAGAAAGCGAGTGATCATCAGGCGACGAATCGTGGTCATCAAGCGACACCGAAGGCCAAGACGCGTCATCAGGCGCAGAAGAATCATCCACTTGAGATGGCACCTTAGACCAAGGCGTCGTGTGATCATCAGACGAAGAATCCTTAGACGACCCAGAAGGCGAGTGATCATCAGGCGACGAATCGTGGTCATCAAGCGACACCGAAGGCCAAGACGCGTCATCAGGCGCAAAAGAATCATCCACTTGAGACGGCACCTTAGACCAAGGCGTCGTGTGATCATCAGGCGAAGAATCCTCAGACGACCCAGAAGGCGAGTGATCATCAGGCGACGAATCGTGGTCATCAAGCAACACCGAAGGTCAAGACGCGTCATCAGGCGCAAAAGAATCATCCACTTGAGAGGGCACCTTAGACCAAGGCGTCGTGTGATCATCAGGCGAAGAATCCTCAGACAACCCAGAAAGCGAGTGATCATCAGGCGACGAATCGTGGTCATCAAGCGACACGGAAGGCCAAGACGCGTCATCAGGCGCAGAAGAATCATCCACTTGAGACGGCACCTTAGACCAAGGCGTCGTGTGATGATCAGGCGAAGAATCCTCAGACGACCCAGAAGGCGAGTGATCATCAGGCGACGAATCGTGGTCATCAAGCGACACCGAAGGCCAAGACACGTCATCAGGCGCAGAAGAATCATCCACTTGAGACGGCACCTTAGACCAAGGCGTCGTGTGATCATCAGGCGTAGAATCCTCAGACGACCCAGAAAGCGAGTGATCATCAGGCGACGAATCGTGGTCATCAAGCGACACCGAAGGCCAAGACGCGTCATCAGGCACAGAAGAATCATCCACTTGAGACGGTACCTTAGACCAAGGCGTCGTGTGATCATCAGGCGAAGAATCCTCAGACGACCCAGAAAGCGAGTGATCATCAGGCGACGAATCGTGGTCATCAAGCGACACCGAAGGCCAAGACGCATCATCAGGCGTAAAAGAATCATCCACTTGAGACGGCACCTTAGACCAAGGCGTCGTGTGATCATCAGGCGAAGAATCCTCAGACGACCCAGAAGGCGAGTGATCATCAGGCGACGAATCGTGGTCATCAAGCGACACCGAAGGCCAAGACGCGTCATCAGGCGCAGAAGAATCATCCACTTGAGACGGCACCTTAGACCAAGGCGTCGTGTGATCATCAGGCGAAGAATCCTCAGACGACCCAGAAGGCGAGTGATCATCAGGCGACGAATCGTGGTCATCAAGCGACACCGAAGGCCAAGACGCGTCATCAGGCGCAGAAGAATCATCCACTTGAGACGGCACCTTAGACCAAGGCGTCGTGTGATCATCAGGCGAAGAATCCTCAGACGACCCAGAAGGCGAGTGATCATCAGGCGACGAATCGTGGTCATCAAGCGACACCGAAGGCCAAGACGCGTCATCAGGCGCAGAAGAATCATCCACTTGAGACGGCACCTTAGACCAAGGCATCGTGTGATCATCAGGCGAAGAATCGTCAGACGACCCAGAAAGCGAGTGATCATCAGGCGACGAATCGTGGTCATCAAGCGACACCGAAGGCCAAGACGCGTCATCAGGCGCAGAAGAATCATCCACTTGAGACGGCACCTTAGACCAAGGCATCGTGTGATCATCAGGCGAAGAATCCTCAGACGACCCAGAAAGCGAGTGATCATCAGGCGACGAATCGTGGTCATCAAGCGACACCGAAGGCCAAGACGCGTCATCAGGCGCAGAAGAATCATCCACTTGAGACGGCACCTTAGACCAAGGCGTCGTGTGATCATCAGACGAAGAATCCTTAGACGACCCAGAAGGCGAGTGATCATCAGGCGACGAATCGTGGTCATCAAGCGACACCGAAGGCCAAGACGCGTCATCAGGCGCAAAAGAATCATCCACTTGAGACGGCGCCTTAGACCAAGGCGTCGTGTGATCATCAGGCGAAGAATCCTCAGACGACCCAGAAGGCGAGTGATCATCAGGCGACGAATCGTGGTCATCAAGCGACACCGAAGGCCAAGACGCGTCATCAGGCGCAGAAGAATCATCCACTTGAGACGGCACCTTAGACCAAGGCGTCGTGTGATCATCAGGCGTAGAATCGTCAGACGACCCAGAAAGCGAGTGATCATCAGGCGACGAATCGTGGTCATCAAGCGACACCGAAGGCCAAGACGCGTCATCAGGCGCAGAAGAATCATCCACTTGAGATGGCACCTTAGACCAAGGCGTCGTGTGATCATCAGACGAAGAATCCTTAGACGACCCAGAAGGCGAGTGATCATCAGGCGACGAATCGTGGTCATCAAGCGACACCGAAGGCCAAGACGCGTCATCAGGCGCAAAAGAATCATCCACTTGAGACGGCACCTTAGACCAAGGCGTCGTGTGATCATCAGGCGAAGAATCCTCAGACGACCCAGAAGGCGAGTGATCATCAGGCGACGAATCGTGGTCATCAAGCAACACCGAAGGTCAAGACGCGTCATCAGGCGCAAAAGAATCATCCACTTGAGAGGGCACCTTAGACCAAGGCGTCGTGTGATCATCAGGCGAAGAATCCTCAGACAACCCAGAAAGCGAGTGATCATCAGGCGACGAATCGTGGTCATCAAGCGACACGGAAGGCCAAGACGCGTCATCAGGCGCAGAAGAATCATCCACTTGAGACGGCACCTTAGACCAAGGCGTCGTGTGATGATCAGGCGAAGAATCCTCAGACGACCCAGAAGGCGAGTGATCATCAGGCGACGAATCGTGGTCATCAAGCGACACCGAAGGCCAAGACACGTCATCAGGCGCAGAAGAATCATCCACTTGAGACGGCACCTTAGACCAAGGCGTCGTGTGATCATCAGGCGTAGAATCCTCAGACGACCCAGAAAGCGAGTGATCATCAGGCGACGAATCGTGGTCATCAAGCGACACCGAAGGCCAAGACGCGTCATCAGGCACAGAAGAATCATCCACTTGAGACGGTACCTTAGACCAAGGCGTCGTGTGATCATCAGGCGAAGAATCCTCAGACGACCCAGAAAGCGAGTGATCATCAGGCGACGAATCGTGGTCATCAAGCGACACCGAAGGCCAAGACGCATCATCAGGCGTAAAAGAATCATCCACTTGAGACGGCACCTTAGACCAAGGCGTCGTGTGATCATCAGGCGAAGAATCCTCAGACGACCCAGAAGGCGAGTGATCATCAGGCGACGAATCGTGGTCATCAAGCGACACCGAAGGCCAAGACGCGTCATCAGGCGCAGAAGAATCATCCACTTGAGACGGCACCTTAGACCAAGGCGTCGTGTGATGATCAGGCGAAGAATCCTCAGACGACCCAGAAGGCGAGTGATCATCAGGCGACGAATCGTGGTCATCAAGCGACACCGAAGGCCAAGACGCGTCATCAGGCGCAAAAGAATCATCCACTTGAGACGGCACCTTAGACCAAGGCGTCGTGTGATCATCAGGCGAAGAATCCTCAGACGACCCAGAAGGCGAGTGATCATCAGGCGACGAATCGTGGTCATCAAGCGACACCGAAGGCCAAGACGCGTCATCAGGCGCAGAAGAATCATCCACTTGAGACGGCACCTTAGACCAAGGCATCGTGTGATCATCAGGCGAAGAATCGTCAGACGACCCAGAAAGCGAGTGATCATCAGGCGACGAATCGTGGTCATCAAGCGACACCGAAGGCCAAGACGCGTCATCAGGCGCAGAAGAATCATCCACTTGAGACGGCACCTTAGACCAAGGCATCGTGTGATCATCAGGCGAAGAATCCTCAGACGACCCAGAAAGCGAGTGATCATCAGGCGACGAATCATGGTCATCAAGCGACACCGAAGGCCAAGACGCGTCATCAGGCGCAGAAGAATCATCCACTTGAGACGGCACCTTAGACCAAGGCGTCGTGTGATCATCAGACGAAGAATCCTTAGACGACCCAGAAGGCGAGTGATCATCAGGCGACGAATCGTGGTCATCAAGCGACACCGAAGGCCAAGACGCGTCATCAGGCGCAAAAGAATCATCCACTTGAGACGGCACCTTAGACCAAGGCGTCGTGTGATCATCAGGCGAAGAATCCTCAGACGACCCAGAAGGCGAGTGATCATCAGGCGACGAATCGTGGTCATCAAGCGACACCGAAGGCCAAGACGCGTCATCAGGCGCAGAAGAATCATCCACTTGAGACGGCACCTTAGACCAAGGCGTCGTGTGATCATCAGGCGAAGAATCCTCAGACGACCCAGAAAGCGAGTGATCATCAGGCGACGAATCGTGGTCATCAAGCGACACCGAAGGCCAAGACGCGTCATCAGGCGCAGAAGAATCATCCACTTGAGACGGCACCTTAGACCAAGGCGTCGTGTGATCATCAGGCGAAGAATCCTCAGACGACCCAGAAGGCGAGTGATCATCAGGCGACGAATCGTGGTCATCAAGCGACACCGAAGGCCAAGACGCGTCATCAGGCGCAAAAGAATCATCCACTTGAGACGGCACCTTAGACCAAGGCGTCGTGTGATCATCAGGCGAAGAATCCTCAGACGACCCAGAAGGCGAGTGATCATCAGGCGACGAATCGTGGTCATCAAGCGACACCGAAGGCCAAGACGCGTCATCAGGCGCAGAAGAATCATCCACTTGAGACGGCACCTTAGACCAAGGCGTCATGTGATCATCAGGCGTAGAATCCTCAGACGACCCAGAAAGCGAGTGATCATCAGGCGACGAATCGTGGTCATCAAGCGACACGGAAGGCCAAGACGCGTCATCAGGCGCAAAAGAATCATCCACTTGAGACGGCACCTTAGACCAAGGCGTCGTGTGATGATCAGGCGAAGAATCCTCAGACGACCCAGAAGGCGAGTGATCATCAGGCGACGAATCATGGTCATCAAGCGACACCGAAGGCCAAGACGCGTCATCAGGCGCAAAAGAATCATCCACTTGAGACGGCACCTTAGACCAAGGCGTCGTGTGATCATCAGGCGAAGAATCCTCAGACGACCCAGAAGGCGAGTGATCATCAGGCGACGAATCGTGGTCATCAAGCGACACCGAAGGCCAAGACGCGTCATCAGGCGCAAAAGAATCATCCACTTGAGACGGCACCTTAGACCAAGGCGTCGTGTGATCATCAGGCGAAGAATCCTCAGACGACCCAGAAAGCGAGTGATCATCAGGCAACGAATCGTGGTCATAAAGCGACACCGAAGGCCAAGACGCGTCATCAGGCGCAGAAGAATCATCCACTTGAGACGGCACCTTAGACCAAGGCGTCGTGAGATCATCAGGCGAAGAATCCTCAGACGACCCAGAAGGCGAGTGATCATCAGGCGACGAATCGTGGTCATCAAGCGACACCGAAGGCCAAGACGCGTCATCAGGCGCAAAAGAATCATCCACTTGAGACAGCACCTTAGACCAAGGCGTCGTGTGATCATCAGGCGAAGAATCCTCAGACGACCCAGAAAGCGAGTGATCATCAGGCAACGAATCGTGGTCATAAAGCGACACCGAAGGCCAAGACGCGTCATCAGGCGCAGAAGAATCATCCACTTGAGACGGCACCTTAGACCAAGGCGTCGTGTGATCATCAGGCGAAGAATCCTCAGACGACCCAGAAGGCGAGTGATCATCAGGCGACGAATCGTGGTCATCAAGCGACACCGAAGGCCAAGACACGTCATCAGGCGCAGAAGAATCATCCACTTGAGACGGCACCTTAGACCAAGGCGTCGTGTGATCATCAGGCGTAGAATCCTTAGACGACCCAGAAGGCGAGTGATCATCAGGCGACGAATTGTGGTCATCAAGCGACACCGAAGGCCAAGACGCGTCATCAGGCGCAAAAGAATCATCCACTTGAGACGGCACCTTAGACCAAGGCGTCGTGTGATCATCAGGCGAAGAATCCTCAGACGACCCAGAAGGCGAGTGATCATCAGGCGACGAATCGTGGTCATCAAGCGACACCGAAGGCCAAGACGCGTCATCAGGCGCAGAAGAATCATCCAATTGAGACGGCACCTTAGACCAAGGCGTCGTGTGATCATCAGGCGAAGAATCCTCAGACGACCCAGAAGGCGAGTGATCATCAGGCGACGAATCGTGGTCATCAAGCGACACCGAAGGCCAAGACGCGTCATCAGGCGCAAAAGAATCATCCACTTGAGACGGCAACTTAGACCAAGGCGTCGTGTGATCATCAGGCGAAGAATCCTCAGACGACCCAGAAGGCGAGTGATCATCAGGCGACGAATCGTGGTCATCAAGCGACACCGAAGGCCAAGACGTGTCATCAGACACAGAAGAATCATCCACTTGAGACGGCACCTTAGACCAAGGCGTCATGTGATCATCAGGCGAAGAATCCCCAGACGACCCAGAAAGCGAGTGATCATCAGGCAACGAATCGTGGTCATAAAGCGACACCGAAGGCCAAGACGCGTCATCAGGCGCAGAAGAATCATCCACTTGAGACGGCACCTTAGACCAAGGCGTCGTGTGATCATCAGGCGAAGAATCCTCAGACGACCCAGAAAGCGAGTGATCATCAGGCGACGAATCGTGGTCATCAAGCAACACCGAAGGCCAAGACGCGTCATCAGGCGCAGAAGAATCATCCACTTGAGACGGCACCTTAGACCAAGGCGTCGTGTGATCATCAGGCGTAGAATCCTCAGACGACCCGGAAGGCGAGTGATCATCAGGCGACGAATCGTGGTCATCAAGCGACACCGAAGGCCAAGACGCGTCATCAGGCGCAAAAGAATCATCCACTTGAGACGGCACCTTAGACCAAGGCGTCGTGTGATCATCAGGCGAAGAATCCTTAGACGACCTAGAAGGCGATTGATCATCAGGCGACGAATCGTGGTCATCAAGCGACACCGAAGGCCAAGACGCGTCATCAGGCGCAGAAGAATCATCCACTTGAGACGGCACCTTAGACCAAGGCGTCGTGTGATCATCAGGCGAAGAATCCTCAGACGACCCAGAAGGCGAGTGATCATCAGGCGACGAATCGTGGTCATCAAGCGACACCGAAGGCCAAGACGCGTCATCAGGCGCAAAAGAATCATCCACTTGAGACGGCACCTTAGACCAAGGCGTCGTGAGATCATCAGGCGAAGAATCCTCAGACGACCCAGAAGGCGAGTGATCATCAGGCGACGAATCGTGGTCATCAAGCGACACCGAAGGCCAAGACGCGTCATCAGGCGCAGAAGAATCATCCACTTGAGACGGCACCTTAGACCAAGGCGTCGTGTGATCATCAGGCGAAGAATCCTCAGACGACCCAGAAAGCGAGTGATCATCAGGCAACGAATCGTGGTCATAAAGCGACACCGAAGGCCAAGACGCGTCATCAGGCGCAGAAGAATCATCCACTTGAGACGGCACCTTAGACCAAGGCGTCGTGTGATCATCAGGCGAAGAATCCTCAGACGACCCAGAAGGCGAGTGATCATCAGGCGACGAATCGTGGTCATCAAGCGACACCGAAGGCCAAGACGCGTCATCAGGCGCAAAAGAATCATCCACTTGAGACGGCACCTTAGACCAAGGCGTCGTGTGATCATCAGGCGAAGAATCCTCAGACGACCCAGAAGGCGAGTGATCATCAGGCGACGAATCGTGGTCATCAAGCGACACCGAAGGCCAAGACGCGTCATCAGGCGCAGAAGAATCATCCACTTGAGACGGCACCTTAGACCAAGGCGTCGTGTGATCATCAGGCGAAGAATCCTCAGACGACCCAGAAAGCGAGTGATCATCAGGCGACGAATCGTGGTCATCAAGCAACACCGAAGGCCAAGACGCGTCATCAGGCGCAGAAGAATCATCCACTTGAGACGGCACCTTAGACCAAGGCGTCGTGTGATCATCAGGCATAGAATCCTTAGACGACCCGGAAGGCGAGTGATCATCAGGCGACGAATCGTGGTCATCAAGCGACACCGAAGGCCAAGACGCGTCATCAGGCGCAAAAGAATCATCCACTTGAGACGGCACCTTAGACCAAGGCGTCGTGTGATCATCAGGCGAAGAATCCTTAGACGACCTAGAAGGCGATTGATCATCAGGCGACGAATCGTGGTCATCAAGCGACACCGAAGGCCAAGACGCGTCATCAGGCGCAGAAGAATCATCCACTTGAGACGGCACCTTAGACCAAGGCGTCGTGTGATCATCAGGCGAAGAATCCTCAGACGACCCAGAAGGCGAGTGATCATCAGGCGACGAATCGTGGTCATCAAGCGACACCGAAGGCCAAGACGCGTCATCAGGCGCAAAAGAATTATCCACTTGAGACGGCACCTTAGACCAAGGCGTCGTGAGATCATCAGGCGAAGAATCCTCAGACGACCCAGAAGGCGAGTGATCATCAGGCGACGAATCGTGGTCATCAAGCGACACCGAAGGCCAAGACGCATCATCAGGCGCAAAAGAATCATCCACTTGAGAGAGCACCTTAGACCAAGGCGTCGTGTGATCATCAGGCGAAGAATCCTCAGACGACCCAGCAAGCGAGTGATCATCAGGCAACGAATCGTGGTCATAAAGCGACACCGAAGGCCAAGACGCGTCATCAGGCGCAGAAGAATCATCCACTTGAGACGGCACCTTAGACCAAGGCGTCGTGTGATCATCAGGCGAAGAATCCTCAGACGACCCAGAAGGCGAGTGATCATCAGGCGACGAATCGTGGTCATCAAGCGACACCGAAGGCCAAGACGCGTCATCAGGCGCAAAAGAATCATCCACTTGAGACGGCACCTTAGACCAAGGCGTCGTGTGATCATCAGGCGAAGAATCCTCAGACGACCCAGAAGGCGAGTGATCATCAGGCGACGAATCGTGGTCATCAAGCGACACCGAAGGCCAAGACGCGTCATCAGGCGCAGAAGAATCATCCACTTGAGACGGCACCTTAGACCAAGGCGTCGTGTGATCATCAGGCGTAGAATCCTTAGACGACCCAGAAGGCGAGTGATCATCAGGCGACGAATTGTGGTCATCAAGCGACACCGAAGGCCAAGACGCGTCATCAGGCGCAAAAGAATCATCCACTTGAGACGGCACCTTAGACCAAGGCGTCGTGTGATCATCAGGCGAAGAATCCTCAGACGACCCAGAAGGCGAGTGATCATCAGGCGAAGAATCGTGGTCATCAAGCGACACCGAAGGCCAAGACGCGTCATCAGACACAGAAGAATCATCCACTTGAGACGGCACCTTAGACCAAGGCGTCGTGTGATCATCAGGCGAAGAATCCTCAGACGACCCAGAAAGCGAGTGATCATCAGGCAACGAATCGTGGTCATAAAGCGACACCGAAGGCCAAGACGCGTCATCAGGCGCAGAAGAATCATCCACTTGAGACGGCACCTTAGACCAAGGCGTCGTGTGATCATCAGGCGAAGAATCCTCAGACGACCCAGAAAGCGAGTGATCATCAGGCGACGAATCGTGGTCATCAAGCAACACCGAAGGCCAAGACGCGTCATCAGGCGCAGAAGAATCATCCACTTGAGACGGCACCTTAGACCAAGGCGTCGTGTGATCATCAGGCGTAGAATCCTTAGACGACCCGGAAGGCGAGTGATCATCAGGCGACGAATCGTGGTCATCAAGCGACACCGAAGGCCAAGACGCATCATCAGGCGCAAAAGAATCATCCACTTGAGACGGCACCTTAGACCAAGGCGTCGTGTGATCATCAGGCGAAGAATCCTCAGACGACCCAGAAGGCGAGTGATCATCAGGCGACGAATCGTGGTCATCAAGCGACACCGAAGGCCAAGACGCGTCATCAGGCGCAAAAGAATCATCCACTTGAGACGGCACCTTAGACCAAGGCGTCGTGTGATCATCAGGCGAAGAATCCTTAGACGACCTAGAAGGCGAGTGATCATCAGGCGACGAATCGTGGTCATCAAGCGACACCGAAGGCCAAGACGCGTCATCAGGCGCAGAAGAATCATCCACTTGAGACGGCACTTTAGACCAAGGCGTCGTGTGATCATCAGGCGAAGAATCCTCAGACGACCCAGAAGGCGAGTGATCATCAGGCGACGAATCGTGGTCATCAAGCGACACCGAAGGCCAAGACGCGTCATCAGGCGCAAAAGAATCATCCACTTGAGACGGCACCTTAGACCAAGGCGTCGTGTGATCATCAGGCGAAGAATCCTCAGACGACCCAGAAGGCGAGTGATCATCAGGCGACGAATCGTGGTCATCAAGCGACACCGAAGGCCAAGACGCGTCATCAGGCGCAAAAGAATTATCCACTTGAGACGGCACCTTAGACCAAGGCGTCGTGAGATCATCAGGCGAAGAATCCTCAGACGACCCAGAAGGCGAGTGATCATCAGGCGACGAATCGTGGTCATCAAGCGACACCGAAGGCCAAGACGCATCATCAGGCGCAAAAGAATCATCCACTTGAGACAGCACCTTAGACCAAGGCGTCATGTGATCATCAGGCGAAGAATCCTCAGACGACCCAGAAAGCGAGTGATCATCAGGCAACGAATCGTGGTCATAAAGCGACACCGAAGGCCAAGACGCGTCATCAGGCGCAGAAGAATCATCCACTTGAGACGGCACCTTAGACCAAGGCGTCGTGTGATCATCAGGCGAAGAATCCTCAGACGACCCAGAAAGCGAGTGATCATCAGGCGACGAATCGTGGTCATCAAGCAACACCGAAGGCCAAGACGCGTCATCAGGCGCAGAAGAATCATCCACTTGAGACGGCACCTTAGACCAAGGCGTCGTGTGATCATCAGGCGTAGAATCCTTAGACGACCCAGAAGGCGAGTGATCATCAGGCGACGAATCGTGGTCATCAAGCGACACCGAAGGCCAAGACGCGTCATCAGGCGCAAAAGAATCATCCACTTGAGACGGCACCTTAGACCAAGGCGTCGTGTGATCATCAGGCGAAGAATCCTCAGACGACCCAGAAGGCGAGTGATCATCAGGCGACGAATCGTGGTCATCAAGCGACACCGAAGGCCAAGACGCGTCATCAGGCGCAAAAGAATCATCCACTTGAGACGGCACCTTAGACCAAGGCGTCGTGTGATCATCAGGCGAAGAATCCTTAGACGACCTAGAAGGCGAGTGATCATCAGGCGACGAATCGTGGTCATCAAGCGACACCGAAGGCCAAGACGCGTCATCAGGCGCAGAAGAATCATCCACTTGAGACGGCACTTTAGACCAAGGCGTCGTGTGATCATCAGGCGAAGAATCCTCAGACGACCCAGAAAGCGAGTGATCATCAGGCGACGAATCGTGGTCATCAAGCAACACCGAAGGCCAAGCCGCGTCATCAGGCGCAAAAGAATCATCCACTTGAGACGGCACCTTAGACCAAGGCGTCGTGTGATCATCAGGCGAAGAATCCTCAGACGACCCAGAAAGCGAGTGATCATCAGGCGACGAATCGTGGTCATAAAGCGACACCGAAGGCCAAGACGCGTTATCAGGCGCAAAAGAATCATCCACTTGAGACGGCACCTTAGACCAAGGCGTCGTGTGATCATCAGGCGAAGAATCCTCAGACGACCCAGAAGGCGAGTGATCATCAGGCGACGAATCGTGGTCATCAAGCGACACCGAAGGCCAAGACGCGTCATCAGGCGCAGAAGAATCATCCACTTGAGACGGCACTTTAGACCAAGGCGTCGTGTGATCATCAGGCGAAGAATCCTCAGACGACCCAGAAAGCGAGTGATCATCAGGCGACGAATCGTGGTCATCAAGCAACACCGAAGGCCAAGACTCGTCATCAGGCGCAAAAGAATCATCCACTTGAGACGGCACCTTAGACCAAGGCGTCGTGTGATCATCAGGCGAAGAATCCTCAGACGACCCAGAAAGCGAGTGATCATCAGGCGACGAATCGTGGTCTTAAAGCGACACCGAAGGCCAAGACGCGTTATCAGGCGCAAAAGAATCATCCACTTGAGACGGCACCTTAGACCAAGGCGTCGTGTGATCATCAGGCGAAGAATCCTCAGACGACCCAGAAGGCGAGTGATCATCAGGCGACGAATCGTGGTCATCAAGCAACACCGAAGGCCAAGACGCGTCATCAGGCGCAAAAGAATTATCCACTTGAGACGGCACCTTAGACCAAGGCGTCGTGAGATCATCAGGCGAAGAATCCTCAGACGACCCAGAAGGCGAGTGATCATCAGGCGACGAATCGTGGTCATCAAGCGACACCGAAGGCCAAGACGCGTCATCAGGCGCAAAAGAATCATCCACTTGAGACAGCACCTTAGACCAAGGCGTCGTGTGATCATCAGGCGAAGAATCCTCAGACAACCCAGAAAGCGAGTGATCATCAGGCAACGAATCGTGGTCATAAAGCGACACCGAAGGCCAAGACGCGTCATCAGGCGCAGAAGAATCATCCACTTGAGACGGCACCTTAGACCAAGGCGTCGTGTGATCATCAGGCGAAGAATCCTCAGACGACCCAGAAGGCGAGTGATCATCAGGCGACGAATCGTGGTCATCAAGCGACACCGAAGGCCAAGACGCGTCATCAGGCGCAAAAGAATCATCCACTTGAGACGGCACCTTAGACCAAGGCGTCGTGTGATCATCAGGCGAAGAATCCTCAGACGACCCAGAAGGCGAGTGATCATCAGGCGACGAATCGTGGTCATCAAGCGACACCGAAGGCCAAGACGCGTCATCAGGCGCAGAAGAATCATCCACTTGAGACGGCACCTTAGACCAAGGCGTCGTGTGATCATCAGGCGTAGAATCCTTAGACGACCCAGAAGGCGAGTGATCATCAGGCGACGAATTGTGGTCATCAAGCGACACCGAAGGCCAAGACGCGTCATCAGGCGCAAAAGAATCATCCACTTGAGACGGCACCTTAGACCAAGGCGTCGTGTGATCATCAGGCGAAGAATCCTCAGACGACCCAGAAGGCGAGTGATCATCAGGCGACGAATCGTGGTCATCAAGCGACACCGAAGGCCAAGACGCGTCATCAGGCGCAGAAGAATCATCCACTTGAGACGGCACCTTAGACCAAGGCGTCGTGTGATCATCAGGCGAAGAATCCTCGGACGACCCAGAAAGCGAGTGATCATCAGGCGACGAATCGTGGTCATCAAGCGACACCGAAGGCCAAGACGCGTCATCAGGCGCAGAAGAATCATCCACTTGAGACGGCACCTTAGACCAAGGCGTCGTGTGATCATCAGGCGAAGAATCCTCAGACGACCCAGAAGGCGAGTGATCATCAGGCGACGAATCGTGGTCATCAAGCGACACCGAAGGCCAAGACGCGTCATCAGGCGCAAAAGAATCATCCACTTGAGACGGCAACTTAGACCAAGGCGTCGTGTGATCATCAGGCGAAGAATCCTCAGACGACCCAGAAGGCGAGTGATCATCAGGCGACGAATCGTGGTCATCAAGCGACACCGAAGGCCAAGACGTGTCATCAGGCACAGAAGAATCATCCACTTGAGACGGCACCTTAGACCAAGGCGTCATGTGATCATCAGGCGAAGAATCCTCAGACGACCCAGAAAGCGAGTGATCATCAGGCAACGAATCGTGGTCATAAAGCGACACCGAAGGCCAAGACGCGTCATCAGGCGCAGAAGAATCATCCACTTGAGACGGCACCTTAGACCAAGGCGTCGTGTGATCATCAGGCGAAGAATCCTCAGACGACCCAGAAAGCAAGTGATCATCAGGCGACGAATCGTGGTCATCAAGCAACACCGAAGGCCAAGACGCGTCATCAGGCGCAGAAGAATCATCCACTTGAGACGGCACCTTAGACCAAGGCGTCGTGTGATCATCAGGCGTAGAATCCTTAGACGACCCGGAAGGCGAGTGATCATCAGGCGACGAATCGTGGTCATCAAGCGACACCGAAGGCCAAGACGCGTCATCAGGCGCAAAAGAATCATCCACTTGAGACGGCACCTTAGACCAAGGCGTCGTGTGATCATCAGGCGAAGAATCCTCAGACGACCTAGAAGGCGAGTGATCATCAGGCGACGAATCGTGGTCATCAAGCGACACCGAAGGCCAAGACGCGTCATCAGGCGCAAAAGAATCATCCACTTGAGACGGCACCTTAGACCAAGGCGTCGTGTGATCATCAGGCGAAGAATCCTTAGACGACCTAGAAGGCGAGTGATCATCAGGCGACGAATCGTGGTCATCAAGCGACACCGAAGGCCAAGACGCGTCATCAGGCGCAGAAGAATCATCCACTTGAGACGGCACTTTAGACCAAGGCGTCGTGTGATCATCAGGCAAAGAATCCTCAGACGACCCAGAAAGCGAGTGATCATCAGGCGACGAATCGTGGTCATCAAGCAACACCGAAGGCCAAGCCGCGTCATCAGGCGCAAAAGAATCATCCACTTGAGACGGCACCTTAGACCAAGGCGTCGTGTGATCATCAGGCGAAGAATCCTCAGACGACCCAGAAAGCGAGTGATCATCAGGCGACGAATCGTGGTCATAAAGCGACACCGAAGGCCAAGACGCGTTATCAGGCGCAAAAGAATCATCCACTTGAGACGGCACCTTAGACCAAGGCGTCGTGTGATCATCAGGCGAAGAATCCTCAGACGACCCAGAAGGCGAGTGATCATCAGGCGACGAATCGTGGTCATCAAGCGACACCGAAGGCCAAGACGCGTCATCAGGCGCAGAAGAATCATCCACTTGAGACGGCACTTTAGACCAAGGCGTCGTGTGATCATCAGGCGAAGAATCCTCAGACGACCCAGAAAGCGAGTGATCATCAGGCGACGAATCGTGGTCATCAAGCAACACCGAAGGCCAAGACGCGTCATCAGGCGCAAAAGAATCATCCACTTGAGACGGCACCTTAGACCAAGGCGTCGTGTGATCATCAGGCGAAGAATCCTCAGACGACCCAGAAAGCGAGTGATCATCAGGCGACGAATCGTGGTCTTAAAGCGACACCGAAGGCCAAGACGCGTTATCAGGCGCAAAAGAATCATCCACTTGAGACGGCACCTTAGACCAAGGCGTCGTGTGATCATCAGGCGAAGAATCCTCAGACGACCCAGAAGGCGAGTGATCATCAGGCGACGAATCGTGGTCATCAAGCGACACCGAAGGCCAAGACGCGTCATCAGGCGCAAAAGAATTATCCACTTGAGACGGCACCTTAGACCAAGGCGTCGTGTGATCATCAGGCGAAGAATCCTCAGACGACCCAGAAGGCGAGTGATCATCAGGCGACGAATCGTGGTCATCAAGCGACACCGAAGGCCAAGACGCGTCATCAGGCGCAGAAGAATCATCCACTTGAGACGGCACCTTAGACCAAGGCGTCGTGTGATCATCAGGCGTAGAATCCTTAGACGACCCAGAAGGCGAGTGATCATCAGGCGACGAATCGTGGTCATCAAGCGACACCGAAGGCCAAGACGCGTCATCAGGCGCAGAAGAATCATCCACTTGAGACGGCACCTTAGACCAAGGCGTCGTGTGATCATCAGGCGAAGAATCCTCAGACGACCCAGAAGGCGAGTGATCATCAGGCGACGAATCGTGGTCATCAAGCGACACCGAAGGCCAAGACGCGTCATCAGGCGCAGAAGAATCATCCACTTGAGACGGCACCTTAGACCAAGGCGTCGTGTGATCATCAGGCGAAGAATCCTCAGACGACCCAGAAAGCGAGTGATAATCAGGCGACGAATCGTGGTCATCAAGCGACACCGAAGGCCAAGACGCGTCATCAGGCGCAGAAGAATCATCCACTTGAGACGGCACCTTAGACCAAGGCGTCGTGTGATCATCAGGCGAAGAATCCTCAGACGACCCAGAAGGCGAGTGATCATCAGGCGACGAATCGTGGTCATCAAGCGACACCGAAGGCCAAGACGCGTCATCAGGCGCAGAAGAATCAACCACTTGAGACGGCACCTTAGACCAAGGCGTCGTGTGATCATCAGGCGAAGAATCCTCAGACGACCCAGAAGGCGAGTGATCATCAGGCGACGAATCGTGGTCATCAAGCGACACCGAAGGCCAAGACGCGTCATCAGGCGCAAAAGAATCATCCACTTGAGACGGCACCTTAGACCAAGGCATCGTGTGATCATCAGGCGAAGAATCCTCAGACGACCCAGAAGGCGAGTGATCATCAGGCGACGAATCGTGGTCATCAAGCGACACCGAAGGTCAAGACGCGTCATCAGGCGCAGAAGAATCATCCACTTGAGACGGCACCTTAGACCAAGGCGTCGTGTGATCATCAGGCGAAGAATCCTCAGACGACCCAGAAAGGGAGTGATCATCAGGCGACGAATCGTGGTCATCAAGCGACACCGAAGGCCAAGACGCGTCATCAGGCGCAGAAGAATCATCCACTTGAGACGGCACCTTAGACCAAGGCGTCATGTGATCATCAGGCGAAGAATCCTCAGACGACCCAGAAGGCGAGTGATCATCAGGCGACGAATCGTGGTCATCAAGCTACACCGAAAGCCAAGACACGTCATCAGGCGTAGAAGAATCATCCACTTGAGACGGCACCTTAGACCAAGGCGTCGTGTGATAATCAGGCGAAGAATCCTCAGACGACCCAGAAGGCGAGTGATCATCAGGCGACGCATCGTGGTCATCAAGCGACACCGAAGGCCAAGACGCATCATCAGGCGCAGAAGAATCATCCACTTGAGACTGCACCTTAGACCAAGGCGTCGTGTGATCATCAGGCGAAGAATCCTCAGACGACCCAGAAGGCGAGTGATTATTCCAAGGCCTGTTTCATACAAGGGAACTCATAACTTGTTTAGGTACTCTGGATCACATCCTCATCCAGGATATGTACCTGCTCAACAACTTGTATTTGTTGCATACCCTGTGTTTGGGCCCTACCCTGTTTTTGGCCTATTCCCGATGTACTTCACTCAGTTTGGACCATTCCATCCTTACGGCCCTGGATCACAACAACCATTTGGACCTTACCAACAGCAGTTTACTCAGTTCCCTACCGGGTATGGACCCCGACCTGGTCAACCATTTGGCCCTGGACCATTCCCTGGATCTGGCCCATCCCCCTGGTATTACCAAATTCGTTGGTTTAGAAAGCAATGCTTGGCAATCAGAAATGGCAGAAGGAGACACAGTTGTTTGAAAGGCATAAGGAAACTCATGAAGCCTTACTCCACTCAGCCTAACTTCTTCAAAACCACTTTCGGAGGTTCAACTTGCTCCTGTAAATGTAAACCACCTCATCACAGACATCACTGAATAAAAGGTAAGACTGCTTCTGCAATTGAATTCTTTTGTTATATTGTCATGAATTATAAAAAGCATTAATATGGTAGTATAACTCTGGTGTAATTGCTTTTACAGGTAATTCGGATTACAGAAAAGGCTATGGACAGGAATATGGCTCAACACTTCTAGACTAAATTCTACCCTGCGTATTTTTGGTTTCAATCATTTGTGTGGTAGTACATCTCCAAATGTGAATAAACTGTTTCAAAGCATCACACCGTTGTACTTGTTATTTTTTTTAAATATGATACTTCTGACCCAGGTTGTAGTTTGAATTATAGAAATAAATTAAGTGTAGAAGGCATAATATAAATTGTATGATTTAAGACATCAGGGTATGTGACATCTGGATACACATACTTTTATAATACACATATATGGACAAAATGAGATGAAGATAGTGTACGGGCACTTGTACATATAGTCATTACAGTGCATGTAACTAGAAATTATACTTCGCCAATTTAACGCTATAACTTTCAATAATTTAAAACCATTAAACAACACCGACATGCTACGCTACGGTTTTTCTTAAATGCACAAGAGGACGCTACTGTCCATATATTATATAGCCATGAGTGCTCCTAGCGGAAATTGTACAAAACGTTTTCCCAGTGAGGAAGCAGTTCAACAGTGTTGCCAGCATATGAACCAAGCTTTCTGCTCCTTCTGTCTTTGGCAGATTACATATTAAAGAACAGGTTTAGGTTATCATGAAGCTTAAGGTCTCTTGTCATATACATACTGTATAGCTTCGCCATCTCCTGGCATTGACAGCTACACATTATTAGTGAAGCTCATCAGCGCCACAGGCGCCGAGCTTCGCTCACTTCCCATAGAGAGAGGTCCAAAACGAGTCTACACAGTGGTCATGCCAAACCAGAAGTGTCCCAAAAATTACACAATACATGTAATCCTGGCAAATGGTCATAATACGCCATTTTTAATAGTCCAGAACGAAACTACGTCATCACCTCATAACAACGTCGTCCACTCAACAGTAGTGATGGCCATAATTTCGTAATGGATAAAGATCTGACTTAAAAAAAATTGTTTACCTGACTGAATTCCAGTGCAACGAATAGGTTTTTGATCAATGGGGAGGCCAGAATATTTGACGGATTATCTTGAATCGATGAAGCCATTTCACCACAGAGGGCAGTGTAGCGGCCGCAGCGCCCCTGGTGGTGAAGTAAAGCATAACAATTCTCAGACTTCTTTTGCCTCTAAAATTGTTATTATTTTCCGATTTTGAAAATTTTAAAACCTACATATGGAGTCTCATTATAATAAAAGGCTGTAACATTTAACTTGTTATATAGATATACATATATCGACTTCTCAAAGCAAAAATGGGCTTTGTGTTACTATATTGCATGATTATGTTAAAAACTTAACAAGCCATTGACTGTGTAAATATCAGATTTGGATAGTGTAAGTTAAGAGAGATAACTGGGATTAAAAGTCAAGTAAAATATTCCAGTTTGCTTATCACAAATGCTACCATTTCCATTGAAATTAGTTGACAATAAGGTTCATAAATGTTACACAAAGAAAACTTGCTGGTCTAACAAGAATATTCTTTTTCAAAAAAAGAATAGATACCAGGTGTTGTGTGTAGAATGCCAGTAGCGCTAGGCCTACAATGTAAACACTTTAATACAGTGTGATGGCTACTGCCTCATTGAGACCAGTGTTTGTGCCTAGTATACTCCATTCTTTACTCAGGATTTTACAAATTTATTTATCTATTATTATAAACTTATTATTATAAACTTTATTCCAGACACAAAAGCGGTCCATATACAATACAATCATCATTATATTCTACGGGCTAGCACCAACATATAACAGTTTAATCCAGTGATTTCTAATCCTGGATGTAAAAGCAAGACTAGTCAGAGTAATATTTTTGATAATGTCATTTGGTGATGTGGCAAGTCTACACATGAATTTATAGACATAATTTCTAATGGCTGCAGAGCAGCTTCTAGTTTAAAAAAATAATGTACAGAGAAAACTGTTACTATCATATTTGGAAAAACCTAGCAGAATCTTGAACACGGTATGATAAGCAATCTGCAGCTTCCTAATACTGACTTTGCTATAACTCCACCATAGGTGCGCAGTATACATTGGTGAGAAGTAGCTCTGAAATAGAAATAATTTGACTTCAACAGAACACATATGAAACTTCCTTATGAGGGAATTTCCCTGAGCATATAACTGTCTACATTGTCGCTTAATGTCAAGATCATCTGATAAATCGTTGGCAAGATAATGGCCCAGATATTTTGTACTTGACACAACTTTTATACACTCATTATTCAGGTAAACAGAGTCATACAAGTAAGAAGTTTCACCTTTTGGACGGAATATCATAGAAACACTCATATGAGAATTGAAAATAACATCATGAGTCTCAGCAAAGTTTTCACACATATTAACTAGAGTCTGCAATCCACGAATAGAGGGGGCAAAAACCACCAGATCATCGGCATACATCATATGATTTACAATAGTATTATTAAAAGCACATCCACAATAAATCTTATTTAATGCCTCACTCAGGTCATCAAAGTAAACATTGAACAAATACGGCAATAAAATACCACCTTGTCGAACTCCATTTGTAACAGAAAACAACTCTGAATAGGTACTCCTCCATCTAACACAAAATCTCTGACTTCTATACCAGTAAATGAGTAATCTGGTAACATACATTGGTACACCTCTTTTCCTTAGTTTATCAAAAAGTTTATCATGGTTAATTCTGTCGAAAGCCTTGCTAGCATCCAGATAGGATACAAACACAGTTCCCATTCAGATTTCTGTAATAATCAATAATTTCCTTAGGGACATAAATGCACTGATCTGTGCCATGTTTAGATTTATAAGCAAATTGGTTTGGATGAGTATCAAGGAGATCCTCCATCCTATTGAGAATGATTTTCTCTATGATCTTATTGGTAATGCTAGCAAGGGCAATCGGTCTATAATTGTTCTTGCAACTTATCCCACCAGCCTTGTCTTTAATAACTGGGACAAGCACAACTGTCATCACTGTGTCAGGCAAAAAGCCATGAATTAAAAAACTAGAAACACATTGACTGAGCAAATTCAGTATTATCTTCGAGGAGTAATGTATATGCTCAGCATAAAGACCATCCAGTCCACAACTTTTCCTACTCGGCAAAGAGTTCACAGCATGTTCTATATCAATAGGACTTACAAAAACATCATTGACAGATTCACCAATACAGTCATAATTTGAGAGATATGTACTTTCTGATCTGATACAATTGAATATTTCATGGAAGTGAGACTTCCACATGTCGACTATATTGTCATCTCCCGTAACGCCTTCAACACTCCCAGGTAATGGAGTATAACTGTTATTCATGACCTTAACTTCTTTCCAAAAGTCATCTTGTTTTAGATCGCACATTTTCTTGGCTAGTGATTCCCGTAGCAAAACTTCCTCATGTCTCTTGATGTAACGTAGTGAGTATTTAAATCTGGCCTTAGTCCTGAGATGAAGCTCAAATAAGGGCCCTGATCTGGGTTTTCCAGCTATCAGCCATTGCCTCCTTATATCCCTGGAAGCATCATACATGTCAGACACCAAATCAGACCAACCAGGTCTAGCTTTAAAGTTCTTCTTGTTGCCCTTGAGCATAGAGTCCCCACAGTTGACAAGTGTTCTGACAATGTCATCATAGAAAAGTCCAATGGCCTCACGGTGCATAAGATCATTGCAGGCAAGGTCCCTGCATGCAAGAGCTGAATGTGGAGCTTCAATTTTAGCAAGCGCAATTTGGGTTTTTTCACAATAGTTTTGAAGTTCCCTCTCAGAGAGATTCTCTCAACAAAGTCTGATATGTTCACTGTTCATAGCACTTGTTAGAACAGGTACTGAGTCAGTGTCCAGATCTACAAAGACAGGTAAATGGTCTTCATCAGTGATAACATAGGCAATTGATATCTTTTGTATGATATTATTGAAGTCACAACTACTAACGATGTGATCCAACCAAGAAGTAGTGTTCTATGCAGGACTCACGTAAGTGTAGCTGCCCAATGGCAAAAGTTGTCTTGAGGATATCGTTAGTTGCCGATCATCACAAACATCTTCAAATAATCCACCAAAGACAGAAGTTCTAAGGTTGGAGATATTTACATTCCAGTCACCAAGAATGGCATAACAAGTAACATTTAGTTCATCCAGTACAGCACCCAGCGCCCCAAGTTTTTCCACATACTCATCATAATTTCCATCACATTGATACAGCATGTACACTGTTAGCACCACAAATTTCCTGTCCCCAAAAGACAGTTCTATGCCGCAGCACCAGTCTAAATCAAGGTCTACAGTATTTACAACACAGTCCATTGTAGCTCTCCATAGTATCGCCACTCCACCATATGGCCGCCCTGTTCTTATTCCATCGGCATGATTCACAGGTGCCTTTCCAAATCCATGATAATCAACATGTAAACTGTTGAGTGCATACAAGTCTTGCTGTGCATACCATCTTTCCTGTAAACACACAATATCTGAGGTCTGGAATACTTTAAGAATGTCAGGCCGCAATTGGATGTCATTATAATTTTTGGGCAGTCCACGGCAGTTGTAGCTAGCTACTCTGAATTTAGGATTATTGCTTTCAGACAGGTTGTATTATCACCGTCTAAACTGTCAACATCCCTAGCAATACCATCACTATCATCGAATGCTCTGCTAGCACGAGCGTGGGAGTCAGCAGCATGCTCATCTGTCGACATAGGGTTGTCCATTATACCGATAGCCTTACGATTATTGGGCCTCTGCTCCCTCCACCACCTTACGAATACATCCTCAGGCCAGAGATCTTCTTTCATAAAGCTTGATGGGTCCAGACATTTGGCAGTGATGTGGAATGAAGCGTAGGTGTCGTACCGAGTAGTAACTTGTTCCACCGTCAAGTCACGGATACCAGCTGTATCAGGGAGGTACTTTTTCAGATACATTTCCACATGTGTTTTAGTGACATCTGGTTCAAATCTCGTTGCAAACACATTAGCCAGTCGTAGCCTACGTCTGGGTTTCAAGTCCTTTGTGACAGTGTCAGCACCATGTACTGCTTCTTTGAGGAGTTTAACCTCATCCTGTTCAGGTCGAGTGCAACAAAACAAGGGAGATCTGACCCTTTTTTCGTTCATCAGTTTAAGTATATCTTCAATATTATGTCTGTCTTTCTCGGTCCCTTGTCTTTTACGGTAGCGAGTTGTTGTGCTGTCAGCACACAAATCAAAAGCCAGCCTCTTTGCAGAGTCAATCTCTTCTTCATTATACGTGCCCAAACACAGTTGCACAAGAGTTGCAGGCGGTAGAACACTCGATTTGTTTGACAGGAAGCACAAAAGTTCATTAACCACAACCCCATCACAATTGACAGCTCCCGTGTTTACAACCTTTCTAGACGTCATATCTCCGTTTTCAGGACATCTCCGCACCTAGGACTGACCATCAATGATCCTCAGACTGAAAGTCAACTCCTTCACCACTGTGTGTGAAGTTCATCCACTTTTTAGTACCAATTTCCGACGAAATAGAGAGCTGCTTACGATCCACATGCGATCAGCGTGAGGGATAATACAATCACTGTATAAATATAAATTTCACACATTTTCCTGAACAATTCAGTCTTTGTTTGATGAAAATCGGACCAATATTAGAAGAGCAGCAACCTTTTAAAGTATATGAATACCTATGCCATAGTGTAGGCATACCAGGAGTAGGGTCAAAACGACCAACTACCATAACGGCACTCCCCATGACGACCAACAAGCCAAAATGGCCACCCCCATAACGGCCAAATATTCAAAACGGCCAATGACCAGGTTGGTCACCCCCGGATTTGTATTAAAGGCCTATAAATGTATTATTTAATTACCAGCAATATTTCTAGTTAAGTTGTTGACCAAAATCAGCCTGCTGGCATGTCCATGAGATCTTATGTATGAGTATAGTATTGTTTTTTTTTAAATGTTGGTTACAAATTTTTACTCTTACACCATTAGTTAAACCCATCTAATACTCTGGCAAGGAAACGAGAAGGCGGTCTCTTGTGAGTGGCTTGAATAGGCCTTTATTGGCAACATACATGAATCAGAACACACATATAAGAGACATTGCTCTTGTGGAAGCCCATGCTCCTCAAACACAAGGAAATCGCAAATGTCTCTGAAAACATACATGTTAGTTATTCAACTTTAACATGAATGAAACTTATATATATATTAGTATAAACGTCATGAGCAAAAGCAATGACTTACTCTAGTCTTATGGTAACTTAAACAGTACAAGACTTATCCTAGTCTTATCATAACTTAGACAATAATAATCAGCACATGACTTATTCTAGTGTTATCATAACTTAGACAATAATACTCACTGTGAAAGAATGAAAATATATATACATATGATAAATATGTTATACAATGAATTAATATCGAGAAAAATGGTGAACCATCTAGAATTAATAAATTTTCTTTTTTTATAACGAAGGAATGAAAGCGAATGACCACTTAGCCCTTGTCCCTGGGTTTTATAGGGCTTGAAAAGGGATTAAAATGATATGCCTATGATTGGCCAATATGAGGAGTGCGGCGCCAGGAAAGGTGGGGAGCATTAATGCTTAACTAATTTTATATTAATAAAATATATTTAAACCCATCTAATACTCTGGCAAGGAAACGAGAAGGCAGTCTCTTGTGAGTGGCCTGAATAGGCCTTTATTGGCAACATACATGAATCACAACACACATACAAGAGACATTGCTCTTGTGGAAGCCCATTAGTTCGAAGCAATTCCCAAGAGCTATAATATAAGGAAATTAAGAGAAAAACGGGGGTTAAATTTAAAAATTCGCATATGATGTGTAATTTTTTGGGTGCAGTGAAGAGGGGGCGAGGACCTGAAGCAAAAAGGGCTGCCAAAGAAGCCGTCTGAGCGTCTGAAGGCCTAATATATAATTTATAGGCTTCTGACTTCCAGCGCCCGAGGCGCTTAATGACAGGCTCTGGCAACTGAAGCGCTGCGGCGTCAGTAGCAACACCTGCCTGCAGAGAATGGGGGAGTGATATTTTGTCTGCTGAAAGCCCTGCAGCCTCAAAAATCTGCTTCATTCTAAATGATAATAACCTGTGGGTCACCGGTGCATCATTATGGAATAAGAATAATGGAGCGTCAGGAGATGCTTTCCTGGATCTAAGATATAAGCTTAAAGAGCAGTAGGCACATACTTCCGTGCCAGAACAACCTACTGTAACAGAAAAACCGGATATTGAAGTTTTTGAGGAAGGTACTCTAATTACCATGGTATGAGACAGTAGAGGCCCTGACTGGCACTGGACCCGCACGCTCTACTGATTTGAGCGCCCATTTGAGACGAGTGGTGTAAATATCCCTACGAGGAATGCCTGCTGCGACCAGCCACGCTCTCACTCCGGAGAGATATACCCTAATGGATGCGAGGGAAAGATTATTTAATGACAAATAATCTATAAACCTGAGAGCTGTAAGCTCGTCGAACTCCAAAGGATCTAGCATATAAAAACTGGAGAAATGGAGATACCGGTTGACTGCAGCAGAATAGGAGCAGCGAGAGTTAACGGCCAGCCCGGCACCAACCAAACCAGCTACCCGTAAATAGAGATCTGAAAAAAGACATAAATAATTTCAGACAAGCTGATCATAATAAGTGACATTGGACGGCCATATACGGGCCGGGATGCAATGTCCGATACGCCCTAAGAACTCTTCGATTTTTCCTCTACTGAGGACATCGGCATTGACATTGTCAAGCGTAGCAATGTAAACAACAATAATGTCTATTCTATGATGCTCTACAATCAGAGCCCATTGTCTTACCAGCTCCATGACTTCAGGGACTGGGGTATACAATTTATTCAATATATAACACGCAGCTGAATTGTCGACATGAAAAATGACTTTTGAATCAGCCCAGTCTGCAGCCCAAGTGGCCAATGCCTTTACTGCCGCGTGCATCTCTCGCCAATTGATGGATTGGTGGCCCAAAGGGGGCCTGTGCACCTACGTACTGAATAGCAAACCAGCTATTGCCAGACACGGCGCCATAACCAAAATCACTGGCATCCGTATAGACATGCCATACTTTACCGACAGACCAGTCAGTCTTGAACATATGCACGCCGTTATGACTATCAATGCAGTTGTACCACCACTCGATGTCAGCTAAGGCTTCTCCCGACAAGCGAACTTTATGGTGCAGCAACTTCGGCCTCTTGGCTAAGCCTATAAGTCGACCAAGAAAAGCCCTACCCGAGCGCACAACACATGCAGCAAAAGCTAGCTTATCTACTAAACTAAGCAAACCTCTCTTTGTGCCCACTCGCTTGGAGCGCCAACTTACGAGAACACTCTTAATCTCAGCTACCCTGTCTTCCGAAATACGAAGCTCAAAATGCTCGCCGTCAACAATAATCCCTAGGAATTCTACTACCCTGGATGGACAAGTTACTTTGGCTGACTGCACTTTAAAACCGGATTTATCACACACTTCGAGCATCTTGTCCAGATGAGCCCTGCACTCGCTCTCAGACTCAGCTATAACCAGAAAATCATCGACATAACGAACCAGATTATCTGTGACCCCTTCGTACATCATGAACGCACGTAGTGCTTCTGCAAAACAGTCAGTTTTGGTCAGTGCTGATCGAAGTCCGAAATTCAAAACTTTATAAAAATAAAAATAAGGGGACTCTGTGATTGAAGCCCACTGAAATCCTAATAAGTGCCAATCATCAGGATGCATGCCTATGTGCTTATAGGCATCCTTCAAGTCCAACTTGGACATATAAGGTGCCTGGAATTTAGTGCAGCAATCGACAGTAGAATACTGCAATGAAAAATCATCAGGATCTATATCATCATTAACTGAGCATGAAGGCGGATACGACAAGTCATGTATCAGCCTAATCTTTGACTTATCCCGTTTCATAAATGCGCCCAACGGTGAAACCACATAATAATCAAAATCGGGTATTTCAAAAGGGCCATACAATCGACCCATGGCAAGGTCGAGGTCAATGACCTTGGTTACAGCTTTATGAAATTCCAAGGCTGAGGGCCAGTTAGGGGATATGACTGTAACAGAAGCTGCAGCTCTCCCAATCTTAACCCCGTTACATAATTGGCCAAGCAGGCGCTGCGCTTTTTCTACATTATAAACTAGGGGTAAGTGTTCACTCCAATATGGTTCATTCAGGAACATTTTTGGGCTTAGACTTGTTGCATTTGGTACAAATCTTGAACCCTTCATGACCTCCACACCCGACGCAGACATGTTTTCTACTGCACTTGGCGTCATATCTACACCTGTCATCTTGGAATCTATAGCACACCTCATTATGGGATTGACCTTGGGGCTGAACTTGACCTGGTTTTTTGAATTTGGACAAGTCGTTGGCCTGCCCAGGGCCACGAAAGGGACAATCCAGAGTCACGTGATCAATGGCGGAACATTTATTACACCTGCTGGTGCTACGCAATGCTGAGGAATCAAATGTCAAAACATATAGCTCTTGGTTTAGCCTAGAAAACCTAAGTGACTTACGGAGACCGAGCGATTGGCGATGGCGGGTATCATATGTAAGGACAAATGGTAATTTAAATTT
Organism: Alitta virens; assembly: GCA_932294295.1. Classification (NCBI taxonomy): domain Eukaryota; kingdom Metazoa; phylum Annelida; class Polychaeta; order Phyllodocida; family Nereididae; genus Alitta; species Alitta virens. The sequence goes on from OW028578.1 coordinate 37,407,121, forward strand.
GTGAAACATAGTAAGAATGAAGGAGCGATAATTCACCATTTCAATGAATACTTCAAAAGCAAAATGGCCACACAGGAGGAGCTCATAAGTTCCCCAGGCTTCCAGCCACTTAAAGGAATTAGAAATGGTTTTTTCACTCCTTTGATACTTAAAATTGACTACGCCATTAATATCAACAAGACTATGAAGTTCGTCATTGTCGGCTACAGCACTGCTAATTAATTCGACAAGCTCAACTAACTCACCACTAATCGCGGATTCTCTGGTACGATTGGTGACGTGCTCTGTCCCCAGAATGGCGACGAGCTCCATGTTGTGTCCGTGGGCACCTGGCCAAACTGCTCTACGATTGTTCATGGACTTGTCAACGCTGAAGTCTGATGTTTCGTACATTCTCCGATCGATTGGAGGCGGAACAGCGCATCGTTCCTAGTTCAGATGACTGTCATTCCAGGTATCTCCTCGGCCCAGGCTATGACGCCTCATCATCTCATGGAGTGACCTCTCTGGATGGACGGGATGACGGTGAACAGCATACTTGGAGGGCCTTTCCTCATTCCATAACTTCTGGCTTGGCGACTCGGCATCCAACCCAGCGAAGCGAACGCCCCGCTCACGCTCAAGCCAAGCTTGACCACGTGCATCACTCTCTGGTATTCGGGCCCGGGAGGGCGAGGATTCTATCCTCCTGACATAATCACGACCTCTCACTTTCTCTCTCTCTGGCACGGGACTGAACTCTCTGGCTCTTCTTGTCCGTAATGTGGCACTCTATCAAAGCTTACCGGCTCACGTTTCTGTATCATTTCTCTCAAATCTCTTGCCTCTCTCAATTCTCTTATTTCTCTTATTTCTCTCATTTCTCTCATCTCTCTCCTCTCTCTCTCATCTCTCTCACGTATGTACATGGGATTTTCCAACTCCCCACTCATGCTTCTTATGTAACTTTCACTTTCACAAGACCTTCTCGCAACCTTGTCTCGCCAGCGCTGTGGTCATTAACATACAACGTATCAGCCTCTCTTTCTCGCACCTGATCTCTCTCATAACTGTACGGTGGCCTCACGAATCCGGCAAAGCCTTCATCGTCACCTAGGGCATAGCTTGCTAAGACAAACCTACCATTTGGTCACCCGCTAACACTGAAAACTCAGTTCTGTGACACTTAGACTTGTTGCATTTGGTACAAATCTTGAACCCTTCATGACCTCCACACCCGACGCAGACATGTTTTCTACTGCACTTGGCGTCATATCTACACCTGTCATCTTGGAATCTATAGCACACCTCATTATGGGATTGACCTTGGGGCTGAACTTGACCTGGTTTTTTGAATTTGGACAAGTCGTTGGCCTGCCCAGGGCCACGAAAGGGACAATCCAGAGTCACGTGATCAATGGCGGAACATTTATTACACCTGCTGGTGCTACGCAATGCTGAGGAATCAAATGTCAAAACATATAGCTCTTGGTTTAGCCTAGATAACCTAAGTGACCCCCGGAGACCGAGCGATTGGCGATGGCGGGTATCATATGTAAGGACAAATGGTAATTTAAATTTGTGAAACATAGTAAGAATGAAGGAGCGATAATTCACCATTTCAATGAATACTTCAAAAGCAAAATGGCCACACAGGAGGAGCTCATAAGTTCCCCAGGCTTCCAGCCACTTAAAGGAATTAGAAATGGTTTTTTCACTCCTTTGATACTTAAAATTGACTACGCCATTAATATCAACAAGACTATGAAGTTCGTCATTGTCGGCTACAGCACTGCTAATTAATTCGACAAGCTCAACTAACTCACCACTAATCGCGGATTCTCTGGTACGATTGGTGACGTGCTCTGTCCCCAGAATGGCGACGAGCTCCATGTTGTGTCCGTGGGCACCTGGCCAAACTGCTCTACGATTGTTCATGGACTTGTCAACGCTGAAGTCTGATGTTTCGTACATTCTCCGATCGATTGGAGGTGGAACAGCGCATCGTTCCTAGTTCAGATGACTGTCATTCCAGGTATCTCCTCGGCCCAGGCTATGACGCCTCATCATCTCATGGAGTGACCTCTCTGGATGGACGGGATGACGGTGAACAGCATACTTGGAGGGCCTTTCCTCATTCCATTACTTCTGGCTTGGCGACTCGGCATCCAACCCAGCGAAGCGAACGCCCCGCTCACGCTCAAGCCATGCTTGACCACGTGCATCACTCTCTGGTATTCGGGCCCGGGAGGGCGAGGATTCTATCCTCCTGACATAATCACGACCTCTCACTTTCTCTCTCTCTGGCACGGGACTGAACTCTCTGGCTCTTCTTGTCCGTAATGTGGCACTCTATCAAAGCTTACCGGCTCACATTTCTGTATCATTTCTCTCAAATCTCTTGCCTCTCTCAATTCTCTTATTTCTCTTATTTCTCTTATTTCTCTCATTTCTCTCATCTCTCTCCTCTCTCTCTCATCTCTCTCACGTATGTACATGGGATTTTCCAACTCCCCACTCATACTTCTTATGTAACTTTCACTTTCACAAGACCTTCTCGCAACCTTGTCTCGCCAGCGCTGTGGTCATTAACATACAATGTATCAGCCTCTCTTTCTCGCACCTGATCTCTCTCATAACTGTACGGTGGCCTCACGAATCCGGCAAAGCCTTCATCGTCACCTAGGGCATAGCTTGCTAAGACAAACCTACCATTTGGTCACCCGCTAACACTGAAAACTCAGTTCTGTGACACTTAGGCTGGGCAGGGCTAGCCAAGTATTATTTCTTCATCAAGAACCTATTCCAATATATGACACTTGATCATAATCATCATGACATGGGGAAAAAAACGAAGGAATTATTATTTAATGATTTTTTTTTTTTTTTTTTTTTTGGTATATATGTGAATGTCATGTTGTATTACTGATCCTGTACCTGAGGGTAATTAAGCAACACCATATTTTTTTGCTGAGCAAACATGCACTTCATTGTCTAAATAAAGTGTCAGGTAAGTTACCCAAAACCAACGTGTTTACCATGAGGTTGAAAATTCTATATTAGTACTATGTGTTTTACTAAAGTTGTTAATGTATAAAATAAATTGTATTTATATATTTTATTTATACACTGTGCATTTATAAAGTCAAGGGCAAACATCCGCACAATATTTCCAGACAATTTTTATGTCTGGACCATTCGACCAAGCCCCCCCCCATCCCCCTCCCTGCCTACACTGCCTACACTGCTGCTGCGTTGACCCATATATTCTCAAAACTCAGAGCGTTCAATCGCTTAAATGTACCTGGTCTGTCATAGAACATAGTATGATATTTCTATACTCGATAAAGGCCTAGGCTCAGGTATAAAAAAAGTGGTTGCAACGCTTTCGCGCTGCCAGGCGCTTCTTTTGATGTATCGCCATGTCTGATGGGCTGATTCCATGCCTTGACCACTTTCATAGTTTATAACAAATTGTTATAAAAAAAAAAGATTGGTCATAGTGTGGAAGTGGTCAAGGCACGGATGCGATTTCAGGTAAAACTTTTTAGTGTGTTATATGCCTTTTTGCATGAAAGAATGTAGCTAATAAATAAGAATATTGAGTGCAAAAAGGACCATAATTGCCTAAAGTACCCGTTTGCATCAACTACTGTAATATTTTCTGAGGTACATAGTGAAAAAAGGATCTTAGTCTGCTTGAGAATCAGCAAATATTCTGCATTCGGCAGTCAGTGCAATAAGGTTCTTACTTTTTTGTGAGGTTAATAAGCAGAGACGAATGAGCAGAAGCCTGGGGTGTAGGCTAAAGAAAACAATTGGGCCCCCACCCCTGTGTATTCTGTGCATTTTACAGCAAAATTCATAGAGTTGGAAACCAAGCTCATGTCATGCGAATCCAGAACTTCCAGTGGCCAAGGCAGTCCCTCAACCAACAAGATTCCTGGATTCACGTGACATCATCTGGAGTTAAGCTTCCAAGTCTGAGATAGTTTCCCAGTCAACAAATTTCACTGTAATGCAAAAGGTAAAAAATGTTCTGAAAATTTAGAGATGCTTGACTTTTAAATGTTTGATTTATCACACCACGGAGAACTTCATGATAACCAGGCTTAGAAAACAGGAACTAAAGGTGTACAAAAAAGGGGGGTGTCTATGTCCTGACAATCATTAAAAAAAAATATTATTAAGAAGTTTATCATAGGCAATAACGATGTATCATATAATAAAGATTTTTTTTTCCTCCCCATATAAGAAGCACAGTCCATCTTATTTTACATTGTAGGGCTAATTTCTATCAGTTGTGGTAACTGAAAGCAGATGAGTTAGTCCCATGAACTTGCAAAACAGCAAAACCTTCTTGATAATATTGCTTATTGTCATAAAATAAACCCTTAGAAATGCAGTTAATGACCACATGGAGATATATATGTCCTTTATCTCGTATCAGTTATTGGCATGGACTGGATTACTGACTTAAGGTAAATTTTCAATTTATTGTTTGGCCAAGAAAAAGTTATCAATAAATATAATTTAATAACTGATGATTATTGGTTTTGATTTATAACAAGCAGTATCCAGCACTCAATGCTGTTCAATAGATGAAGTAAAGGCTAAAATTAAAGTTAAGATTTAACGTACCACAAAATTTTGCAAAGAAACAAAAAGTAAAGATTCAAAAGATTACAAGATACTATTATTTCTGTGATTAAAAAGCGCTTGTATAACAAGTCCATGTGTGTGATATGAGTGCCAAGATTGCTATATCACTGCCCACTGAAAGTGACCAATGTAAATGTCATGTTGAATTTTTTCAACATCAACACTCAACAGAGAAGAAATTTTCTTTGTAGCTTTGAAATGATCCTTAATTACATTACCAAATGAATATAGTTGTTAGATGAAAAGTTAAACTATCCTAATTCAATAAAGACTCAGTTGTGACATTTACAACAGTTGCTTTTCCTTTAGTTATATTTGTATATATACTCCACCACGTGACCTTTTCTATTGTTCTTTTGCAGGATATAACCAACAAAATTGTTAGTTGTTTCGCGTACCAAAGGCAGTAAAACAAAACAATCAAACAAATTAGTAAATATGTTTATGGAGTATAAGTTAGTTATGCCTTCGGTGTCGGCATATAGCCAACAAAAATGTGAGTTAACACCCTCCTCTTTGAGATATAACTATTACATAATCTCATTTAAAAAGTCTAACTATGATGCTAGTAATACACAAAACTAAATAGGTACTTACGTCAAGACTCAAGAGGACTGACTTGACACAAATTCTAAGTGCCTCAAGTGGAATTTTTTATATTTCTTTTGTCACAGGCCCCCAGAGCTCTGGGCTTTAGGCTTCAGCCTATCCAGCCTAATGGGTAATCCATCCCTGACAAAGTTAGAAAGGATATTGCTCCAATGGATGTCAGGGATATATTTTTGCATACAGGAATCACAATATGACATGAGAGACAATGAAAAATTTACTTTGCCACAATACAATGCAGTGTGCTCTGGCAAGAACAGTATTAGATACTATGGGGCTAAACTATGGAATAGTATTCCAGTATCAATAAAGAATAGTCAATCACTCAAGACTTTCAAATCAGCTGTGAATAAGTGGCGGCTCACATGTGACATTGACTGCATCAAGTAAATTGCCGCTACTCCTGTATTTCTTGATTATTTTCAGATAACGATTTATCTTGACAACACAATGGATTAGCATTATCATCTACATTCATCGGCAAAGCAGTCCAAGACATTTTAATTCTAAAAAGAAATGAACAGTTGAGTTTTAAATGTTATTTTAAACTTGTGATAGTCGTGCAGAAGTTTTACAACTTGCATGATTGAATACGACTCAGAATAAAAGTTTAAATACATAAATTGAATTATGAACAAACTATTAAACCATTAATGTATATTTATTTGTCAAATCCATACTTTTAATGCTTTTTCTTTTGTATGGGTAAAGGCCATAAATGCCATTTTGGCATCATGCCACTATTTTGTCATATACTTCCTTAAATGTATAAATATTTCAAACTGCATGTTTAACATGGTCAATAAATCTTGAATCATATCTTTGAACTGTCACATTAAAGGCAATAGAATGAACATCAAGGATCAAAACAGCTTAAGTTCATATTCTAACTATGTACTCTTGTATGTCACACTAGAAATGTATACTTACCCAAAAGTCTTGCTTGGGTAGACCCTTTTCAGAAGGGATAAAAAAAAAAATACAAAACTAGACTTGCAATTGTCCCTGACAATTACGATGAACTTTCCTTTCCTTTTATCTTTCTTGTCCAGTACCATTAATTTCTGCACTGGAGAAGTCTCCAAGGTCTCTTGAAAAAAAATTTTATGCCATTATCTCTGGCCAGTTTCTTGGAACCGTGAAGAAAAGTTTTTTTGTATTCCCTGAAATGCGCAGAAGTGTCATGAAATAAGGTCATGAAATTTGTGCCATTCAGAGTGCGATTGGGCCGTACCATGGGGGTGCCCACTATGGTGCCTTATTGTCTTAAACTATTCATAAGATGAACACACACCAGCACTAAGCTTTCAAAATATATATATAGGATTTCTGTACTCTGCATTGGGCCTGAGTTCAAAATGCATGAAAACTACATATGTAGGAAACACTGTAACCTTGACCCTTTGATCTAAATTTCTGAAATTTTCTTTTTTTTTCAGTCATATGTATATACACACTTGTACATTTTTTGGGACTGATCTAATGAAAAATTTTGGGTTTTGGCTTTTTAAAGATTTTTTATTCAATTTCCAATAGAGAAAAAATAAAGTACCTGAAAACCTCATAAATAATTGCCCTAACCTCTCAAGTTATACAGGAACTGTAAGATAATGAAAAAAGGTTTAACAACATATTTTTTTGATTACTGTACCTTGTATAGGACCCAGGTTCAAAACGCCTGAAAATTGCATATATAGGACACTCTGTGACCCCATGACCTAGAATTCTGAAATAACTCACATTTGTGAAACACATGTATATATACTCCTGTGAATTTTTTTGGTTCAATCTATCAACAACATTTTGGTCTGAGTAAGCAATTTAGGCTTTATGAGTGATAAAAAAATTCTAGGGCATAAGCTTTTTGATGAAGGTAATTGCCCTGTTACAGTCATGTAGTACTACCCAGAGGACATATATGTGCAAAATATGAATGAAATTGAAGACTTTCTTCCTGCTTTTTTGGGGCGAGAAACATAAATTTGCTAACATTCATTGTAAAAATTGCTGACTCAGCGGTTTCAGGGAGGTAGGTAGGTAGGTCTCCCATTGGATAACATGGGAAAGAGAATTTTGGCTCCAGGTTCGAAACTGGTTAAGGTTGGTGAATAGACATTGTATCCTATGTAAAGGCCTAATTTTTCTCTACCTAATGACGCCAGTTGCATGTAATTTGAATGAAAAGAACTGGAGTTAAAAATTATTGAAATCTGGACTGAAAAAAAATTCTATTGCCTAAGCCTTTTGATCAAAGCCCTTGCCCTTTTACATTTACATAGTACTCCCTAGAGGACATATCTGTAAAAAAAAATGGTGAGAATCCAAGCAGTTCTTCTACTGTTTTTTAGACTTTTTCATTTTGAGAAAATCAAAAAGTGACAAAAAAAATTCAATGTCTGACGCTTTTCCAAACGGAACGACTTAGAACATATTGCTATATATATCTGAAAAGAGAACATTTCAAGGATTCTAAATATGTCTATGAGATTCCTGTATCTCAATATGGAGCCGAGATATAAGCAGTCAAAAATCGAAACTTTGGACCCCTGTACCACCTAGACCACTTTACCAAATGGGCTCATTTTTTGCATGATAGTTGTACTAGGGTAGGACTATACAAATATGACATGGCAAGTCAATATGATTATTCCTTCTATGGTTTTCAAAAAAAATTTCATGAAAATTTCGAACTACTTTTTTTAAAGAATTCATAGTTCAGTCAGCAGGCTCAGCATTTGGCTCAAACTCCTTTCTGCACTGCGTATTTGTCTAAGGTATCTTGAGAAAAATTCCCATGGAATTATCTCTGCCCAGTTTCCTGAAACCGTGCTCTTAAATTTGTTTTTTTCTTTTGTGAATTACGCAGAAGTGTCATGAAATTTGGTCATGAAATTTGTGCTGTTCAAAGCGCGCTCTGGCTGTCTGTGCACTCTTGAAGTGCCAAAGCCCTCTTTTTATTAGTTTCTGAGTAATAAGCCTTTACTTCTTCAGAAGAATAATAATAAAAAAAGAAAAATAAGACTTACAATAACAATATGAACTTTCCAACGGAAAGTTCATAATAATAAGTCTTGTCACCTGACTTTTAATGCCGAGCCCTGTACATGTAATGAGATGGTGAGACCAAGTTTGAATCAAGCAATCAGCTGTACATCTATGCAGGCAAATTTCTTGCATTTTTCACTCTTCATTCACCTACTCTGTAAGTGTTATTCTCACTGACATTGTTCAGTCCCCTTCCTCACAGCGGTTTTCAGCAGCATGTGGGTATTCAGTTCTACCACTGAGAATGCCATGAAATTTTGTACAAAGTTAAAGCAAGTGTTCTTGTTTAAAATTATGTGAGAAAAATGGGGCGTCAGCATAGTTTAAACAAATACCAATTGCATGTTAATTCAATGAGAAAATTGAAAATAATATGTTTCCAAGCATTTAAGAAAAAAAAAAGTATAGGTCATCATCAATATAATGAAGCTGTGTGACATTGAATGTTTGTCCCACCCCTCTTCTAAAAAGTTGCATGCTGAGTTCGCAGTCTGAATTGATACACAGGGAACAAGATTCAAGACTTAAATCACAAAATTATTTATTATAATGCTTTTAATCTAGAATTAGTATTAAAGTTTAAGGAACAACAGTGTATCATATGGTGAAAGGTGCAAAGTGCACTTCTTACCATACACATCTTTTCTACTTTTTCACAAGAAAGTTTTAAAAATATTACTTGATCTGATATAACTGATAGCATATACCATATTTGTTTATCAGGCGATAAGCTAGTAAGGAAGCCTAATTACCCAATCATGAGACTACCATGTATGCATTTTTTACCTGGCTCCTCTGCCCCCTGGCATCATTACAAGGCCAACATTGATTCAATTAAATATGGTATTATATGTCTACAATAAACAATATCATGTTTTACATTTAGTTTTGAGATAATATAAAACAATTTGGTTTGCCTTACTGTAACTTTACAACCTGAGAGACATCAGTCAATGAAATTACTCCAACAGATCTTTCAAGGGCCATTTATACTTATAAACTGGAGCCCAATATGAACAAATGGCTTGGGAACCCAGCTGTGGAGATTGAAGAGGCTCCATTGTAGTACTAGTAAAATCACTAAAATATCTATTAGAATGACTTGTGTGCAAGTATATACAATATAATATTTTACAAATCTTCTATATTACACACTCAAATCCAACGAGGATTTGTAAGTCTCTAAACATATTATAACAAGTAATTTATATCAACAGTAGGTTATTAAAAATATATGTACATATAAATTTCAGCTCTCATAAAGATATTTATCAGAAAAAGTCATTGCAGAGACCTTAAAGCTATTAAATTATGATCTATACTAAAAAAAATCATACAAAGCCAAACTTTGAGGAAAAGTCAGTTTAGTTAAAATATTTTTATAGTTTTAGCTACAACTCAAGTATATGTGGCGCGCCACGGGAAAAGGGGGCTTACGGGTAGTGACGTCATAAATGCGAAATTGGTGGGAAAGTGCAAGCAAGTCACAAGTGCGCAATGGCAATGTAAACATGTCAGATGAACAGCCAAGTTTTAGCCAGTCTACTGCATCATCAGTGAGAGATCGCTTGCCAGATAATTGTTGTTTGAGCCTGGAATGATGATGATGAAGACACACTTGAGAAGGTTTTGGAAGTGGAACAAACTTACTTCACATTCCATGATCAGTTTGACACCGACACTTTCACTGGCGACGAAGCATGCAAAAATTACAGTGATCCAACAGAGTTTCCCCAGCTTGATACTGATGTAAGTGATGAGCCTCAGGACCTTTATTTCAGTGATGTGAGCCAAATTGAAGCACCAGGTTAGTATGTCTTCCTATAAGTTCACTTAGAAGCAGGGGATTATAACTTTTGTCAGAGATGTTGATTTATCTATTAATCTAAGCAGCTCCCCCCTCCAACATTGAATGGACTGATCTGTGTTAGTCCGATTTCCAGGAAATTGGCTTAGTTCATTTTGTTTTTAGGGGTGGAAGCTATCAATGATAGTCAGTGGGACGAAGTGTAGCCTATACCATGTTCATCTCAGGGATCTGTCAAATCAATAAGATAGTTAATGCTTATATACATACCATTTCACAAAATTCATAAGATTGTACTTCTGACATTCAATGATTCATTGATCAGTAAGTGACTGGATCCAGGCTTGAGGTGTTTTGATAGCATGTGCTGCCACCTATATTCATTTTATTTAAAACTTCTGCTTCATTTGCAATAACACACTTTTTAACAAAAATCTATTAGCGCAAATTGCATTTAGTACGATGAATTAAAAAAAATTGTGATAGTAATTTTTTTTTGCTATGGTTTATATAATTCTTTGAAGATTGACCTGGGTGCAATTTAAGATCTATGTTATTCTGTTTGGTCTGTTGCAAATATAGTGTTTTCTTTATTAGAAGCCAGGGTAGGGCCACTGTTAATTTAGTGACAGCCTATGACCTTGCCCCAAAAGTAGCACGACCAGATTGCATTTCTTTGGAATGCAGGTAATGTTAAATTTTCAAGGTCACTCCGATTCAGATCACATTTATTTGCTCTATGTTTCTTTTCTACATTGCAATTTTAACATTAAAACAGTGTAGAGCTGGGGGACTTCTCCAAGATGATCTCATCATCGCTGCTGAGGAGCCCCCTTCCCCCCTTTACATTATAATTATGCAATTTGCTCAGATTTAATAAAACTCAAATTCAATGACCAAAAGTCACTTATTTAAGGAATTAAGAAAAAAAATAAAGAAAATAAACTAAAGCAAGTATTACATATGTAGCAGTCTGGTCTAGTGCATATTGATGTATAACTGTTTACAAATTTAATTTTAATAAAAGTTTTAAAGGAATTGAGAGAATGTGTGTAAATTTTGACTTTGATATTGTCAGGCATGCCATTGAAGGAATGAGGAAATTTAGATTTAATAGCCTGCCTGGCAAAGTCGTGACTCACAGCAGGTAGACGGCGATTCCCTCTTGCTCTGGTAAAATACTCATGTTCATAGTCATCTGATAAATAAGTCAAAAAGTAATCAGGCAGTAAATGATTTTAAAATTTTAAAACTCTAACTACTCTAGTTTGAGCTAAATGAAACCGGTTTTAATTTGAGACCTCACTTTTAAGATGAGTGCTAAAACCGAATCCAGCTATATTCATCTGAGCAATGTCTTTATGACTTTATAATTTCTTTTTTTTTGCAGCTTTACTTAATGCTGGAAGTGATGAGGATTTCACAGTTGGGGGTGGCGGAGATCAGGCAAATCCAGTGTTGCCAGAGCCAAGTGCAGAAGATGACAGATTCTGGTCTGAGACAGTGAAGTTCCGTGCTGATGGTTGTGGATGTTCCTATCTCTATGGTAATAATGTAAACAACACATATTGTAAAGCTAGCATTGCATACTTGAAATTGCTAATTAAATCTTTTTCTTGAAAATTAAGAGTGAATTATTATTGTCTTGTAAATTAAATATATAAAAAGCAAGAAATCAAATAATACATTGTCTAAATCATGATTTCTTCATGAAATTTTACTTAACTGGTTGCAGATAAGTCATGTTGTGAAGTATTGGGACATGACATTATTCAAGTAGCCAAGATAAACATAGCTGAGCTGTGTGATGAGGACTTGGACCTCCTGATCCTAGGACATCTCCACCAGCACAGATATGATACCATCTACACCCAGTTCACAACTTCCCACACTAAAGCTAAAGAGAGGAAAAGAGCTGAGGTAAGGGATATTTGCAGCATGTTTTGTGCTGTTTATCCTTGAGTGAAACTGAAAGACACAGTGAAAACGTTGTGTTAAACTTTTATAATTATAATTCGGAAATTCTTCTTTACAGATGAAGTACTACTTTAAGGGACATCAGATCTGCAGAACAACATTCCTGTACATCCATGGTCTGGGGAGAAAAAGGTACAGCAACCTCATAAAACACTATGACCAACATGGACTTGAACCACGCTGACATGGTAATAGTGGAAAGCATCCAAAACATGCATCATCACCAGCTGAAGAACAACATGCTATCTACTTCATCAGCAATTATTCAACAGCCAACTCACAACCACTGCCGGGGAGAATGCCAAATCAGCGTGACTTTTCAGTTCAAATGCTTCCAAGTGACACCACAAAAGTATGCATATGGAAGCTGTATGTCCAGAGTTGCATTGAAGACGGTGAAAAACCACTGGGGCTTTCAAAGTTTAAAGCCCTTTGGCAGATGTACTTGCCGCATGTCACAGTCATGAAAGTGCAGACTGATCTTTGTGAAACTTGTCAACAAAACAATCTAATAATCAGATCTGTCAACTGCACAGAGGAGGAGAAGAGTGCAAGACTTAGACAACAAGAGGAACACCTAAAGAAGGCAAAAGACTGCCGTTTAGAGTACAAACAACAATGCGCTGCATCAACAGCAGAGGACAACAATGGCGCTATCCACTTATCTTTTGACTATGCACAAAATTTGTTCATACCACACAATGCTCAACAGGTGGGACCCTTGTACTTCAAAACACCTAGGAAAGTACTGTTATTTGGAATTTGTTGTGAGATGCTCCCAAAGCAAGTCAACTATTTGATCGACGAGAGCCAGAACACTGGGAAAGGTGGGAATGAGACAGTGAGCTACCTCCACCATTATCTTCAAACGCATGCCATCGCCAATAAGAACATCAACTTTCACTGTGACAACTGTGTGGGCCAAAACAAAAACAACACTGTAGTCCATTATTTATTATGGCGAGTAGCAACTGGACTGAGCAACAGGTGTCAACTATCTTTCATGATTGTGGGACACACCAGATTTTCTCCAGATTGGTGTTTTGGCCTCATCAAGATGCGGTACAGAAAGTCTATAGTCTCAAGCATGGAACAGATTGGCAGTGTTAGTACAGGATCCACAAATAAAGCAATTAATCAAGTTCAGTACATCTGCAGTCCTGAGAGCAATAAGTTACATGTACCCATCTACAATTGGTCTGCATTTCTAAGCAGGTACTTCAAACCTCTGCCTGGGATATCCAAATACCATCATTTGTGCGCCTCTGGATCTACAGGAACACTGCATGTGAAGCTGCTACCAGGATCAACTGAGGAATCGTTTTGCCTGTTAAAGGATGGAGTCCCAGTGCCAAGAAAGGAGGATTTGCCATCTGCTGTTACTCCTTCAGGCCTGTCACCAGAGTGACAGTGGTATCTTTACAATAACATCAGACAGCACTGTCAAGATGAATACAAAGATCATGTTGCACCAAAACCGCTCGTTACCAAACCAGGCAAACCTTCTTCCAACAAGCGCCCACGCCATTGTTGACTTTCCATGACCTTTTTATGTTGATTATATTTGTTAATTGCACTAAACAATTAAACAGCTATTTCAGTTGTTTCCTCTATATCTTCAGTGTTTGCCAAAGGCTGTGAAGGTGTTGTTTTGCTAATGTGTGATTTTCTGTATGAACTGGCACTTTGAGTCAGGATTCTGTACTGTACAGACCTTTTTATATTTATTTGCTGAAATGCATTTATTTTAAGGATATTAGAATTTTGTGAAACTCTTTTTGAATATCAATTTAATATGATTAATACATTTATTAGCAAAACAACACCTTCACAGCTTTTGGCAAACACTGAAGATATAGAGGAAACAACTGAAATAGCTGTTTAATTGTTTAGTGCAATTAACATTCCCGAACTTTGAATTTATGTACATGAATTTAATATTTATTTTATTCTATTTTATTTTATTTTATTAATTTTTTTACAAAATATAAATATTCCTTGAATAAATATAAATACATATTAAAATTGATTAAAATAGGACAATATTCATGATCGCTGAAATTATTCTTGACTTCTTTCTAACATGACCAGCTTCGTGATGGGTCTCACTAAAGTTGTGGATCTTGTCTTGACACTGGCTGATCGAACAAATCCATCTCTGCCCATTCTGATTTCAGTCACAAGTCCCATTGGCCTTGTAGTTCCTGGGAGTGTTCTCATCCAGTATGAGTACAAGGTCCCCAACCTTCAGATTTTGCTTCTTGTCAAGCCACTTGTGTCGCTTCTGTAGCTCAGGTAGGTAAAACTTGATCCACTTCCTCCAGAATTGATTTGCAAGGTGTTGAATGTAGCGCCATCTCCTTCTGTACATATCACTCTGGTTGAAAGATCCAAGGGGAGAAGAAGGACCACCTCGCATCAGCAGCAGATGATTAGGTGTCAGGGGAGCTAGGTCATCAATGTTGTCACTCACTTTGGTGATGGGGCGACTGTTCACTATGGATTCGACTTCAGCAAATAGGATGTCAAGGATCTCATCTGTGAGTCTGGAATTGTGAACAATAGCAGAGAACACACGGCGAAACACACCTATGATCCTTTCCCAGACTCCTCCCATATGTGATGCTTGGGGAGGATTGAAGTGCCACTGCATCTCACGTTGAACCCCATGGGTCTGAAGACGTTTTGCATCAAACTTCTGTATGTCCCTTTGTAGTTCAGCACTGGCTCCAATGAAGTTTGTGCCATTGTCACAGAAGATTTTCCTAGAAGTTCCTCTTCTTGCTTCAAATCTTCGTAGTCCATTCAAAAAAGAATCAGTGTCTAAGCTGCACAACTTCTCTATGTGAATTGCCCGGGTTGACATGCAAGTGAATATGCAGCCATATCTTTTGACTTCTGCTCTGCCCAGTTTTACCATGAATGGTCCCAAGCAGTCAATTCCAATAAATGTGAATGGTGGTTCATCTGTGGCTAACCTTTCAGGTGGCAGGTCAGACATCAACTGGGACTGAGGGCGACTATACAGCTTCTTACATGTCACACAATCACGTCTGACTTTCTGGATGACTGAACGACCCCTGGTAATCCAGTACTTGGCTCGTACTAAGCTCAAGGTTCACTCATTTCCTAAGTGGGCTGAATTGTGAAACTTTTGAGCAATCAATACAGCAATTCTATGCTTGTGTGGCACAATGATAGGATGCTTCCTATCATCATCAAGGGAAGAATGTCTAATTCTGCCACCCACACACAAAACACCATCATTATTCAAAACAGGTTATAGGTCTTTTAAGTGACTAGAATTGCTGAGGTTTGAATTACAGGTGAGTTTCTTGAGGTCTTGACTGTATGCTTCTGACTGAACGTGTAGAATAATTGAAGTCTCAGCTCTTTGGATTTCAGCAACAGAAAGCAAAATCATTTGAGAAGGCATAATCTTTAGACAACAGGACCTGACTGCACGTTTTAAAGCGTGCCAATCAGAGTAATGATCCACCAATACATCAATGGGGTGAACTTCTGTTGTAGTGACAAAAACTCTTCTATCTTCTCGCTTGATCTCTGGATCAGAAGACGGCAGATCAATGACACTTGGTTGTCCTGGCCATTCTGACTTGTATGTGTGCAGGAAGTTCGGCCCTTGTGTCTACATTTTCATATCCATGGCCTTTGGAAGTTGTCCTCTACTCAGCAAATCTGCTGGGTTGTCCTCACTCCTGACATGTTGCCAACTGTCAGATGGTGTTAAGCTGGTGATAAGACTCACCCGATTGGCCACAAATACTTGGAATCTACGATGCTCATTCTTGAGATAGCAAAGAACTATTTGACTGTCAGTCCAAAGTTAAGAATGCACAAAGGGCAGGTCCAACTCTGCTCGCAAATGACTGTCTGCCTTGGCAGACAACACAGCAGCTTGAAGCTCAAGCCTGGGAATGGTGATTGGTTTCACTGGAGCTAATGTTGCCGTATTAGCTTATATAGTTACAGTTCATATGTTCATGCATTAGTTAGTAATACTTGCCCTGTTAATAACTAGGGGGCACTTGAGTGCACTAATAATTGCCCACCAGGTGGCTGACCGGGTGGAGTGGCATTCAAAGAAGCAGTGAATGACCATTCCACCCAGGACAGCCCAGGAGTCCACAACTCCTAAAGTATTCCTGATGGGCTAGTAACCATTTGACTTGACTTCAGAACACATCTGTAAGTAACACTTTGGTTCACTATTATGTATTTAGTAATCAAGTTTATGTTTAGTTTATGTATTTCATATCGCATTTGTATGAAACTGTAGGTTACCCCAACATGGGCAACCTAATGATGCGATTCGTCTAGATAAATACACTGTGCTACGAAAACACCCAAACAGGTTATGACTTATCATTATACATTTCACATATTCGCTATGAGTGAGACATAAATCATTGGCTGCATTGCTCATATGGGTTTGTTATTTCAGGTGTTTTCGGTATCTGGGAATAAAGCTTGACCCGAATGTTAAACCTTGTTTGTCTTGAATGGTCCGGCAACAATGGCGCAGTTGACAGGGTCTTCTCTTCAAAGCCTGCTTCATCTTCCAAGATATTGTCATCATTGAGAAGAAACGAAGGCAAGTTTAGAGACTTCAAAAGACCTTTTTCTTACAAGAGTTTAAGGCCGTTCCAGTTGATTTAACAAGTGTTTTATCATAAGTGTTTCATCATAAGCCTGTGGTTTAAGGATTAAAACCTTAGGTGTGGAAAACATTGAGGCTCAACTTACATGCTAAGTCTCAGGTCCTAAGTCTGCAAGTTACCAGTGATAAGCCTTAAGTTTCGGCTTAAGTGATGGGTGCATTGACTCCCTTTACAACTAATCTGCTTTGTCTGACTTTAAAGACTCTTTAGTTGCAACTGACTCTGATATGGTTACATTGTTACATTGTCAAATTGTCACATTGTTACTTTGTTGTTACAATCTTCGTTTTAAGCATTTGATTGATTCACAGTTTTCCCTCAATTATTTATTTAGTTAACATTTTGTTATTGTGCAGCCAATTCCTAATTTATTCGATAAGTTATATAGTTTGGCATCACTATGGCTTCAGTAGCCGAGTTTGTTAATGGGTTAAGTGAAGAACAAAAGGCAGGGGCCCTGCATTTATTAGGTGCAGTGATCCCTCCCAATGCCGCTGGGACAGCAGATGCTGTTGATGATGGTAAGGTTCCCAGGTTGCCAATGTTCTCTGGTGTAGAAAAGGGGTCTGAGGTCCCATACAGGTTATATATATTATTATATATATTATGGAAGTTTGAAATAGACTATTTGCAAAAACATGGGTACCCTGAACAGACCATACAAAGGGCGATTCATAGATCAGTTAAAAGCACTGCAGCCGAAGTTTTGTGTCATGTGGGAGAAAAGGCGAGTGCTAAAGAAATCCTTGAGAAATTTGACACAATGTTTGGCAGTGTAGCGGATGAGCAGAGCATTTTGTCACAATTTCATTCCGCTAAACAAGAGACTCACGAAAGTGTGACTGCTTGGGGTTGTAGACTAGGGGGACTACTGGCTGATAGCAGGACTTTAAAAACTGATCAAAAGAAACAGCAGTTAAGAGCAAAGTTTTGGGATGGATTGAGGGATGATAGTGTCAAAAATGCAATTTGACACAGGTATGACAATGATGAAGATTTTGCACAATTGCTCTCAGCAGCCCGGGCTTTAGAAAAGCCGACCACCAAGGTGAGTGTAAATGAGGCCAAGTCTTTAGATATGAGAGACCTGGAAAGGAAGATAAATGACATGTAAAAATTGCTTACTGAGTTGAGTGGTAGGGTAAACAAGCAGGATGGTCGTAGGCCAACTCCTCGGCGAGTGGGTCCCTGCCATAAATGTGGCAGATTTGGACACTTGAAGTATTCCTGTCCGGAAAACTAGACAGGGTCCCTGTCAAAGGACAGTCAGAGGACCTGGGTAAAAAATGCCCTGCCAAAGGCGAGTCTGGCACTCTCATAGGAAAGTCCACTGTTGTTGATATATGTATTAAAGAAAAGGGTGGATTTCCAGTGAAAACTTTACTGGATACTGGTTCTCAAATTTCCACCATCAGTGAATCTTTGTATAACCAGTTGTCCGATACTGTGTCGCTGCAAGGTATTGACACACTGGAAATTATTGTAGGAGATGGCCATACACTTCCTTACCTTGGAGTTGTTATGCTGGACATTGCTCTTCCAGTAGAGGCAGTCGAAAAGAGTCTTTCAGCTTTATTTCTGGTGATCAGAGACTCAATTGCTAATGCTGAGGTTCCTATGTTGCTGGGCACAAATGTGCTTCGTTTTTGTTATGATTTTTGTAAGCAGGAAACTCCAGAGGGATGGCAACAGAAACTTCCAGTCGGTTGGCAGGTTGCCTTTTTGTGTATGGAAATTGCTGAAGTAAACTCTCAAGTGGACACGGTAGTCAAATGTCAATCCACTATTGTTGTTCCATCTAGAGGAACTGCAGAGTTTCAAATTTGGAGTATAAAGCCTCAAAAGGGTGAAAACTTGCTTGTGAGTGACGATGACTTGTCCCTGCCAGGCGGTGTGATGGTAACTCCAGTTCTTGTGTCAGGGGATCAACCTGACCCTATCACGGTGACTTTGAATAATGTGTGTGAAAAATCTGTTGTCATTCCCAAGGGTACACCAATCTGCCATGCTGAGTCGGTTCACATGATGACTAAAGCGAGTAATCATGATGCTGATTTACAAGGTGAGTTTTGTAATTTATTCAATTTAGATCAAACTCGTAACAATTGTAATGATGATCAGTTTGAGGAAGTGAAGGACTTGCTGACCAAGCACAAAATTGCCTTTTCACTTCACGATTTTGACATTGGTAAAGCCAAGGGTGTTTTTCACGGGATTAATCTGACAAACCATCAACCATTCAGGGAGAGGTACCGACGAATACCCCCATCCATGCTGCAAGAAGTCAGAGATCATATTTCAATGATGTTAGACTGTGAAGTAATTAAGCCTAGTCAGAGCCATTATGCCTCACCAGTTGTCTTAGTCTGAAAGAAATCGGGCGGGCTGAGATTTTGCATTGATTTTAGGCGACTCAACGAGTCCAGTCGGCGGGACAATTATAGTCTTCCAAGACCTGAGGACATGTTCGATAGGTTATCTGGAGCTTGTTGGTTCAGTACACTAGACTTAAAAAGTGGGTACTGGCAAATCGAGATGGATCCAAGGCATAAACACCTAACGGCATTCACGGTAGGTCCTTTAGGCTTTTATGAATTTGATCGTATGCCATTTGGGTTGTCGAACGCTGGTTCAACTTTCCAGCGTATGATTGAGAGATGCATGGGGAATGACTATTTGGAAATGTGTCTCCTTTATCTCGACGATATCATTGTTTACAGTAGGTCTTTTGATGAGCATGTAGAACATGTCCGCAAGGTTCTTAATAGGTTGCAAGACTGTGGCCTCAAGGTAAATCCTGCTAAATGTTCATTTTTCCAGACTGATGCAAAATTTCTTGGTCACATCCTATCAGCCGAGGGTCTGCATGTTGATCCTGGGAAGGTAAGTGCAGTTGTTAACTGGAAAGTCCCAGTTAGTCGCCAAGAGTTGAGGTGATTCCTGGGTTTCGCAGGTTATTACCGAAGGTTCGTTCAGAACTTTTCTGCTATTTCCGCCCCACTACACCTATTGTTGCGAGGGGAATCTCTGACTAAAGGTAAGAAGAGTAAACTTAGCTCAAATTTGAAAGAGTATTGTTGGACAGACGAACACCAAAAGTGCTTTGAACAGCTGAAAGCTGCGCTGACATCAGCACCAGTCTTGGCCTTCGCAGATTTTGGTAAGTCCTTTGAATTGCATATTGATGCCAGCCTAAATGGTCTTGGAGCCATTTTGTATCAAGCAGACCAACATGATAAGTTACGACCGATTGCATTTGGTAGTCGTGGTCTCAAACCACCGGAATCTAATTATCCCGCGCATAAACTTGAATTTTGTGCTCTCAAGTGGGCTGTCACAGAAAAATTCAAGGATTATTTGTATTATTCAAAGTTTAGAATTGTGACTGACAATAACCCTCTGACATATGTCTTCAAGTCTGCCAAATTAGATGCAACTGGTCATAGGTGGGTTGCAGAGCTTGCCGATTATAATTTTGACATTGTATATCGAGCTGGATGTAAAAATGTGGATGCAGATAGTCTTTCAAGGTGCCACGACAGGCCAGAATGCCAGCATATTCAAGAGTCTACCATGAAAGCATTGTTCCAGGGTTCTGAATGTCAGAATGTTGTATGTTTGTTGAGCAATCAGGTTCCGGAAGGATTGGGTACAGTGACCTCCATCATGACTCCGGTAGACTGGAGTATGGCTCAGAGAGAAGACCCAATTATCAGCAAGGTCATTGACCATTTGGTAAGTAAGCAAGTGCCAAGGCGAGAACAAAACCCTGTAGTTAGGACCATGTTGAAGACTAAAGGATTGGTCTTGCTAAATGGAGTTCTGCATAGGCAAAGAGTGTCTGACAAAGGAGAATTCAAACAGTTAGTGTTGCCCGAGAAGTGGAGAAAGACAGCATTTGAGATGCTCCATACGGAAATGGGTCACATGGGAAGAGATAGAACATGTGATTTGTTCAGAAAGCGCTTCTTCTTTCCCAGGATGCAGCACCACATTTCTGTGTGGATTCAGAACTGCGAGATTTGTTATAGAAGGAAGGCCCCGACCAAGCAGGTCGCCCCATTGGTTAATATAACATCATCACAACCAATGCAAATTCTTTCAATCGACTACCTGTCTCTGGAAAGGTCAGTAGGTGGCTATGAGTATTTGTTGGTGATCACAGATCACTACACAAGATATGCTAAAGCTATCCCAACAAGGAATCAGACAGCCAACACTACTGCTCGTCATTTATTTGACCTCATGATTAATGATTATGGACTGCCTGAGAAGCTGCACAGTGATCAAGGCCCTGCGTTTGAAAGTCGGGTAATTCAGCAGTTATGTAAGATGCTTGGAGTAGATAAGACCCACACCACCCCTTATCACCCTATGGGGAATGGGCAAGTTGAAAGATTCAACCAGTCATTAATAAATATGCTTTCCACTCTGCCGGAAGACAAGAAGTCCAGGTGACGTGAATATGTTGGTCCCACCGTGCATGCATACAATTGCTCTGTCCATGATGCGACTGGTTACTCGCCATTCTTTTTGATGTATGGGAGAGAACCCAGGCTTCCAGTGGATATAGCCTTCGGTATTGAGTCCAGTACGAAACAAGAGAGCTATGCTTCTTATGTGGAAAACATGCAGAAAAGACTGGAACATGCGTATAAGTTGGCATCTGAACACATCCACAAAGCTCAAGCCCAAGGTAGGTACCATTATGACAAAAAAGCCAAAGCAGCTACTGTTCGCATTGGTGACAAGGTGCTTGTCAGGAAGGTAAGGTTTGAAGGTACCCACAAATTGGTTGACAAGTGGGAAAAGGAAGTGTTCTTGGTAATGGATCAACCTGATCCACACATCCCAGTTTTTGATGTCCAACCTGAAGAGGGTGGTAAGGTGCGCAGGTTACACCGAAACTTGTTGCATCCCTTTGTTATTGGTCAGACTGAATGTGTCGCAAACGCTGACAATTTAGGGGATCTCCAATCCCAGGAGTTTACAGAGGCTGATGAATCTTTTGAGTCTGACTCTGATGATGAATTATTACCCCCTTGCACTAGATCTAGTGCTAGGGAGTTTGAGGGTGAAGCTGTTGGTGTTAGCATAGGCACACCAAATGAGGTTGTTCAGCCAAAACAACCAAGAGTAGGTCAGCTTACGGGGTCTTTGCAAGGTTCTGAGTTAGAACCCAAAAGCAATGATCCGGAGTCACAGCCCAAAGCCAAAGCCACCATGCCAGAGGTGCATAATGATGTGACAGGTGCTGGTCCATCTGGTGCATTGCCAGGTGTTGAAAAGGATTGTGATGAAATGGAAGCTGCAGGTGAGGCTAGTCTTCCTAAAGAGAGCCCAAGTGTAGTATTTGAACAGGATACCGATTTACCTAATGCAAATGGTCAGGCCCCTTTTGTACCCCGGAGATCAGCAAGGCAGACAAAACCTCCTGCTGGATTTTCAGCATGATGCTGGTCCCAATTTATGTTTAACAAATAATCAGCAAACATTCTTGCTCAAAATGCTACTTAGTCAAGTGATGCCAAGTTAATTTGTATGTTTAATTCAGTATTTTGTTTTGTTACTTTTTGATACCTATAACATGTTTGATCAAAAATGTGATTGTTATGATTGCTATCTATGTGCGCACCAATTGCAGTTTACTTTATGCCAATATTTAATTGAACATTGTATTGTAATTAAGTTAATGATGAGGCCATCATTTATTGGCCAGGGGGAGTGTGTTGCCGTATTGGCTTATATAGTTACAGTTCATATGTTCATGCATTAGTTAGTATTACTTGCCCTGTTAATAACTAGGGGGCACTTGAGTGCACTAATAATTGCCCACCAGGTGGCTGACCGGGTGAAGTGGCATTCAAAGAAGCAGTGAATGACCATTCCACCCAGGACAGCCCAGGAGTCCACAACTCCTAAAGTATTCCTGATGGGCTAGTCACCATTTGACTTGACTTCAGAACACATCTGTAAGTAACACTTTGGTTCACTATTATGTATTTAGTAATCAAGTTTATGTTTAATTTATGTATTTCATATAGCATTTGTATGAAACTGTAGGTTACCCCAACATGGGCAACCTAATGATGCGATGCGTCTAGATAAATACACTGTGCTACGAAAACACCCAAACAGGGTATGACTTATCATTATAAATTTCACATATTCGCTATGAGTGAGACATAAATCATTGGCTGCGTTATTCATATGGGTTTGTTATTTCAGGTGTTTTCGGTATCTGGGAATAAAGCTTGACCCGAATGTTAAACCTTGTTTGTCTTGAATGGTCCGGCAACACTAATCTGCATCTACTCATGATTAATGATGTATGAATATCTCCATGTCTGTTAACACACCTGAAATAAGAACAAGATCCATACGCTTTCACACTTGCGTCGCTGAAGTGATGAATTTCATAAACTCCGTCATCAAAGGAAGTAGGCTTGAGACATCGAGGAAGTCTGTAGAGATGTAGGTCCATGAGTGATGAGATCCAGGTATCCCATTTGGATTGAAGGTCAGGAGGTACCTCTTCATCCCACTTCAGCTTCAAACGAGTAGTTTCTTGGAAAAGCATCCGACCCAGGATCAAAGCAGGGCTCACCAGACCTAGAGGATCATACTGAGATGCAACAGTACTCAGCATAGAACGCTTCGTGACGGACTCAAATTTGACATCAGCAATGTAACAAAACATGTCATCATCTACATCCCAACAAATCCCTAACACTTTGCTCTTGGATTTGTAACTCAAGTCTTTAACCTCTTTAGCACGATCATCAATGGAAACATTTTGTAATACAACATCACTATTTGTGACAAACTTGGTAAGCCTAAAGCCACCTTTAGCAAGAGCAGATTGATTGCCTATCACTAATCTTACAGCTTCATCTTCAGTAGCTACAGATTGTAAACAATCATCAACATAAAACGATTTAAAAATACTGTCCCTGATTATATCGTCAATGTCATTGTCTGTTGTTACTCTTCTGAGAGCATAAGTAGAACTAGCCGCACACCAGATTCCTCCAAACAGATGACGAGTCATACGATATTGTACAATTCTGCCAAATTCATCCGGCCATAAGAAGCGGAGAACATCACGATCATGAGGTGGGATCAACACCTGATTGTACATGGCTTCGACGTCAGCCATGATGGCGAATTGATGTTGGCGAAAACGGAGAAGGACATCTATAAGCTTGTTGTTGATATCTGGTCCCTGAAATATCTTGTCATTCAGCGATTCTCCTAAGTACTTTGAAGCGCAGTCAAAGACAATTCGAAATTTTTCAGGTTTCTTCTCACTGATGACCGCTTGGTGAGGTAAGTGCCAAGTCTTGTTGTTAGTGTGAAGTTCATTAGACGGAACAAGTTCAGCATAACCTTGCTGCAGTAATTTGTCAATCTCATGTTGATACCTTTCGATCAACCCTTTCTTTTCCAGGTTCTTCTGAAGTGACTTCAATCTACTAGCTGCAACCGCATAGTTGTTCGGAAACTGAACCTCAGACTTCCATGGAATTGGCAGTTCATAATGACCATCAATAAGCTTGACTTGTTTGTCCCACATATCAATGGCATGTTTATCATCTTTGGACCATGCTAGTTTCTCACCAAGTGCAGCATCACCCTCCAAATCCCACAGCTTCTGGATATCAACATCACTAGGTGAAGCAGACACAAAGTGAGAGATGACTCTCTTGCTAACTTGTCCAGAAGAGAAGGCAGGACCATTGAGCGACCAGCCTAGCATTGTCCGTACTGCAAATGGCTCACCCCGTCGTCCTTGTCTAGTCTCTAGGAATAAGAGCTTCTGCGTGACATTGCCCTATTAGAACATCAACAGAGTCACAAACATCAACAGGTAAGTCACACAAATGAGGATACACATTCAGATCAATCTTGGGTAGATGCACAGGTATGTCTTTGACTACATAAACATCACAAAGTTTTAAAGAAGACTGACCATCACTTGACATAACATTCAGATTTACTACAATTGATCGCTTACTTTCGTGAAAGGAAGTCAAGGTGCTCAACTTGTAACTAACAACCTTTCCTCGAATACCAAGTTCATTTACAAGTCTTTCAGTACAGAAACTGTTTGTAGAACCATTATCTAACAAAGCACCAGTTTCAACACTATTGTTAACATTGACTTTCACAACTGGAACCATAACTTCTTCACAGTTACCCGAATTGGCATGAACGATTTCAACTTGATTCGACATCAAGTCTTTTGTTGTCTTGCATTGGGTGTTGTTGGAATACACAGAATTGTTGTCACGAATATGTACAAATTTAGAATGCTTCATTCCACAGCCTGGCACACTACAGACAGAAGGCTTGCGACATTGAAGAGTGGTGTGATTGTCCATGAAACAGTTCTCACATAACTTGTGTCGTTTCACAAGCTGTAGTCTCTCTTGAGGCTTCAAACTTTTGAAAGTGTCACAGAAAAAGAGATGATGACGTGTACCACCACAAGCACAACAAGAAAGAACCTTGCGCTCAGAAGAAACATTAGAAGAAAACGAAGTTGAAGTTTTGGTCTTACTCTTCACTTCAGAAGATTTGAACGTAGTTTTGGATGCAACACCCTCTGACCCATAGACGGGGTCTGTTGCCTCTTCAGCTTCAATTGCAATAAATTTAGTGAAATCATCAAAATCAGGATAGCTCTCTTTGTCCCTTTTATGTTCCATCGCCTTTCTCTTCCACCTATTTCGTATGTAAGGCTGCAAACGCTTGAGGATCTCAATGATACTGGCCTGTGTGTCTATCTCTTTCAGTTTTCCCATAGAAGAGAGAGTAGCTTTGCAACTTAACAGTTCATCAGAAAACTCCAAGAGGTCGGCAGGGGTTCTAACTGGTTCACCATTCTTAACAGATTTGATAATAGCATCAGCGATTAGGAAGGTGTTGCCAAATCTCTTCTTCAAGATTGCACGTGCCTCTTCATACCCTGGTTCTCCCAAAACTGGACAGGATTTAATGGCAAAATTAGCTTTATCGATCGTATACTGGATCAAACGAGCTAATTTTGCACTTGGAGCCAACCTTGTCTTGTGAATATGTTCATCAAAAATGGACATAAAATTGTGATACTTCATTGGATCGCCATCGAAACTTTCAATCTCTAAATTGGGAATGTTGGTCATGGTTAGAAAATCAGTAGTACTCAAGCCTTTCACAGTATCAACTTCATCTTTCACAATAGGCTTCTTTTCATTTACTGTTGCTAGCCACTTCTTCAATGCCATGGTGGAGTCAATGTAATCATTTTGCACTTTTTCAAAATATTCCTCACTTTCATCAATGTCTTTCTCTACAGTTAAGTCTTCATGAAATCGTTCATGTGCCTTTTCAAATTCATCAAACTTATCTTTGAGATTTGGCAGTCTTGTTGCTACTTCATCAGCTGAGTCTTCTGCCATAAGTCGAAGAAGATTGTTGACTTCTCTTGTAAGTGCTCCCTTTCGAGCCTTCCTTGTCTTTTTTGCCTCTGTGTCCCCCATGATTTCTTATGTGCTTCAGTGAAGTAATGTGCTTTGGCGATTCTTATGTACTATTGACGCAGCGATAGGTTTAGCACATTTGTTACTCAATCAAATGCGGTTGACAGATGATAGGTACATCTAAAATAAATACATAAATACACAAATTAAATAGATGCACAAATGAGTAATATAAATGTATAAATCAAATAAAGTATGCTGAATAAGGATGAATGATCAAAGTCTTTATAAATGACCAAAGGATAAATATATTTAACTCACAAGAATGTGCCTCTATATCCTGCATCAGATTCCTCCAAACAGATATTCAGCCATATCTTTCAACACTATTGTTAACATTGACTTTCACAAGCAAAACAACACCTTCACAGCTTTTGGCAAACACTGAAGATATAGAGGAAACAACTGAGACAACAGGACCTGACGCAATCACAACCACCATGCAACTGCACGTTTTAAAGCGTGCCAATCAGAGTAATGATCCACCAATACATCAATGGGGTGAACTTCTGTTGTTAACATTGACTTTCACAAGCAAAACACCTTCAATTAATCAATTTTAATATGTATTTATATTTATTCAAGGAATATTTATATTTTGTTAAAAAAAAAATTAAAATGAAATAGAATAAAATAAATTGCTTCCAATTCCTGTACTGGGCTGATTGTGTGGCACACAGTCTGTGCAAAGACAATTAAACAGCTATTTCAGTTGTTTCCTCTATATCTTCAGTGTTTGCCAAAAGCTGTGAAGGTGTTGTTTTGCTAATGTATGATTTTCTGTATGAACTGGCACTTTGAGTCAAGATTCTATACTGTACAGACCTTTTTATATTTATTTGCTGAAATGCATTTATTTTAAGGTATGCAGAATTTTGTGAACCTCTTTTTGAATATCAATTTAATATGATTAATACATTTATTAGGCTATGTGTTCTCAGTATTTCTTTTACTTAATATCATGTAGTGTTTATATATCAGCCACACTGAATTTACATGTTTAGAATTATTTCAATATTTGTTGTAACAATTATTGGTTTAAAAGACTGTTTGGACTTATACAGGACATTTTAATTAACAGGTGTCCACCATGTTTAGTCATAGTCACTCATCACAGTCACTCATAGCTATACAAAGTCACATTGAATCTGATGCAGGATATAGAGGCACATTCTTGTGAGTTAAATATATTTATCCTTTGGTCATTTATAAAGACTTTGATCATTCATCCTTATTCAGCATACTTTATTTGATTTATACATTTATATTACTCATTTGTGCATCTATTTAATTTGTGTATTTATGTATTTATTTTAGATGTACCTATCATCTGTCAACCGCATTTGATTGAGTAATAAATGTGCTAAACCTATCGCTGCGTCAATAATATTTGTTGATTATAGAGAGAAAATGTTCCTCCATCCATAGCATGTGAGTTTCATCTGTGAGATGGGTATACTTAGTCCAGAAAATGCTCCTCCATCATAGCATGTGAGTGTCATCAATAAAATATTATGACTTTAAGGTGGCTCGCTACCCGTGAACTTTTGATATAGGAATCCATTTGAATTAGTTTCATTTTTTATGTGTTTTGTCATATAAAGCAAAAATATGGGGAAAATGGGGTGTAACCGTGCTAATTTCCACCAAGTGGCTTTAAAAGAATACTGCAATTATATTGGCTGAAAAAGTTCCCGCCCTTGGCTGTGATTGGCTGAAGCGAAGTGCATCCTAGCAGCAGTATTTTCAGTGCATTTTAATCTTTATTTGACATCTTATCATTCAACTGATTTCCGCTTTTTCCCTGAGAACATTATATTTATGGAATCAGTTAGTTATGATCTAGTATGTCTGAAAAGCAAAACTAGTAATGAGAAAAGATGAAAGACTTATGTCCTGCTGAATTCAGGGCTGGTCAGTGAAAAGACTATTATTGGAGGTTTTCTATTCTGGTGCCCAGAACCAATAGGGCCTAAAAGTCAACTTTTCCCCACTCATTTTGTCTCATATGCTATAACTATAAAAGGTGATGTTATTGCATGCAGTGGACCTTCAGGAATATTTTGAGACTGTTTTTCATTAAAAACTCGTAAGAGAACAATAATTTCAGGGGATCTGAAGAAAAAGTAAGCCAATTAAAAAAGTCTAATTTCATTTTTCAGGAACTTTTTCACAAATCTTTAAAAAAAAAACTTTCAAGCCATATGAATTTCATATAACTATTTATCCGACTATAACTAATTATAATAATCCATATGAGACAATAAAAAAGGGGGGTCACCGCACTTGTTTTCTAGAAAAACTGACCTTTTTATGATGTCCCCCAATTCATCCGAATTACTACTCGGAGCATCATTCGCTAATATAATGTTCAGTTTTTCACAAATGTAAAAGATATTGACCAGCAAAGCCACAGACTTAAAGTAGAGCCTTTAAGTTATCATTTGGTATATTTGGCATAATTTTAGCATTAGATCCAAATTAGTGACATCCCTTTTTAGTTCTATGTTCTTACTGTCATATGCTCCTGTTCTCCATGCAGTAAAATCAAGAATAATTACCTCAGCTGGTAGCCCATGTTTGAGGCTCAATTGAGTTAAAAAAATTGCACATATAATAATGAAATTTCAGAAAATTTTTGAAAATATCATGAAAAACACAATGCAAGATTTTGGTAATTGTTGGTGAATGAACAAACAAGATAAAAAACCAAATACGGAGGGTGTTTTTACGTCGGAAACCGGCTTTTTAACACACCAATTGTAATGTTGATTTTTACAAAAGGTAATTATTGTGACAGCTCACAATTTCAGTTGAATATAGAACAGTTACCTTATAATCACATATCCAAATCTCATAAGTTTTGAATGATGGATGGCGAAAATATGCCATAAAACGTAATGCATAGTTTTGCAAGTGCCTGTGTCGCTGGTCATTACGTCACAGTGGTTATGTGCGCGAAAACATCAAATTTTCAAATACCCCATATGACCACTAAATATTGAGATATCTGTAAATTTTTTACATTTCCATGAACTACACATGTTAGACAATTACTTGCCATCAAAAATTAATTTTTGAAAAATCCACCCATTAGCCCCCTTTTTACATGGTGCGTCACATATACATTTATAATCAGTTGTGTTAGTCACTATAATACATATATATTATAATACATGTTTTTGCGGATATGTCTTCTGAAAAAACAGCGTATGAATAACATATTCAAATTTACCAATTATAAGCAAAAGACAAGGGGTTCCAAAGGAAGATCAAGAAGAGGATAGAGTAGCATTTTCCAACCTGGGGCCATTTCATATATATGCGTTTATTAATTTACAAAAAGTCACATGCTAGGCAGAATAGCACTTTCTGAAAGAAACATTATTATGTCATATCATATGCCCAGATCGTTGGATGCAAGCACGAGAACCAAAAAGATCCAAATAAAGAAGAATCCCGTGGGAACCAAAAGAACACAAAAGGGGTATTAACTTAAAAGGTAGGGTAAAGAAGAGAGACACACAGGGGTTATAATGAACATTTTTATATTAGTCATGAAAGAGGTTTTAACCATACATAGCATATTTCTGTAGTGAGTAATAATAAATCTTAAGTGACATTCTTAATTAGATATTTCTGATATCTTTGATAAAAATATGCTGGGACTGCCTTCATACTTTTCTTGCAGGCAGTAACACAAATATGTCCATTGATGTCCTTTTCCTTGAGGAGCGATTCAATTCCTGCCTCACCATTTCTGTCGTATGCCACTTGCAAGTCCAGCCACTGCTGGCTATTTTGTTAATGAGACAAGTTTTCGCACCATGAGAAGTAAGAGGCTCTAATGTTGAAGCATTGTTCTCCTTGTTTTTGTCTCTGACATAGTGTAATTGAAGATCTTGCATACAAAAACTAAGTTTAATAAGGTCATTTGTTGATGCTTTACTGGCTTAGAATGTTCACAATAATAGTCTCTTGCTTAAAGTTAAGCCAGTTGTTGTCTTTGTACAAAGAACGAAACATGGGCAGGGTGTCAGAGAAATCGATGACCAAGTTGGCAAATTCCACATCAAGATCTAATTTTGTCAGATGCCTGACAAGTCGAACAAAGTCAAAGTTCTTGCAGTTGTGTGCCCCTAACATTGGCTGGTCGAAGGTTTTACACCAAGAGATGATTTGTTGTGGTACATTTTCCCATTTTCCAGATGAATGTGAGTGATGTCAGTAACTCTTCTTGGAATAGCAAGAGTAGGCTTGACATAGCAGTTGAATGTTTTGTCTTTGCTAACAGCAGCAATTTAAATAATTTCGCAATCTTTTGCTAGCGATGTAGTTTCTAAATAAAAAAATACAGGAAAAAGGGGGTCAACATTTGACAATTTGTAAGATGGTAAACAAGCTGCTGGGGGGATGACATGAAAAGCACTAGATGTTATTTCTCTACTGTCAACATTATATTTGTAGGTAACACCCTCTCGTAATTCATTCGCAATTTGGTTTGCTGTCTTTGATCTTCCCAAATTTAATTTCTTTCTCTTGTATGACTGACAGTTCTGATAGTCCCTGGTTCGTTTTCTCTTCAGGTTTTCTCTTGAGGCATGTTTAGAATAAAACCTCCCAGGTGACAATCCACCTTCAGTGAAAACTTTATTGAGGTATTCATGCCCTTCTACTGATTAACAACTAAGTCCACCCGAGCAGCAAGATTTCCTGAAGATAAAAAATGGTTAGCCTTGTTGGCTTTTGCCCTAATCATATTGTTCATGCTCTCACACAGGCTTGTACTTCTGCAAGGAGAAATCTTTTCAGAATTTCTCGCGAGTTCATTGAAGATTAAAGCCCATGTAAAAAAAGGAGAATAGAGACCACACTTAAAAGCAACTAGTAATAACTAACACTAAACCACACTTATATATTACTAAATTGTGATTAATGGTGTTTGCTGAAAAACAATTCACATTTAATATATATATTTTTGACAAATGTATCATGTATGATATTACTGTGTCAATAAAAGCATATATATAATATAAATTCTACATTAAAAAATAATCTGCCAAATGAGAAACATGAAATAATTTATAATAAATTTCAGGAATACAGTATAGTTAAAATAAATACCTCCAGCAGCTTTTGTGTTGATTTCA
Organism: Alitta virens; assembly: GCA_932294295.1. Lineage (NCBI taxonomy): Eukaryota > Metazoa > Annelida > Polychaeta > Phyllodocida > Nereididae > Alitta > Alitta virens. Next base: position 37,438,556 of record OW028578.1, read on the forward strand.
AACACCGGGCAAGTCTTTTCTTTCTACATATCATAATGGCGCTTTCCAGTTGGGATCTTATACTACATATGCTACATTTCAAATGTAGTAGTGATGCAAGTCCCCTGTTACTTTCATGAATGATATCACTCAGACTCAAGGGAGTTTCGCAGAACCAGCATCCAGCATCTAATGCTTGGCTGAGCAGGTCAAGTTCAACAATTTGTCTCCCTGTAGAAAAGAAAAACCTTTGTTATGATGACATATCTTAAACAATTTATGATAAATTTTAGTGGTTGTAAAAAAAACTTTTCAGACATTACTGTAGACATTCAAATGTATCTTTGCCTTATATAGTGAAACTGCACTTTGTACTTCTAGACATGCTAGAAATTATTGAAATGTCATATCTATTTTTTCCTTAAGTTTCATGTTCATGCCTAACCTTCTATCAGAAACTTCGCAGCAGCAGAGTCAGGTTTAGTGACAGGAATGTCTCTTTAAATGGAAAATTAGATTCAACCTGTAGTGTCTCTGACCTGTCACAAAACACTGTGCCCTCATTTGTATTTGCTGCAGCCTGTACAACTTCTCTAAAGTCAGATGTGCAATGACTGGGGTTGTTCACTTGCATTATATGAGCAGATGACTTCTCTCTCCTCTCTAACTGGCCTTTCTTCAAAAATTTTCCTGATTTCTTGTGTCTTGCCATGTCCCATTATTTCACTTCCAGATTATGCATTGATGTACACGTAGCATGGCTGTCACAAAACAGAGCCCTCATTTGTAATTGCAGCAACTTCCTGTACAGAAAGAAGAATTAATTAACGTCACAATTTACAAAGAAATAAAACATTAGTTCATGAGCTATTACACGACATAACTAGACCTGACAGCTCTCACGACAGAGAAACAAACAAGGCCTCAGATCACTGACATATGCTTTCACTATAATAATGAGTTAATCACTCAATGAAAGGTATGAATAAGTGCAACATTCTCAGCCCGATGCACTTTTGTAGAACAATTATCAGATGAGTTCAGTCTTATCATTAAAAATTGCATTAAATATTATTAAATTACAATTCACCCTTGGTACACTTATAGTGGCATGCTCTCAACAAAAAAGTGCAATTAAAACATTTAAACAAGTCACACGGTAAATTGCTCCAATTATAATTAATCTGGCTATCAATTGCACTTCTGGACAGAACCGACCAGGTGGGATCCAATTGGATCCAATTCGCAGCGTTTCCCACCATTTCTGCCACTCCGAACCACAGTGGCACAGAGCTTAATTACTGACAAAAAATACAAAACAACTGTAGAGTTAGTAGTATAGCTGTATTTATGTGACTAAATAAGACACCAAAGGCTTCATTATTTTTGCACTAGTCTAAGGCAGTCTTAGGCCATTGACAGCCATCAAGGTTTCATATTCCCCTACATTACAGTTGGAGAACAAAGGAATAAGTGTGTTCCATGATATTCTTTACTGAAATGCTGCAAGAAACCATTGCAACAGCGCTTTTCGTAATTCTCACAAGAGGGTGCACTTGTGTTTATGACGTCACTAATGATCTACACAGTGTGACACTGATGATACCCGCATTTGTCTTAAGTGAACTATTATTCATACATCCTGAATGACTGAAATTATTCACAATATCTTTGTCAATTATTCCAGTTAAAGATGCACTTTTGAGCAAAAATAATGTACTTGCTTGCACAATTTTCACAGTTTTGGTTAAATTCACACTAAGTCATGATAAACTCACAATGGCTGACTCTGGTGTATGTTCTCAAAACTCGATAAGTATCAGTAAACAAGTTTGCATTAAGCAATAGAGCTCAAGGGGTATGCTGGATTACTGCACACATCTGATGCAAACTGTGATACCCTAAGTCAAAATCTTTCAAAAAGTCAATATTCTAAATATTTTCATATTAAGCCTATTGTTTTGATACAGATTATGTATTACTGAAACTTATGGTACAGTACTTTTATAATGCCATGTTAATACTAATCCCGAGTACCATATGTTGAAAATGAGAGGCACTTTTTCATATAAATAGAAGGGTAGTCCTGGGTTTCTGTGCAGACTCATCAGAAGCATGGAGAAATAAGGTGAGTAACATTTTAAACTATGCATTGTTACAGCATAATATATATATGCACATGAAATTTACTATAGTAATACATAAAATGTATACTGGTTTGTATTCTTGCATGAGGTTCATACAAACAATATACAAAGCACTGCAAATAAGGAAATTCCTATTTCAACATAAGATAAAATACCATCTTCATATTATATTACCTCTTGCCAGTGCATATTATATTCAGCATCATGTGAAAGCAGAAAAGTTAGCTTTTTGACAGCCCTTTACATTTGATGTTCTTTTTCTTCCAGGCCATGATGAGGATGAGGACTGTGGTATTCAACATAGGTGCCATCTTGGCACTATGTATTTTAGTGGCACAAGCAAAAACGACAACAAAAACTCACAAGGATGGAACTGTAGAAGAATCTACGACAACCGTGGTTGATGGAGGAACGACTGAGGTTCATGATGGATCAACCACAACCGTGGTTCATGGCTCAACGGAAGAGATCATTGAAGGTGGCATTGTGGTTAAAACCGCTGATGGTTGGAAGGCTTGCAACACCAAGTTCAAGGGTCTTAAGCAGCAGTTTTGCATTAAGCACTACAAGGAGCGATATGCAGTCAAGCTGAAGGGCGGATCCCATGGTGGAACAACAAGTAGTAGTTCGGTCACTACTACAGTGGTCCAGGGTGGCTCTGAAGAGATCATTGAAGGTGATATTGTAGTCAAGCATGCAGATGGATGGAAGGCTTGCTTGAAGAAATTCACAGGTCCCAAACAACAACTCTGCATAAAGCACTACAAAGAAAGGTACGCCATCAAGGTGAAAGGTGGATCAAAAGGTACCAGCACAAACAGCATTACAACCAGCAATACCACGGAAATCATCAAAGGAGGTATTGTTGTTGAAACTGTAGATGGATGGAAAGCTTGCAAGACAAAATTCCAGGATGACAAGGTAGCACTTTGCATTAAGCACTACAAAGACAGGTATGCAGCTAAACTGAATGGTGGAAAAACAACTACTACACACACCACAACAGAGACAACAGAGACAACAGTTATCACAACAGAGTTCCAAGAAACCATTGAAGGTGGTATCATTGTCAGTACTCCTGATGGCTGGAAAAAATGTGGTACAAAGTTCACCGGATTGAGGAGAAGGCGATGCATACGACATTACAGAAGGCAGTATGCAATTAAGATCAGACAACAAATAAGAGCAATCAAGCGGCGAAAGATATCTGTCAAACACAACGAGTATGATTACTTACTCTGGGTGTCAAGAAGACGAGATTACAGGAGGAGATGCAAGCGTCTTATGGGCCACTACAGAAGAGCTTGCTTCAGGCGATACAATAGAAGGTTTGGACATCGGTATAGCTTCAGAAGATGGAAGACCATCCGCTCCAAGTACTGGGCAGGCTGTCTTAAACTGCATGGTCATTCAAGACGAGCTTGCTTCAGACGTTACGGCAGACACTTTGGAAGACCTCAAGGCTTTGGATGGTGGTATAAGAGAAGACTAAGCTACAGGAAACATTGTCTGAAGCTCAGAGGCAAACCCAGGAGGGCTTGCTTGACAAGGCTTCGGCTTCGTCTTGGCAAGCGCAGGGGTTACTGGCGATATCTGACCAGAAGACGCAACTATAGGAGATCTTGTATGAAACGAAAAGGAGCATCTAGAAAACTTTGCTTCACCAGATGGCGCAGAACCTATGGAAAACGAATCACCTATTACACTTGGCTGAAACGCATCAAGGGTTACAGAAGGAACTGCTTGAGGTTCAGAGGTGTCAGAAGACGAATGTGCCTGAGGCAGTACAGGATCCGTTTTGGAAAACGTAGATACTACAGACTGTGGCTAAGAAGAAGATCTATCTACAGAAGACGTTGTCTCAGACTTAAAGGAGGAAGGAAGAGCAAATGCATCAATAGGTGGCGAAAAACTTTTGGCAAGAGTGTTGCATATGCACGCTGGAGAAAGTTGAGGCTCCATTTCTGGAAGCATTGCTCAACTTTGTCAGGAAGGAACAAAAGGCAATGTCTATTTCTGTATCACCGACGCTTTGGCATAAAACATGGGTATGGAAGGTGGAAGAGCCTTCGACATAACTATCGTCAACACTGTTTGAGATTACGAGGTCATCTAAGAAGGTTATGCCTGGTCAGATGGCGAAAAAGATTTGGTAAAAGTCTTCGATACCAACGGTTTGTAAGGCGTATTCACAGGTACAGACAGCAATGTCTGAGGCACAGGATAAAGAGAAACAGAAGTATGTGCTTGATTCGATGGAAAGTTAAGTACTCTAGACGCACTGTGTATATGCGATGGCTTGGTTACCGAAGGAGATACAGACACCACTGTCTGAGACTAAAGGGAAGGCCAAGAAAAATATGCCTAAAAAAATTCAAGAGACGGTACGGTAAACACATCCGCACCTACTACTTATGGTTATGGCACAGGTACAAGTACAGCAAAAATTGCAATGGCCTAAGAGGTAATGCCAGACGAGTTTGCTTCCGAAGATATAAAATTCGATTTGGTGGTCGCAAATATTACAGGTACTGGCTGCTACATAGATTACGATATAGGAGAAGATGTATGCGGTTACCAGGACCAAGGAAGAGCAAATGCATAACTCTCTGGACAAAACGTTTTGGCAAGAAGAGGCTGCATTATGGACGTTGGCTGATCCTTCGGCGCAAGAAACGGATCACATGCATGAAGTTCAAAGGCAAGAAGAGAAGGTCATGTCTTCGAATATACTTCAGACATTATGGATGGCGACGGGGCTATGGCTATTGGTTGATCAAAAGAAGAATATTCTGCAAAAAATGCAGAGTATACAATGGAGCAAGGAGACGTGCCTGCATCAGACATGTGAGAAAGGTCTATGGCAGACGGGTTCGCTACAGGCTTTGGCTAAGACGTGTCCGTCTATACAGGAAACGCTGTCAACGTCAATCTGGTGCAAGAAGAAAGATCTGCCTAAGTAGATGGACAAGGATGTATGGAAGACGCAGAATTTACTGGAAGTGGCTCTCTGTCCGCAGAAAATACAAGAGACATTGCATGAGACTGAAAGGCAAGAAGAAAGCCGTGTGTTTGAATTTCTGGAGAACAAACTACCACAAACGCCTTTCATATGTAAGATACTTAGGACGCAGACAAAGGTTTTGGAGACGATGTCACAGACTCAGAGGAGGTAGAAAAACCCACTGTGTGTGGAGATGGAGAGTACGTTTTGGTAGCAGAAAATCATACATTCATTGGATAAGTATAAGACATGGCTATAGAAAGAGATGTCTGAAGTTGCAGGGAGGACACAAGGCAGTTTGCATGAAACGCAACAAGAAACGGTTTGGCAAGAGTCTCAAGTATTACATTTGGCTAAAATCTAGAGGCAAATATAGGAGGCGCTGCTTGAGGTTAAGTGGACACCGGCAGAAAAGATGCCTTTACCTCTGGAGAAGGCGTTACTTGATCCATAGAACCTACTTGATTTGGCTTCACAAGAGAATTTCTTACAAAAAGCGATGTCTGAGACTTATAATTAGCTTTAATCGTCGACTATGTTTAAGAAATTGGACAAGAAAATATGGAAAACGAAAAAGTTATGTCATCTGGCTTAAAACTCTGCGCCATACTAGAAGGAGATGTTACAGACTCAGTGGTTGGCGAAAGAGACGGTGTCTCAAGTTGGTGAAAAGACGATGGTTACGACCATTTGGTTACAGGCGTTGGCTAAAACTTCGACTTCGAAGACGAAGACAGTGCTTAAGATATCCAACAAGAAGTCTGAGAAGAAGGCGATGTCTCTTAAGATGGAAGAAATACTTCTACAGAAGAAAAGGTTATAGACACTGGGTGCTGCGACGAAAAAGGTTCAGAAGAAAGTGTCTGAGGATGAGAGGTCATCACAGAAATCACTGTCTGAAGATATGGAAAAGAAAATACTCAAGGACTTACAGATCATATGTACTCTACAAAAGACGAAGACATCTGGCTAAAACCGATGCCTAAGCCTACGTGGCCTATGGAGGAAACGATGCTTCAGAAACTGGAGACGTCATTATCTGATCCACAGAACAAACAACAGATATGTATGGCTTAGACGTGCATACAGAAGGAAGTGCTACAGATACAGGGGACATAGAAGGACCAGATGTTTGAGAAGCTTCAGTAGACGGTTTGGAAAACAAACACACTTACTTCGATGGTTGAGACTTAGTCGTATCTATAGGAATCGTTGTTTCAGACTAAGAGGTGCAAGGAGAAGCCACTGCTTGCATAGGAATAGGCTCCGATATGGACATCGCAGAGCTTACCTAACATGGCTGACACGAAGAAGGAGGTACAAACTGAGGTGTTTGAGATACACAGGCCATCTGAGACAAAGGTGCTTGAGGAGATGGAGGCGACACTTCTTCAGAAGAGGCACATACACCCTTTGGTGGTCTCGACGACTAATCATTAGAAAGCGATGTTTGAGACTGAGAGGCCGGACTCGAAGCCATTGTTTGAGACGTTGGCGAATACGCTATGCTAAGCGTAAGGTAATATACAGGAAGCGATATCGACCTCGGCCAGGTAGATTTGTTTTGAAAAAGCATCTGAGATACAGAAGGAGATGCTTGCGATTGCATGGAAGGCGCAGAAGAGTATGCATAAGACATTACAGGATTTATCATAGGAGATACCTCCTGAGGCAAATGCGGGCCAGGCTTCACCATAGAAGGAAACTGTGTAATCAGCTCAGAGGAAGAAGAAGCAAGCATAGATGTCTTAGAAAATATGGAATCTATTACAGAAGATATCTGCACTCAAAGCAACAACAACTCAGAAGACGGAGATTACAGATAAAACATACTAGAAGATATGGAAGAGGAATGCTCAATAAACTTTACAGGACACATCACCAACAAAGCAGACATCCCCAATCTCATTCAAATCTAAGAAGGGTCATTAGGGTCCTCCGATTACAGATATCAAGACGAAGGCACCAGATGCAACAAATGAGACGGAGAATAATTCACCTGCAGAGACACAGGATGAGCAGACAAATCATAAAGCTATATGAAAGAAGATTGCATTATTACAGGCGTAAACTAAAACATCTACGCCACACAATGGTACAGCACAGGCGAAAACATGTAAGCAGGAATATAGAATACATATTAAGAAGAACAATCACAAAACAGAAACATATAATCAGAAGGCTAAGTAGCAGGATTTCTCACATAAGAAGGCATCATACAAACCATCGTTTCCAAGGAGTATTAAAATGGAAGTTAAGGACACAAAGAATTTACATCAAAAGATTAAAAAGACTTCTCAGGCGAAGAAACAGAAAAAATTGCATCAGGAGCAGAAGAATCATCCACTTGAGACGACACCTTAGACCAAGGCGTCGTGTGATCATCAGGCGAAGAATCCTCAGACGACCCAGAAGGCGAGTGATCATCAGGCGACGAATCGTGGTCATCAAGCGACACCGAAGGCCAAGACGCGTCATCAGGCGCAAAAGAATCATCCACTTGAGACGGCACCTTAGACCAAGGCGTCGTGTGATCATCAGGCGAAGAATCCTCAGACGACCCAGAAGGCGAGTGATCATCAGGCGACGAATCGTGGTCATCAAGCGACACCGAAGGCCAAGACGCGTCATCAGGCACAAAAGAATCATCCACTTGAGACGGCACCTTAGACCAAGGCGTCGTGTGATCATCAGGCGAAGAATCCTCAGACGACCCAGAAGGCAAGTGATCATCAGGCGACGAATCGTGGTCATCAAGCGACACCGAAGGTCAAGACGCGTCATCAGGCGCAGAAGAATCATCCACTTGAGACGGCACCTTAGACCAAGGCGTCGTGTGATCATCAGGCAAAGAATCCTCAGACGACCCAGAAAGCGAGTGATCATCAGGCGACGAATCGTGGTCATCAAGCGACACCGAAGGCCAAGACGCCTCATCAGGCGCAGAAGAATCATCCACTTGAGACGGCACCTTAGACCAAGGCGTCGTGTGATCATCAGGCGAAGAATCCTCAGACGACCCAGAAGGCGAGTGATCATCAGGCGAAGAATCGTGGTCATCAAGCGACACCGAAGGCCAAGACGCGTCATCAGGCGCAAAAGAATCATCCACTTGAGACGGCACCTTAGACCAAGGCGTCGTGTGATCATCAGGCGAAGAATCCTCAGACGACCCAGAAGGCGAGTGATCATCAGGCGACGAATCGTGGTCATCAAGCGACACCGAAGGCCAAGACGCGTCATCAGGCGCAGAAGAATCATCCACTTGAGACGGCACCTTAGACCAAGGCGTCGTGTGATCATCAGGCGAAGAATCCTCAGACGACCCAGAAGGCGAGTGATCATCAGGCGACGAATCGTGGTCATCAAGCGACACCGAAGGCCAAGACGCGTCATCAGGCGCAAAAGAATCATCCACTTGAGACGGCACCTTAGACCAAGGCGTCGTGTGATCATCAGGCGAAGAATCCTCAGACGACCCAGAAGGCGAGTGATCATCAGGCGACGAATCGTGGTCATCAAGCGACACCGAAGGCCAAGACCCGTCATCAGGCGCAAAAGAATCATCCACTTGAGACGTCACCTTAGACCAAGGCGTCGTGTGATCATCAGGCGAAGAATCCTCAGACGACCCAGAAAGCGAGTGATCATCAGGCGACGAATCGTGGTCATCAAGCGACACGGAAGGCCAAGACGCGTCATCAGGCGCAAAAGAATCATCCACTTGAGACGGCACCTTAGACCAAGGCGTCGTGTGATCATCAGGCGAAGAATCCTCAGACGACCCAGAAGGCGAGTGATCATCAGGCGACGAATCGTGGTCATCAAGCGACACCGAAGGCCAAGACGCGTCATCAGGCGCAGAAGAATCATCCACTTGAGACGGCACCTTAGACCAAGGCGTCGTGTGATCATCAGGCGTAGAATCGTCAGACGACCCAGAAAGCGAGTGATCATCAGGCGACGAATCGTGGTCATCAAGCGACACCGAAGGCCAAGACGCGTCATCAGGCGCAGAAGAATCATCGACTTGAGATGGCACCTTAGACCAAGGCGTCGTGTGATCATCAGACGAAGAATCCTTAGACGACCCAGAAGGCGAGTGATCATCAGGCGACGAATCGTGGTCATCAAGCGACACCGAAGGCCAAGACGCGTCATCAGGCGCAAAAGAATCATCCACTTGAGACGGCACCTTAGACCAAGGCGTCGTGTGATCATCAGGCGAAGAATCCTCAGACGACCCAGAAAGCGAGTGATCATCAGGCGACGAATCGTGGTCATCAAGCGACACCGAAGGCCAAGACGCGTCATCAGGCGCAGAAGAATTATCCACTTGAGACGGCACCTTCGACCAAGGCGTCGTGTGATCATCAGGCGAAGAATCCTCAGACGACCCAGAAGGCGAGTGATCATCAGGCGACGAATCGTGGTCATCAAGCGACACCGAAGGCCAAGACGCGTCATCAGGCGCAGAAGAATCATCCACTTGAGATGGCACCTTAGACCAAGGCGTCGTGTGATCATCAGACGAAGAATCCTTAGACGACCCAGAAGGCGAGTGATCATCAAGCGACGAATCGTGGTCATCAAGCGACACCGAAGGCCAAGACGCGTCATCAGGCGCAAAAGAATCATCCACTTGAGACGGCACCTTAGACCAAGGCGTCGTGTGATCATCAGGCGTAGAATCCTCAGACGACCCAGAAAGCGAGTGATCATCAGGCGACGAATCGTGGTCATCAAGCGACACCGAAGGCCAAGACGCGTCATCAGGCGCAGAAGAATTATCCACTTGAGACGGCACCTTCGACCAAGGCGTCGTGTGATCATCAGGCGAAGAATCCTCAGACGACCCAGAAGGCGAGTGATCATCAGGCGACGAATCGTGGTCATCAAGCGACACCGAAGGCCAAGACGCGTCATCAGGCGCAGAAGAATCATCCACTTGAGACGGCACCTTAGACCAAGGCGTCGTGTGATGATCAGGCGAAGAATCCTCAGACGACCCAGAAGGCGAGTGATCATCAGGCGACGAATCGTGGTCATCAAGCGACACCGAAGGCCAAGACGCGTCATCAGGCGCAGAAGAATCATCCACTTGAGACGGCACCTTAGACCAAGGCGTCGTGTGATCATCAGGCGTAGAATCCTCAGAAAACCCAGAAAGCGAGTGATCATCAGGCGACGAATCGTGGTCATCAAGCGACACCGAAGGCCAAGACGCGTCATCAGGCACAGAAGAATCATCCACTTGAGACGGCACCTTAGACCAAGGCGTCGTGTGATCATCAGGCGAAGAATCCTCAGACGACCCAGAAAGCGAGTGATCATCAGGCGACGAATCGTGGTCATCAAGCGACACCGAAGGCCAAGACGCGTCATCAGGCGTAAAAGAATCATCCACTTGAGACGGCACCTTAGACCAAGGCGTCGTGTGATCATCAGGCGAAGAATCCTCAGACGACCCAGAAAGCGAGTGATCATCAGGCGACGAATCGTGGTCATCAAGCGACACCGAAGGCCAAGACGCGTCATCAGGCGCAAAAGAATTATCCACTTGAGACGGCACCTTAGACCAAGGCGTCGTGTGATCATCAGGCGAAGAATCCTCAGACGACCCAGAAGGCGAGTGATCATCAGGCGACGAATCGTGGTCATCAAGCGACACCGAAGGCCAAGACGCGTCATCAGGCGCAAAAGAATCATCCACTTGAGACGGCACCTTAGACCAAGGCGTCGTGTGATCATCAGGCGAAGAATCCTCAGACGACCCAGAAGGCGAGTGATCATCAGGCGACGAATCGTGGTCATCAAGCGACACCGAAGGCCAAGACGCGTCATCAGGCGCAGAAGAATCATCCACTTGAGACGGCACCTTAGACCAAGGCATCGTGTGATCATCAGGCGTAGAATCGTCAGACGACCCAGAAAGCGAGTGATCATCAGGCGACGAATCGTGGTCATCAAGCGACACCGAAGGCCAAGACGCGTCATCAGGCGCAGAAGAATCATCCACTTGAGATGGCACCTTAGACCAAGGCGTCGTGTGATCATCAGGCGTAGAATCGTCAGACGACCCAGAAAGCGAGTGATCATCAGGCGACGAATCGTGGTCATCAAGCGACACCGAAGGCCAAGACGCGTCATCAGGCGCAGAAGAATCATCCACTTGAGACGGCACCTTAGACCAAGGCGTCGTGTGATCATCAGACGAAGAATCCTTAGACGACCCAGAAGGCGAGTGATCATCAGGCGACGAATCGTGGTCATCAAGCGACACCGAAGGCCAAGACGCGTCATCAGGCGCAAAAGAATCATCCACTTGAGACGGCACCTTAGACCAAGGCGTCGTGTGATCATCAGGCGAAGAATCCTCAGACGACCCAGAAGGCGAGTGATCATCAGGCGACGAATCGTGGTCATCAAGCGACACCGAAGGTCAAGACGCGTCATCAGGCGCAGAAAAATCATCCACTTGAGAGGGCACCTTAGACCAAGGCATCGTGTGATCATCAGGCGAAGAATCCTCAGACGACCCAGAAAGCGAGTGATCATCAGGCGACGAATCGTGGTCATCAAGCGACACGGAAGGCCAAGACGCGTCATCAGGCGCAGAAGAATCATCCACTTGAGACGGCACCTTAGACCAAGGCGTCGTGTGATGATCAGGCGAAGAATCCTCAGACGACCCAGAAGGCGAGTGATCATCAAGCGACGAATCATGGTCATCAAGCGACACCGAAGGCCAAGACACGTCATCAGGCGCAGAAGAATCATCCACTTGAGACGGCACCTTAGACCAAGGCGTCGTGTGATCATCAGGCGTAGAATCCTCAGACGACCCAGAAAGCGAGTGATCATCAGGCGACGAATCGTGGTCATCAAGCGACACCGAAGGCCAAGACGCGTCATCAGGCACAGAAGAATCATCCACTTGAGACGGTACCTTAGACCAAGGCGTCGTGTGATCATCAGGCGAAGAATCCTCAGACGACCCAGAAAGCCAGTGATCATCAGGCGACGAATCGTGGTCATCAAGCGACACCGAAGGCCAAGACGCGTCATCAGGCGTAAAAGAATCATCCACTTGAGACGGCACCTTAGACCAAGGCGTCGTGTGATCATCAGGCGAAGAATCCTCAGACGACCCAGAAGGCGAGTGATCATCAGGCGACGAATCGTGGTCATCAAGCGACACCGAAGGCCAAGACGCGTCATCAGGCACAGAAGAATCATCCACTTGAGACGGCACCTTAGACCAAGGCGTCGTGTGATCATCAGGCGAAGAATCCTCAGACGACCCAGAAAGCGAGTGATCATCAGGCGACGAATCGTGGTCATCAAGCGACACCGAAGGCCAAGACGCGTCATCAGGCGTAAAAGAATCATCCACTTGAGACGGCACCTTAGACCAAGGCATCGTGTGATCATCAGGCGAAGAATCCTCAGACGACCCAGAAGGCGAGTGATCATCAGGCGACGAATCGTGGTCATCAAGCGACACCGAAGGCCAAGACGCGTCATCAGGCGCAGAAGAATCATCCACTTGAGACGGCACCTTAGACCAAGGCGTCGTGTGATCATCAGGCGAAGAATCCTCAGACGACCCAGAAAGCGAGTGATCATCAGGCGACGAATCGTGGTCATCAAGCGACACCGAAGGCCAAGACGCGTCATCAGGCGCAAAAGAATCATCCACTTGAGACGGCACCTTAGACCAAGGCGTCGTGTGATCATCAGGCGAAGAATCCTCAGACGACCCAGAAGGCGAGTGATCATCAGGCGACGAATCGTGGTCATCAAGCGACACCGAAGGCCAAGACGCGTCATCAGGCGCAGAAGAATCATCCACTTGAGACGGCACCTTAGACCAAGGCGTCGTGTGATCATCAGGCAAAGAATCCTCAGACGACCCAGAAAGCGAGTGATCATCAGGCGACGAATCGTGGTCATCAAGCGACACCGAAGGCCAAGACGCGTCATCAGGCGCAGAAGAATCATCCACTTGAGACGGCACCTTAGACCAAGGCGTCGTGTGATCATCAGGCGAAAAATTCTCAGACGACCCAGAAGGCGAGTGATCATCAGGCGACGAATCGTGGTCATCAAGCGACACCGAAGGCCAAGACGCGTCATCAGGCGCAAAAGAATCATCCACTTGAGACGGCACCTTAGACCAAGGCGTCGTGTGATCATCAGGCGAAGAATCCTCAGACGACCCAGAAGGCGAGTGATCATCAGGCGACGAATCGTGGTTATCAAGCGACACCGAAGGCCAAGACGGGTCATCAGGCGCAGAAGAATCATCCACTTGAGACGGCACCTTAGACCAAGGCGTCGTGTGATCATCAGGCGAAGAATCCTCAGACGACCCAGAAGGCGAGTGACCATCAGGCGACGAATCGTGGTCATCAAGCGACACCGAAGGCCAAGACGCGTCATCAGGCGCAGAAGAATCATCCACTTGAGACGGCACCTTAGACCAAGGCGTCGTGTGATCATCAGGCGAAGAATCCTCAGACGACCCAGAAAGCGAGTGATCATCAGGCGACGAATCGTGGTCATCAAGCGACACCGAAGGCCAAGACGCGTCATCAGGCGCAGAAGAATCATCCACTTGAGACGGCACCTTAGACCAAGGCGTCGTGTGATCATCAGGCGAAGAATCCTCAGACGACCCAGAAGGCGAGTGATCATCAGGCGACGAATCGTGGTCATCAAGCGACACCGAAGGCCAAGACGCGTCATCAGGCGCAGAAGAATCATCCACTTGAGACGGCACCTTAGACCAAGGCGTCGTGTGATCATCAGGCGAAGAATCCTTAGACGACCCAGAAGGCGAGTGATCATCAGGCGACGAATCGTGGTCATCAAGCGACACCGAAGGCCAAGACGCGTCATCAGGCGCAAAAGAATCATCCACTTGAGACGGCACCTTAGACCAAGGCGTCGTGTGATCATCAGGCGAAGAATCCTCAGACGACCCAGAAGGCGAGTGATCATCAGGCGACGAATCGTGGTCATCAAGCGACACCGAAGGCCAAGACGCGTCATCAGGCGCAGAAGAATCATCCACTTGAGACGGCACCTTAGACCAAGGCGTCGTGTGATCATCAGGCGTAGAATCGTCAGACGACCCAGAAAGCGAGTGATCCTCAGGCGACAAATCGTGGTCATCAAGCGACACCGAAGGCCAAGACGCGTCATCAGGCGCAGAAGAATCATCCACTTGAGATGGCACCTTAGACCAAGGCGTCGTGTGATCATCAGACGAAGAATCCTTAGACGACCCAGAAGGCGAGTGATCATCAGGCGACGAATCGTGGTCATCAAGCGACACCGAAGGCCAAGACGCGTCATCAGGCGCAAAAGAATCATCCACTTGAGACGGCACCTTAGACCAAGGCGTCGTGTGATCATCAGGCGAAGAATCCTCAGACGACCCAGAAGGCGAGTGATCATCAGGCGACGAATCGTGGTCATCAAGCGACACCGAAGGTCAAGACGCGTCATCAGGCGCAGAAAAATCATCCACTTGAGAGGGCACCTTAGACCAAGGCGTCGTGTGATCATCAGGCGAAGAATCCTCAGACGACCCAGAAAGCGAGTGATCATCAGGCGACGAATCGTGGTCATCAAGCGACACGGAAGGCCAAGACGCGTCATCAGGCACAGAAGAATCATCCACTTGAGACGGTACCTTAGACCAAGGCGTCGTGTGATCATCAGGCGAAGAATCCTCAGACGACCCAGAAAGCGAGTGATCATCAGGCGACAAATCGTGGTCATCAAGCGACACCGAAGGCCAAGACGCGTCATCAGGCGTAAAAGAATCATCCACTTGAGACGGCACCTTAGACCAAGGCGTCGTGTGATCATCAGGCGAAGAATCCTCAGACGACCCAGAAGGCGAGTGATCATCAGGCGACGAATCGTGGTCATCAAGCGACACCGAAGGCCAAGACGCGTCATCAGGCGCAGAAGAATCATCCACTTGAGACGGCACCTTAGACCAAGGCGTCGTGTGATCATCAGGCGAAGAATCCTCAGACGACCCAGAAGGCGAGTGATCATCAGGCGACGAATCGTGGTCATCAAGCGACACCGAAGGCCAAGACGCGTCATCAGGCGCAGAAGAATCATCCACTTGAGACGGCACCTTAGACCAAGGCATCGTGTGATCATCAGGCGAAGAATCCTCAGACGACCCAGAAAGCGAGTGATCATCAGGCGACGAATCGTGGTCATCAAGCGACACCGAAGGCCAAGACGCGTCATCAGGCGCAGAAGAATCATCCACTTGAGACGGCACCTTAGACCAAGGCGTCGTGTGATCATCAGACGAAGAATCCTTAGACGACCCAGAAGGCGAGTGATCATCAGGCGACGAATCGTGGTCATCAAGCGACACCGAAGGCCAAGACGCGTCATCAGGCGCAAAAGAATCATCCACTTGAGACGGCACCTTAGACCAAGGCGTCGGTGATCATCAGGCGAAGAATCCTCAGACGACCCAGAAGGCGAGTGATCATCAGGCGACGAATCGTGGTCATCAAGCGACACCGAAGGCCAAGACGCGTCATCAGGCGCAGAAGAATCATCCACTTGAGACGGCACCTTAGACCAAGGCGTCGTGTGATCATCAGGCGTAGAATCGTCAGACGACCCAGAAAGCGAGTGATCATCAGGCGACGAATCGTGGTCATCAAGCGACACCGAAGGCCAAGACGCGTCATCAGGCGCAGAAGAATCATCCACTTGAGATGGCACCTTAGACCAAGGCGTCGTGTGATCATCAGACGAAGAATCCTTAGACGACCCAGAAGGCGAGTGATCATCAGGCGACGAATCGTGGTCATCAAGCGACACCGAAGGCCAAGACGCGTCATCAGGCGCAAAAGAATCATCCACTTGAGACGGCACCTTAGACCAAGGCGTCGTGTGATCATCAGGCGAAGAATCCTCAGACGACCCAGAAGGCGAGTGATCATCAGGCGACGAATCGTGGTCATCAAGCGACACCGAAGGTCAAGACGCGTCATCAGGCGCAGAAGAATCATCCACTTGAGAGGGCACCTTAGACCAAGGCGTCGTGTGATCATCAGGCGAAGAATCCTCAGACGACCCAGAAAGCGAGTGATCATCAGGCGACGAATCGTGGTCATCAAGCGACACGGAAGGCCAAGACGCGTCATCAGGCGCAGAAGAATCATCCACTTGAGACGGCACCTTAGACCAAGGCGTCGTGTGATGATCAGGCGAAGAGTCCTCAGACGACCCAGAAGGCGAGTGATCATCAGGCGACGAATCGTGGTCATCAAGCGACACCGAAGGCCAAGACGTGTCATCAGGCGCAGAAGAATCATCCACTTGAGACGGCACCTAAGACCAAGGCGTCGTGTGATCATCAGGCGAAGAATCCTCAGACGACCCAGAAGGCGAGTGATCATCAGGCGACGAATCGTGGTCATCAAGCGACACCGAAGGCCAAGACGCGTCATCAGGCGCAGAAGAATCATCCACTTGAGACGGCACCTTAGACCAAGGCATCGTGTGATCATCAGGCGTAGAATCGTCAGACGACCCAGAAAGCGAGTGATCATCAGGCGACGAATCGTGGTCATCAAGCGACACCGAAGGCCAAGACGCGTCATCAGGCGCAGAAGAATCATCCACTTGAGACGGCACCTTAGACCAAGGCGTCGTGTGATCATCAGACGAAGAATCCTTAGACGACCCAGAAGGCGAGTGATCATCAGGCGACGAATCGTGGTCATCAAGCGACACCGAAGGCCAAGACGCGTCATCAGGCGCAAAAGAATCATCCACTTGAGACGGCACCTTAGACCAAGGCGTCGTGTGATCATCAGGCGAAGAATCCTCAGACGACCCAGAAGGCGAGTGATCATCAGGCGACGAATCGTGGTCATCAAGCGACACCGAAGGCCAAGACGCGTCATCAGGCGCAGAAGAATCATCCACTTGAGACGGCACCTTAGACCAAGGCGTCGTGTGATCATCAGGCGTAGAATCGTCAGACGACCCAGAAAGCGAGTGATCATCAGGCGACGAATCGTGGTCATCAAGCGACACCGAAGGCCAAGACGCGTCATCAGGCGCAGAAGAATCATCCACTTGAGATGGCACCTTAGACCAAGGCGTCGTGTGATCATCAGACGAAGAATCCTTAGACGACCCAGAAGGCGAGTGATCATCAGGCGACGAATCGTGGTCATCAAGCGACACCGAAGGCCAAGACGCGTCATCAGGCGCAAAAGAATCATCCACTTGAGACGGCACCTTAGACCAAGGCGTCGTGTGATCATCAGGCGAAGAATCCTCAGACGACCCAGAAGGCGAGTGATCATCAGGCGACGAATCGTGGTCATCAAGCGACACCGAAGGTCAAGACGCGTCATCAGGCGCAGAAGAATCATCCACTTGAGAGGGCACCTTAGACCAAGGCGTCGTGTGATCATCAGGCGAAGAATCCTCAGACGACCCAGAAAGCGAGTGATCATCAGGCGACGAATCGTGGTCATCAAGCGACACGGAAGGCCAAGACGCGTCATCAGGCGCAGAAGAATCATCCACTTGAGACGGCACCTTAGACCAAGGCGTCGTGTGATGATCAGGCGAAGAATCCTCAGACGACCCAGAAGGCGAGTGATCATCAGGCGACGAATCGTGGTCATCAAGCGACACCGAAGGCCAAGACACGTCATCAGGCGCAGAAGAATCATCCACTTGAGAGGGCACCTTAGACCAAGGCGTCGTGTGATCATCAGGCGAAGAATCCTCAGACGACCCAGAAAGCGAGTGATCATCAGGCGACGAATCGTGGTCATCAAGCGACACGGAAGGCCAAGACGCGTCATCAGGCGCAGAAGAATCATCCACTTGAGACGGCACCTTAGACCAAGGCGTCGTGTGATGATCAGGCGAAGAATCCTCAGACGACCCAGAAGGCGAGTGATCATCAGGCGACGAATCGTGGTCATCAAGCGACACCGAAGGCCAAGACACGTCATCAGGCGCAGAAGAATCATCCACTTGAGACGGCACCTTAGACCAAGGCGTCGTGTGATCATCAGGCGTAGAATCCTCAGACGACCCAGAAAGCGAGTGATCATCAGGCGACGAATCGTGGTCATCAAGCGACACCGAAGGCCAAGACGCGTCATCAGGCACAGAAGAATCATCCACTTGAGACGGTACCTTAGACCAAGGCGTGGTGTGATCATCAGGCGAAGAATCCTCAGACGACCCAGAAAGCGAGTGATCATCAGGCGACGAATCGTGGTCATCAAGCGACACCGAAGGCCAAGACGCGTCATCAGGCGCAAAAGAATCATCCACTTGAGACGGCACCTTAGACCAAGGCGTCGTGTGATCATCAGGCGAAGAATCCTCAGACGACCCAGAAGGCGAGTGATCATCAGGCGACGAATCGTGGTCATCAAGCGACACCGAAGGCCAAGACGCGTCATCAGGCGCAAAAGAATCATCCACTTGAGACGGCACCTTAGACCAAGGCGTCGTGTGATCATCAGGCGAAGAATCCTCAGACGACCCAGAAAGCGAGTGATCATCAGGCAACGAATCGTGGTCATAAAGCGACACCGAAGGCCAAGACGCGTCATCAGGCGCAGAAGAATCATCCACTTGAGACGGCACCTTAGACCAAGGCGTCGTGAGATCATCAGGCGAAGAATCCTCAGACGACCCAGAAGGCGAGTGATCATCAGGCGACGAATCGTGGTCATCAAGCGACACCGAAGGCCAAGACGCGTCATCAGGCGCAAAAGAATCATCCACTTGAGACAGCACCTTAGACCAAGGCGTCGTGTGATCATCAGGCGAAGAATCCTCAGACGACCCAGAAAGCGAGTGATCATCAGGCGACGAATCGTGGTCATCAAGCGACACCGAAGGCCAAGACGCGTCATCAGGCGCAAAAGAATTATCCACTTGAGACGGCACCTTAGACCAAGGCGTCGTGTGATCATCAGGCGAAGAATCCTCAGACGACCCAGAAGGCGAGTGATCATCAGGCGACGAATCGTGGTCATCAAGCGACACCGAAGGCCAAGACGCGTCATCAGGCGCAAAAGAATCATCCACTTGAGACGGCACCTCAGACCAAGGCGTCGTGTGATCATCAGGCGAAGAATCCTCAGACGACCCAGAAGGCGAGTGATCATCAGGCGACGAATCGTGGTCATCAAGCGACACCGAAGGCCAAGACGCGTCATCAGGCGCAGAAGAATCATCCACTTGAGACGGCACCTTAGACCAAGGCATCGTGTGATCATCAGGCGTAGAATCGTCAGACGACCCAGAAAGCGAGTGATCATCAGGCGACGAATCGTGGTCATCAAGCGACACCGAAGGCCAAGACGCGTCATCAGGCGCAGAAGAATCATCCACTTGAGATGGCACATTAGACCAAGGCGTCGTGTGATCATCAGGCGTAGAATCGTCAGACGACCCAGAAAGCGAGTGATCATCAGGCGACGAATCGTGGTCATCAAGCGACACCGAAGGCCAAGACGCGTCATCAGGCGCAGAAGAATCATCCACTTGAGACGGCACCTTAGACCAAGGCATCGTGTGATCATCAGGCGAAGAATCCTCAGACGACCCAGAAAGCGAGTGATCATCAGGCGACGAATCGTGGTCATCAAGCGACACCGAAGGCCAAGACGCGTCATCAGGCGCAGAAGAATCATCCACTTGAGACGGCACCTTAGACCAAGGCGTCGTGTGATCATCAGACGAAGAATCCTTAGACGACCCAGAAGGCGAGTGATCATCAGGCGACGAATCGTGGTCATCAAGCGACACCGAAGGCCAAGACGCGTCATCAGGCGCAAAAGAATCATCCACTTGAGACGGCACCTTAGACCAAGGCGTCGGTGATCATCAGGCGAAGAATCCTCAGACGACCCAGAAGGCGAGTGATCATCAGGCGACGAATCGTGGTCATCAAGCGACACGGAAGGCCAAGACGCGTCATCAGGCGCAGAAGAATCATCCACTTGAGACGGCACCTTAGACCAAGGCGTCGTGTGATCATCAGGCGTAGAATCGTCAGACGACCCAGAAAGCGAGTGATCATCAGGCGACGAATCGTGGTCATCAAGCGACACCGAAGGCCAAGACGCGTCATCAGGCGCAGAAGAATCATCCACTTGAGATGGCACCTTAGACCAAGGCGTCGTGTGATCATCAGACGAAGAATCCTTAGACGACCCAGAAGGCGAGTGATCATCAGGCGACGAATCGTGGTCATCAAGCGACACCGAAGGCCAAGACGCGTCATCAGGCGCAAAAGAATCATCCACTTGAGACGGCACCTTAGACCAAGGCGTCGTGTGATCATCAGGCGAAGAATCCTCAGACGACCCAGAAGGCGAGTGATCATCAGGCGACGAATCGTGGTCATCAAGCGACACCGAAGGTCAAGACGCGTCATCAGGCGCAGAAGAATCATCCACTTGAGAGGGCACCTTAGACCAAGGCGTCGTGTAATCATCAGGCGAAGAATCCTCAGACGACCCAGAAAGCGAGTGATCATCAGGCGACGAATCGTGGTCATCAAGCGACACGGAAGGCCAAGACGCGTCATCAGGCGCAGAAGAATCATCCACTTGAGACGGCACCTTAGACCAAGGCGTCGTGTGATGATCAGGCGAAGAGTCCTCAGACGACCCAGAAGGCGAGTGATCATCAGGCGACGAATCGTGGTCATCAAGCGACACCGAAGGCCAAGACGTGTCATCAGGCGCAGAAGAATCATCCACTTGAGACGGCACCTAAGACCAAGGCGTCGTGTGATCATCAGGCGAAGAATCCTCAGACGACCCAGAAGGCGAGTGATCATCAGGCGACGAATCGTGGTCATCAAGCGACACCGAAGGCCAAGACGCGTCATCAGGCGCAGAAGAATCATCCACTTGAGACGGCACCTTAGACCAAGGCATCGTGTGATCATCAGGCGTAGAATCGTCAGACGACCCAGAAAGCGAGTGATCATCAGGCGACGAATCGTGGTCATCAAGCGACACCGAAGGCCAAGACGCGTCATCAGGCGCAGAAGAATCATCCACTTGAGACGGCACCTTAGACCAAGGCGTCGTGTGATCATCAGACGAAGAATCCTTAGACGACCCAGAAGGCGAGTGATCATCAGGCGACGAATCGTGGTCATCAAGCGACACCGAAGGCCAAGACGCGTCATCAGGCGCAAAAGAATCATCCACTTGAGACGGCACCTTAGACCAAGGCGTCGTGTGATCATCAGGCGAAGAATCCTCAGACGACCCAGAAGGCGAGTGATCATCAGGCGACGAATCGTGGTCATCAAGCGACACCGAAGGCCAAGACGCGTCATCAGGCGCAGAAGAATCATCCACTTGAGACGGCACCTTAGACCAAGGCGTCGTGTGATCATCAGGCGTAGAATCGTCAGACGACCCAGAAAGCGAGTGATCATCAGGCGACGAATCGTGGTCATCAAGCGACACCGAAGGCCAAGACGCGTCATCAGGCGCAGAAGAATCATCCACTTGAGATGGCACCTTAGACCAAGGCGTCGTGTGATCATCAGACGAAGAATCCTTAGACGACCCAGAAGGCGAGTGATCATCAGGCGACGAATCGTGGTCATCAAGCGACACCGAAGGCCAAGACGCGTCATCAGGCGCAAAAGAATCATCCACTTGAGACGGCACCTTAGACCAAGGCGTCGTGTGATCATCAGGCGAAGAATCCTCAGACGACCCAGAAGGCGAGTGATCATCAGGCGACGAATCGTGGTCATCAAGCGACACCGAAGGTCAAGACGCGTCATCAGGCGCAGAAGAATCATCCACTTGAGAGGGCACCTTAGACCAAGGCGTCGTGTGATCATCAGGCGAAGAATCCTCAGACGACCCAGAAAGCGAGTGATCATCAGGCGACGAATCGTGGTCATCAAGCGACACGGAAGGCCAAGACGCGTCATCAGGCGCAGAAGAATCATCCACTTGAGACGGCACCTTAGACCAAGGCGTCATGTGATGATCAGGCGAAGAATCCTCAGACGACCCAGAAGGCGAGTGATCATCAGGCGACGAATCGTGGTCATCAAGCGACACCGAAGGCCAAGACACGTCATCAGGCGCAGAAGAATCATCCACTTGAGACGGCACCTTAGACCAAGGCGTCGTGTGATCATCAGGCGTAGAATCCTCAGACGACCCAGAAAGCGAGTGATCATCAGGCGACGAATCGTGGTCATCAAGCGACACCGAAGGCCAAGACGCGTCATCAGGCACAGAAGAATCATCCACTTGAGACGGTACCTTAGACCAAGGCGTGGTGTGATCATCAGGCGAAGAATCCTCAGACGACCCAGAAAGCGAGTGATCATCAGGCGACGAATCGTGGTCATCAAGCGACACCGAAGGCCAAGACGCGTCATCAGGCGCAAAAGAATCATCCACTTGAGACGGCACCTTAGACCAAGGCGTCGTGTGATCATCAGGCGAAGAATCCTCAGACGACCCAGAAGGCGAGTGATCATCAGGCGACGAATCGTGGTCATCAAGCGACACCGAAGGCCAAGACGCGTCATCAGGCGCAAAAGAATCATCCACTTGAGACGGCACCTTAGACCAAGGCGTCGTGTGATCATCAGGCGAAGAATCCTCAGACGACCCAGAAAGCGAGTGATCATCAGGCAACGAATCGTGGTCATAAAGCGACACCGAAGGCCAAGACGCGTCATCAGGCGCAGAAGAATCATCCACTTGAGACGGCACCTTAGACCAAGGCGTCGTGAGATCATCAGGCGAAGAATCCTCAGACGACCCAGAAGGCGAGTGATCATCAGGCGACGAATCGTGGTCATCAAGCGACACCGAAGGCCAAGACGCGTCATCAGGCGCAAAAGAATCATCCACTTGAGACAGCACCTTAGACCAAGGCGTCGTGTGATCATCAGGCGAAGAATCCTCAGACGACCCAGAAAGCGAGTGATCATCAGGCGACGAATCGTGGTCATCAAGCGACACCGAAGGCCAAGACGCGTCATCAGGCGCAAAAGAATTATCCACTTGAGACGGCACCTTAGACCAAGGCGTCGTGTGATCATCAGGCGAAGAATCCTCAGACGACCCAGAAGGCGAGTGATCATCAGGCGACGAATCGTGGTCATCAAGCGACACCGAAGGCCAAGACGCGTCATCAGGCGCAAAAGAATCATCCACTTGAGACGGCACCTCAGACCAAGGCGTCGTGTGATCATCAGGCGAAGAATCCTCAGACGACCCAGAAGGCGAGTGATCATCAGGCGACGAATCGTGGTCATCAAGCGACACCGAAGGCCAAGACGCGTCATCAGGCGCAGAAGAATCATCCACTTGAGACGGCACCTTAGACCAAGGCATCGTGTGATCATCAGGCGTAGAATCGTCAGACGACCCAGAAAGCGAGTGATCATCAGGCGACGAATCGTGGTCATCAAGCGACACCGAAGGCCAAGACGCGTCATCAGGCGCAGAAGAATCATCCACTTGAGATGGCACATTAGACCAAGGCGTCGTGTGATCATCAGGCGTAGAATCGTCAGACGACCCAGAAAGCGAGTGATCATCAGGCGACGAATCGTGGTCATCAAGCGACACCGAAGGCCAAGACGCGTCATCAGGCGCAGAAGAATCATCCACTTGAGACGGCACCTTAGACCAAGGCGTCGTGTGATCATCAGACGAAGAATCCTTAGACGACCCAGAAGGCGAGTGATCATCAGGCGACGAATCGTGGTCATCAAGCGACACCGAAGGCCAAGACGCGTCATCAGGCGCAAAAGAATCATCCACTTGAGACGGCACCTTAGACCAAGGCGTCGTGTGATCATCAGGCGAAGAATCCTCAGACGACCCAGAAGGCGAGTGATCATCAGGCGACGAATCGTGGTCATCAAGCGACACCGAAGGTCAAGACGCGTCATCAGGCGCAGAAGAATCATCCACTTGAGAGGGCACCTTAGACCAAGGCGTCGTGTGATCATCAGGCGAAGAATCCTCAGACGACCCAGAAAGCGAGTGATCATCAGGCGACGAATCGTGGTCATCAAGCGACACGGAAGGCCAAGACGCGTCATCAGGCGCAGAAGAATCATCCACTTGAGACGGCACCTTAGACCAAGGCGTCGTGTGATGATCAGGCGAAGAATCCTCAGACGACCCAGAAGGCGAGTGATCATCAAGCGACGAATCATGGTCATCAAGCGACACCGAAGGCCAAGACACGTCATCAGGCGCAGAAGAATCATCCACTTGAGACGGCACCTTAGACCAAGGCGTCGTGTGATCATCAGGCGTAGAATCCTCAGACGACCCAGAAAGCGAGTGATCATCAGGCGACGAATCGTGGTCATCAAGCGACACCGAAGGCCAAGACGCGTCATCAGGCACAGAAGAATCATCCACTTGAGACGGTACCTTAGACCAAGGCGTCGTGTGATCATCAGGCGAAGAATCCTCAGACGACCCAGAAAGCCAGTGATCATCAGGCGACGAATCGTGGTCATCAAGCGACACCGAAGGCCAAGACGCGTCATCAGGCGTAAAAGAATCATCCACTTGAGACGGCACCTTAGACCAAGGCGTCGTGTGATCATCAGGCGAAGAATCCTCAGACGACCCAGAAGGCGAGTGATCATCAGGCGACGAATCGTGGTCATCAAGCGACACCGAAGGCCAAGACGCGTCATCAGGCGCAGAAGAATCATCCACTTGAGACGGCACCTTAGACCAAGGCGTCGTGTGATCATCAGGCGTAGAATCCTCAGACGACCCAGAAAGCGAGTGATCATCAGGCGACGAATCGTGGTCATCAAGCGACACCGAAGGCCAAGACGCGTCATCAGGCGCAAAATAATCATCCACTTGAGACGGCACCTTAGACCAAGGCGTCGTGTGATCATCAGGCGAAGAATCCTCAGACGACCCAGAAGGCGAGTGATCATCAGGCGACGAATCGTGGTCATCAAGCGACACCGAAGGCCAAGACGCGTCATCAGGCGCAGAAGAATCATCCACTTGAGACGGCACCTTAGACCAAGGCGTCGTGTGATCATCAGGCGAAGAATTCTCAGACGACCCAGAAGGCGAGTGATCATCAGGCGACAAATCGTGGTCATCAAGCGACACCGAAGGCCAAGACGCGTCATCAGGCGCAAAAGAATCATCCACTTGAGACGGCACCTTAGACCAAGGCGTCGTGTGATCATCAGGCGAAGAATCCTCAGACGACCCAGAAGGCGAGTGATCATCAGGCGACGAATCGTGGTTATCAAGCGACACCGAAGGCCAAGACGGGTCATCAGGCGCAGAAGAATCATCCACTTGAGACGGCACCTTAGACCAAGGCGTCGTGTGATCATCAGGCGAAGAATCCTCAGACGACCCAGAAGGCGAGTGATCATCAGGCGACGAATCGTGGTCATCAAGCGACACCGAAGGCCAAGACGCGTCATCAGGCGCAGAAGAATCATCCACTTGAGACGGCACCTTAGACCAAGGCGTCGTGTGATCATCAGGCGAAGAATCCTCAGACGACCCAGAAAGCGAGTGATCATCAGGCGACGAATCGTGGTCATCAAGCGACACCGAAGGCCAAGACGCGTCATCAGGCGCAGAAGAATCATCCACTTGAGACGGCACCTTAGACCAAGGCGTCGTGTGATCATCAGGCGAAGAATCCTCAGACGACCCAGAAGGCGAGTGATCATCAGGCGACGAATCGTGGTCATCAAGCGACACCGAAGGCCAAGACGCGTCATCAGGCGCAGAAGAATCATCCACTTGAGACGGCACCTTAGACCAAGGCGTCGTGTGATCATCAGAGGAAGAATCCTTAGACGACCCAGAAGGCGAGTGATCATCAGGCGACGAATCGTGGTCATCAAGCGACACCGAAGGCCAAGACGCGTCATCAGGCGCAAAAGAATCATCCACTTGAGACGGCACCTTAGACCAAGGCGTCGTGTGATCATCAGGCGAAGAATCCTCAGACGACCCAGAAGGCGAGTGATCATCAGGCGACGAATCGTGGTCATCAAGCGACACCGAAGGCCAAGACGCGTCATCAGGCGCAGAAGAATCATCCACTTGAGACGGCACCTTAGACCAAGGCGTCGTGTGATCATCAGGCGAAGAATCCTCAGACGACCCAGAAAGCGAGTGATCATCAGGCGACGAATCGTGGTCATCAAGCGACACCGAAGGCCAAGACGCGTCATCAGGCGCAAAATAATCATCCACTTGAGACGGCACCTTAGACCAAGGCGTCGTGTGATCATCAGGCGAAGAATCCTCAGACGACCCAGAAGGCGAGTGATCATCAGGCGACGAATCGTGGTCATCAAGCGACACCGAAGGCCAAGACGCGTCATCAGGCGCAGAAGAATCATCCACTTGAGACGGCACCTTAGACCAAGGCGTCGTGTGATCATCAGGCGAAGAATTCTCAGACGACCCAGAAGGCGAGTGATCATCAGGCGACGAATCGTGGTCATCAAGCGACACCGAAAACCAAGACGCGTCATCAGGCGCAAAAGAATCATCCACTTGAGACGGCACCTTAGACCAAGGCGTCGTGTGATCATCAGGCGAAGAATCCTCAGACGACCCAGAAGGCGAGTGATCATCAGGCGACGAATCGTGGTTATCAAGCGACACCGAAGGCCAAGACGGGTCATCAGGCGCAGAAGAATCATCCACTTGAGACGGCACCTTAGACCAAGGCGTCGTGTGATCATCAGGCGAAGAATCCTCAGACGACCCAGAAGGCGAGTGATCATCAGGCGACGAATCGTGGTCATCAAGCGACACCGAAGGCCAAGACGCGTCATCAGGCGCAGAAGAATCATCCACTTGAGACGGCACCTTAGACCAAGGCGTCGTGTGATCATCAGGCGAAGAATCCTCAGACGACCCAGAAAGCGAGTGATCATCAGGCGACGAATCGTGGTCATCAAGCGACACCGAAGGCCAAGACGCGTCATCAGGCGCAGAAGAATCATCCACTTGAGACGGCACCTTAGACCAAGGCGTCGTGTGATCATCAGGCGAAGAATCCTCAGACGACCCAGAAGGCGAGTGATCATCAGGCGACGAATCGTGGTCATCAAGCGACACCGAAGGCCAAGACGCGTCATCAGGCGCAGAAGAATCATCCACTTGAGACGGCACCTTAGACCAAGGCGTCGTGTGATCATCAGAGGAAGAATCCTTAGACGACCCAGAAGGCGAGTGATCATCAGGCGACGAATCGTGGTCATCAAGCGACACCGAAGGCCAAGACGCGTCATCAGGCGCAAAAGAATCATCCACTTGAGACGGCACCTTAGACCAAGGCGTCGTGTGATCATCAGGCGAAGAATCCTCAGACGACCCAGAAGGCGAGTGATCATCAGGCGACGAATCGTGGTCATCAAGCGACACCGAAGGCCAAGACGCGTCATCAGGCGCAGAAGAATCATCCACTTGAGACGGCACCTTAGACCAAGGCGTCGTGTGATCATCAGGCGTAGAATCGTCAGACGACCCAGAAAGCGAGTGATCATCAGGCGACGAATCGTGGTCATCAAGCGACACCGAAGGCCAAGACGCGTCATCAGGCGCAGAAGAATCATCCACTTGAGATGGCACCTTAGACCAAGGCGTCGTGTGATCATCAGACGAAGAATCCTTAGACGACCCAGAAGGCGAGTGATCATCAGGCGACGAATCGTGGTCATCAAGCGACATCGAAGGCCAAGACGCGTCATCAGGCGCAAAAGAATCATCCACTTGAGACGGCACCTTAGACCAAGGCGTCGTGTGATCATCAGGCGAAGAATCCTCAGACGACCCAGAAGGCGAGTGATCATCAGGCGACGAATCGTGGTCATCAAGCGACACCGAAGGTTAAGACGCGTCATCAGGCGCAGAAAAATCATCCACTTGAGAGGGCACCTTAGACCAAGGCGTCGTGTGATCATCAGGCGAAGAATCCTCAGACGACCCAGAAAGCGAGTGATCATCAGGCGACGAATCGTGGTCATCAAGCGACACGGAAGGCCAAGACGCGTCATCAGGCACAGAAGAATCATCCACTTGAGACGGTACCTTAGACCAAGGCGTCGTGTGATCATCAGGCGAAGAATCCTCAGACGACCCAGAAAGCGAGTGATCATCAGGCGACAAATCGTGGTCATCAAGCGACACCGAAGGCCAAGACGCGTCATCAGGCGTAAAAGAATCATCCACTTGAGACGGCACCTTAGACCAAGGCGTCGTGTGATCATCAGGCGAAGAATCCTCAGACGACCCGGAAGGCGAGTGATCATCAGGCGACGAATCGTGGTCATCAAGCGACACCGAAGGCCAAGACGCGTCATCAGGCGCAGAAGAATCATCCACTTGAGACGGCACCTTAGACCAAGGCGTCGTGTGATCATCAGGCGAAGAATCCTCAGACGACCCAGAAGGCGAGTGATCATCAGGCGACGAATCGTGGTCATCAAGCGACACCGAAGGCCAAGACGCGTCATCAGGCGCAGAAGAATCATCCACTTGAGACGGCACCTTAGACCAAGGCATCGTGTGATCATCAGGCGAAGAATCCTCAGACGACCCAGAAAGCGAGTGATCATCAGGCGACGAATCGTGGTCATCAAGCGACACCGAAGGCCAAGACGCGTCATCAGGCGCAGAAGAATCATCCACTTGAGACGGCACCTTAGACCAAGGCGTCGTGTGATCATCAGACGAAGAATCCTTAGACGACCCAGAAGGCGAGTGATCATCAGGCGACGAATCGTGGTCATCAAGCGACACCGAAGGCCAAGACGCGTCATCAGGCGCAAAAGAATCATCCACTTGAGACGGCACCTTAGACCAAGGCGTCGTGTGATCATCAGGCGAAGATTCCTCAGACGACCCAGAAGGCGAGTGATCATCAGGCGACGAATTGTGGTCATCAAGCGACACCGAAGGCCAAGACGCGTCATCAGGCGCAGAAGAATCATCCACTTGAGACGGCACCTTAGACCAAGGCGTCGTGTGATCATCAGGCGTAGAATCGTCAGACGACCCAGAAAGCGAGTGATCATCAGGCGACGAATCGTGGTCATCAAGCGACACCGAAGGCCAAGACGCGTCATCAGGCGCAGAAGAATCATCCACTTGAGATGGCACCTTAGACCAAGGCGTCGTGTGATCATCAGACGAAGAATCCTTAGACGACCCAGAAGGCGAGTGATCATCAGGCGACGAATCGTGGTCATCAAGCGACACCGAAGGCCAAGACGCGTCATCAGGCGCAAAAGAATCATCCACTTGAGACGGCACCTTAGACCAAGGCGTCGTGTGATCATCAGGCGAAGAATCCTCAGACGACCCAGAAGGCGAGTGATCATCAGGCGACGAATCGTGGTCATCAAGCGACACCGAAGGTCAAGACGCGTCATCAGGCGCAGAAGAATCATCCACTTGAGAGGGCACCTTAGACCAAGGCGTCGTGTGATCATCAGGCGAAGAATCCTCAGACGACCCAGAAAGCGAGTGATCATCAGGCGACGAATCGTGGTCATCAAGCGACACGGAAGGCCAAGACGCGTCATCAGGCGCAGAAGAATCATCCACTTGAGACGGCACCTTAGACCAAGGCGTCGTGTGATGATCAGGCGAAGAATCCTCAGACGACCCAGAAGGCGAGTGATCATCAGGCGACGAATCGTGGTCATCAAGCGACACCGAAGGCCAAGACGCGTCATCAGGCGCAGAAGAATCATCCACTTGAGACGGCACCTTAGACCAAGGCGTCGTGTGATCATCAGGCGAAGAATCCTCAGACGACCCAGAAGGCGAGTGATCATCAGGCGACGAATCGTGGTCATCAAGCGACACCGAAGGCCAAGACGCGTCATCAGGCGCAGAAGAATCATCCACTTGAGACGGCACCTTAGACCAAGGCGTCGTGTGATCATCAGACGAAGAATCCTTAGACGACCCAGAAGGCGAGTGATCATCAGGCGACGAATCGTGGTCATCAAGCGACACCGAAGGCCAAGACGCGTCATCAGGCGCAAAAGAATCATCCACTTGAGACGGCACCTTAGACCAAGGCGTCGTGTGATCATCAGGCGAAGAATCCTCAGACGACCCAGAAGGCGAGTGATCATCAGGCGACGAATCGTGGTCATCAAGCGACACCGAAGGCCAAGACGCGTCATCAGGCGCAGAAGAATCATCCACTTGAGACGGCACCTTAGACCAAGGCGTCGTGTGATCATCAGGCGTAGAATCGTCAGACGACCCAGAAAGCGAGTGATCATCAGGCGACGAATCGTGGTCATCAAGCGACACCGAAGGCCAAGACGCGTCATCAGGCGCAGAAGAATCATCCACTTGAGATGGCACCTTAGACCAAGGCGTCGTGTGATCATCAGACGAAGAATCCTTAGACGACCCAGAAGGCGAGTGATCATCAGGCGACGAATCGTGGTCATCAAGCGACACCGAAGGCCAAGACGCGTCATCAGGCGCAAAAGAATCATCCACTTGAGACGGCACCTTAGACCAAGGCGTCGTGTGATCATCAGGCGAAGAATCCTCAGACGACCCAGAAGGCGAGTGATCATCAGGCGACGAATCGTGGTCATCAAGCGACACCGAAGGTCAAGACGCGTCATCAGGCGCAGAAGAATCATCCACTTGAGAGGGCACCTTAGACCAAGGCGTCGTGTGATCATCAGGCGAAGAATCCTCAGACGACCCAGAAAGCGAGTGATCATCAGGCGACGAATCGTGGTCATCAAGCGACACGGAAGGCCAAGACGCGTCATCAGGCGCAGAAGAATCATCCACGTGAGACGGCACCTTAGACCAAGGCGTCGTGTGATGATCAGGCGAAGAATCCTCAGACGACCCAGAAGGCGAGTGATCATCAGGCGACGAATCGTGGTCATCAAGCGACACCGAAGGCCAAGACACGTCATCAGGCGCAGAAGAATCATCCACTTGAGACGGCACCTTAGACCAAGGCGTCGTGTGATCATCAGGCGAAGAATCCTCAGACGACCCAGAAAGCGAGTGATCATCAGGCAACGAATCGTGGTCATAAAGCGACACCGAAGGCCAAGACGCGTCATCAGGCGCAGAAGAATCATCCACTTGAGACGGCACCTTAGACCAAGGCGTCGTGTGATCATCAGGCGAAGAATCCTCAGACGACCCAGAAGGCGAGTGATCATCAGGCGACGAATCGTGGTCATCAAGCGACACCGAAGGCCAAGACGCGTCATCAGGCGCAGAAGAATCATCCACTTGAGACGGCACCTTAGACCAAGGCGTCGTGTGATCATCAGGCGTAGAATCCTTAGACGACCCAGAAGGCGAGTGATCATCAGGCGACGAATTGTGGTCATCAAGCGACACCGAAGGCCAAGACGCGTCATCAGGCGCAAAAGAATCATCCACTTGAGACGGCACCTTAGACCAAGGCGTCGTGTGATCATCAGGCGAAGAATCCTCAGACGACCCA
This sequence comes from Alitta virens, assembly GCA_932294295.1. Lineage (NCBI taxonomy): Eukaryota > Metazoa > Annelida > Polychaeta > Phyllodocida > Nereididae > Alitta > Alitta virens. The sequence continues at coordinate 37,470,269 of OW028578.1, forward strand.
GAAGGCGAGTGATCATCAGGCGACGAATCGTGGTCATCAAGCGACACCGAAGGCCAAGACGCGTCATCAGGCGCAGAAGAATCATCCACTTGAGACGGCACCTTAGACCAAGGCGTCGTGTGATCATCAGGCGTAGAATCGTCAGACGACCCAGAAAGCGAGTGATCATCAGGCGACGAATCGTGGTCATCAAGCGACACCGAAGGCCAAGACGCGTCATCAGGCGCAGAAGAATCATCCACTTGAGATGGCACCTTAGACCAAGGCGTCGTGTGATCATCAGACGAAGAATCCTTAGACGACCCAGAAGGCGAGTGATCATCAGGCGACGAATCGTGGTCATCAAGCGACACCGAAGGCCAAGACGCGTCATCAGGCGCAAAAGAATCATCCACTTGAGACGGCACCTTAGACCAAGGCGTCGTGTGATCATCAGGCGAAGAATCCTCAGACGACCCAGAAGGCGAGTGATCATCAGGCGACGAATCGTGGTCATCAAGCGACACCGAAGGTCAAGACGCGTCATCAGGCGCAGAAGAATCATCCACTTGAGAGGGCACCTTAGACCAAGGCGTCGTGTGATCATCAGGCGAAGAATCCTCAGACGACCCAGAAAGCGAGTGATCATCAGGCGACGAATCGTGGTCATCAAGCGACACGGAAGGCCAAGACGCGTCATCAGGCGCAGAAGAATCATCCACTTGAGACGGCACCTTAGACCAAGGCGTCGTGTGATGATCAGGCGAAGAATCCTCAGACGACCCAGAAGGCGAGTGATCATCAGGCGACGAATCGTGGTCATCAAGCGACACCGAAGGCCAAGACGCGTCATCAGGCGCAGAAGAATCATCCACTTGAGACGGCACCTTAGACCAAGGCGTCGTGTGATCATCAGGCGAAGAATCCTCAGACGACCCAGAAGGCGAGTGATCATCAGGCGACGAATCGTGGTCATCAAGCGACACCGAAGGCCAAGACGCGTCATCAGGCGCAGAAGAATCATCCACTTGAGACGGCACCTTAGACCAAGGCGTCGTGTGATCATCAGACGAAGAATCCTTAGACGACCCAGAAGGCGAGTGATCATCAGGCGACGAATCGTGGTCATCAAGCGACACCGAAGGCCAAGACGCGTCATCAGGCGCAAAAGAATCATCCACTTGAGACGGCACCTTAGACCAAGGCGTCGTGTGATCATCAGGCGAAGAATCCTCAGACGACCCAGAAGGCGAGTGATCATCAGGCGACGAATCGTGGTCATCAAGCGACACCGAAGGCCAAGACGCGTCATCAGGCGCAGAAGAATCATCCACTTGAGACGGCACCTTAGACCAAGGCGTCGTGTGATCATCAGGCGTAGAATCGTCAGACGACCCAGAAAGCGAGTGATCATCAGGCGACGAATCGTGGTCATCAAGCGACACCGAAGGCCAAGACGCGTCATCAGGCGCAGAAGAATCATCCACTTGAGATGGCACCTTAGACCAAGGCGTCGTGTGATCATCAGACGAAGAATCCTTAGACGACCCAGAAGGCGAGTGATCATCAGGCGACGAATCGTGGTCATCAAGCGACACCGAAGGCCAAGACGCGTCATCAGGCGCAAAAGAATCATCCACTTGAGACGGCACCTTAGACCAAGGCGTCGTGTGATCATCAGGCGAAGAATCCTCAGACGACCCAGAAGGCGAGTGATCATCAGGCGACGAATCGTGGTCATCAAGCGACACCGAAGGTCAAGACGCGTCATCAGGCGCAGAAGAATCATCCACTTGAGAGGGCACCTTAGACCAAGGCGTCGTGTGATCATCAGGCGAAGAATCCTCAGACGACCCAGAAAGCGAGTGATCATCAGGCGACGAATCGTGGTCATCAAGCGACACGGAAGGCCAAGACGCGTCATCAGGCGCAGAAGAATCATCCACGTGAGACGGCACCTTAGACCAAGGCGTCGTGTGATGATCAGGCGAAGAATCCTCAGACGACCCAGAAGGCGAGTGATCATCAGGCGACGAATCGTGGTCATCAAGCGACACCGAAGGCCAAGACACGTCATCAGGCGCAGAAGAATCATCCACTTGAGACGGCACCTTAGACCAAGGCGTCGTGTGATCATCAGGCGTAGAATCCTCAGACGACCCAGAAAGCGAGTGATCATCAGGCGACGAATCGTGGTCATCAAGCGACACCGAAGGCCAAGACGCGTCATCAGGCACAGAAGAATCATCCACTTGAGACGGTACCTTAGACCAAGGCGTCGTGTGATCATCAGGCGAAGAATCCTCAGACGACCCAGAAAGCGAGTGATCATCAGGCGACGAATCGTGGTCATCAAGCGACACCGAAGGCCAAGACGCGTCATCAGGCGCAAAAGAATCATCCACTTGAGACGGCACCTTAGACCAAGGCGTCGTGTAATCATCAGGCGAAGAATCCTCAGACGACCCAGAAGGCGAGTGATCATCAGGCGACGAATCGTGGTCATCAAGCGACACCGAAGGCCAAGACGCGTCATCAGGCGCAAAAGAATCATCCACTTGAGACGGCACCTTAGACCAAGGCGTCGTGTGATCATCAGGCGAAGAATCCTCAGACGACCCAGAAAGCGAGTGATCATCAGGCAACGAATCGTGGTCATAAAGTGACACCGAAGGCCAAGACGCGTCATCAGGCGCAGAAGAATCATCCACTTGAGACGGCACCTTAGACCAAGGCGTCGTGAGATCATCAGGCGAAGAATCCTCAGACGACCCAGAAGGCGAGTGATCATCAGGCGACGAATCGTGGTCATCAAGCGACACCGAAGGCCAAGACGCGTCATCAGGCGCAAAAGAATCATCCACTTGAGACAGCACCTTAGACCAAGGCGTCGTGTGATCATCAGGCGAAGAATCCTCAGACGACCCAGAAAGCGAGTGATCATCAGGCAACAAATCGTGGTCATAAAGCGACACCGAAGGCCAAGACGCGTCATCAGGCGCAGAAGAATCATCCACTTGAGACGGCACCTTAGACCAAGGCGTCGTGTGATCATCAGGCGAAGAATCCTCAGACGACCCAGAAGGCGAGTGATCATCAGGCGACGAATCGTGGTCATCAAGCGACACCAAAGGCCAAGACGCGTCATCAGGCGCAAAAGAATCATCCACTTGAGACGGCACCTTAGACCAAGGCGTCGTGTGATCATCAGGCGAAGAATCCTCAGACGACCCAGAAGGCGAGTGATCATCAGGCGACGAATCGTGGTCATCAAGCGACACCGAAGGCCAAGACGCGTCATCAGGCGCAGAAGAATCATCCACTTGAGACGGCACCTTAGACCAAGGCGTCGTGTGATCATCAGGCGTAGAATCCTTAGACGACCCAGAAGGCGAGTGATCATCAGGCGACGAATTGTGGTCATCAAGCGACACCGAAGGCCAAGACGCGTCATCAGGCGCAAAAGAATCATCCACTTGAGACGGCACCTTAGACCAAGGCGTCGTGTGATCATCAGGCGAAGAATCCTCAGACGACCCAGAAGGCGAGTGATCATCAGGCGACGAATCGCGGTCATCAAGCGACACCGAAGGCCAAGACGCGTCATCAGGCGCAGAAGAATCATCCACTTGAGACGGCACCTTAGACCAAGGCGTCGTGTGATCATCAGGCGAAGAATCCTCGGACGACCCAGAAAGCGAGTGATCATCAGGCGACGAATCGTGGTCATCAAGCGACACCGAAGGCCAAGACGCGTCATCAGGCGCAGAAGAATCATCCACTTGAGACGGCACCTTAGACCAAGGCGTCGTGTGATCATCAGGCGAAGAATCCTCAGACGACCCAGAAGGCGAGTGATCATCAGGCGACGAATCGTGGTCATCAAGCGACACCGAAGGCCAAGACGCGTCATCAGGCGCAAAAGAATCATCCACTTGAGACGGCAACTTAGACCAAGGCGTCGTGTGATCATCAGGCGAAGAATCCTCAGACGACCCAGAAGGCGAGTGATCATCAGGCGACGAATCGTGGTCATCAAGCGACACCGAAGGCCAAGACGTGTCATCAGGCACAGAAGAATCATCCACTTGAGACGGCACCTTAGACCAAGGCGTCGTGTGATCATCAGGCGAAGAATCCTCAGACGACCCAGAAAGCGAGTGATCATCAGGCAACGAATCGTGGTCATAAAGCGACACCGAAGGCCAAGACGCGTCATCAGGCGCAGAAGAATCATCCACTTGAGACGGCACCTTAGACCAAGGCGTCGTGTGATCATCAGGCGAAGAATCCTCAGACGACCCAGAAGGCGAGTGATCATCAGGCGACGAATCGTGGTCATCAAGCGACACCGAAGGCCAAGACGCGTCATCAGGCGCAGAAGAATCATCCACTTGAGACGGCACCTTAGACCAAGGCGTCGTGTGATCATCAGGCGTAGAATCCTTAGACGACCCAGAAGGCGAGTGATCATCAGGTGACGAATTGTGGTCATCAAGCGACACCGAAGGCCAAGACGCGTCATCAGGCGCAAAAGAATCATCCACTTGAGACGGCACCTTAGACCAAGGCGTCGTGTGATCATCAGGCGAAGAATCCTCAGACGACCCAGAAGGCGAGTGATCATCAGGCGACGAATCGTGGTCATCAAGCGACACCGAAGGCCAAGACGCGTCATCAGGCGCAGAAGAATCATCCACTTGAGACGGCACCTTAGACCAAGGCGTCGTGTGATCATCAGGCGAAGAATCCTCGGACGACCCAGAAAGCGAGTGATCATCAGGCGACGAATCGTGGTCATCAAGCGACACCGAAGGCCAAGACGCGTCATCAGGCGCAGAAGAATCATCCACTTGAGACAGCACCTTAGACCAAGGCGTCGTGTGATCATCAGGCGAAGAATCCTCAGACGACCCAGAAGGCGAGTGATCATCAGGCGACGAATCGTGGTCATCAAGCGACACCGAAGGCCAAGACGCGTCATCAGGCGCAAAAGAATCATCCACTTGAGACGGCAACTTAGACCAAGGCGTCGTGTGATCATCAGGCGAAGAATCCTCAGACGACCCAGAAGGCGAGTGATCATCAGGCGACGAATCGTGGTCATCAAGCGACACCGAAGGCCAAGACGTGTCATCAGGCACAGAAGAATCATCCACTTGAGACGGCACCTTAGACCAAGGCGTCGTGTGATCATCAGGCGAAGAATCCTCAGACGACCCAGAAAGCGAGTGATCATCAGGCAACGAATCGTGGTCATAAAGCGACACCGAAGGCCAAGACGCGTCATCAGGCGCAGAAGAATCATCCACTTGAGACGGCACCTTAGACCAAGGCGTCGTGTGATCATCAGGCGAAGAATCCTCAGACGACCCAGAAAGCGAGTGATCATCAGGCGACGAATCGTGGTCATCAAGCAACACCGAAGGCCAAGACGCGTCATCAGGCGCAGAAGAATCATCCACTTGAGACGGCACCTTAGACCAAGGCGTCGTGTGATCATCAGGCGTAGAATCCTTAGACGACCCGGAAGGCGAGTGATCATCAGGCGACGAATCGTGGTCATCAAGCGACACCGAAGGCCAAGACGCGTCATCAGGCGCAAAAGAATCATCCACTTGAGACGGCACCTTAGACCAAGGCGTCGTGTGATCATCAGGCGAAGAATCCTCAGACGACCCAGAAAGCGAGTGATCATCAGGCGACGAATCGTGGTCATAAAGCGACACCGAAGGCCAAGACGCGTTATCAGGCGCAAAAGAATCATCCACTTGAGACGGCACCTTAGACCAAGGCGTCGTGTGATCATCAGGCGAAGAATCCTCAGACGACCCAGAAGGCGAGTGATCATCAGGCGACGAATCGTGGTCATCAAGCGACACCGAAGGCCAAGACGCGTCATCAGGCGCAGAAGAATCATCCACTTGAGACGGCACTTTAGACCAAGGCGTCGTGTGATCATCAGGCGAAGAATCCTCAGACGACCCAGAAAGCGAGTGATCATCAGGCGACGAATCGTGGTCATCAAGCAACACCGAAGGCCAAGACGCGTCATCAGGCGCAAAAGAATCATCCACTTGAGACGGCACCTTAGACCAAGGCGTCGTGTGATCATCAGGCGAAGAATCCTCAGACGACCCAGAAAGCGAGTGATCATCAGGCGACGAATCGTGGTCATAAAGCGACACCGAAGGCCAAGACGCGTTATCAGGCGCAAAAGAATCATCCACTTGAGACGGCACCTTAGACCAAGGCGTCGTGTGATCATCAGGCGAAGAATCCTCAGACGACCCAGAAGGCGAGTGATCATCAGGCGACGAATCGTGGTCATCAAGCGACACCGAAGGCCAAGACGCGTCATCAGGCGCAAAAGAATTATCCACTTGAGACGGCACCTTAGACCAAGGCGTCGTGTGATCATCAGGCGAAGAATCCTCAGACGACCCAGAAGGCGAGTGATCATCAGGCGACGAATCGTGGTCATCAAGCGACACCGAAGGCCAAGACGCGTCATCAGGCGCAGAAGAATCATCCACTTGAGACGGCACCTTAGACCAAGGCGTCGTGTGATCATCAGGCGTAGAATCCTTAGACGACCCAGAAGGCGAGTGATCATCAGGCGACGAATCGTGGTCATCAAGCGACACCGAAGGCCAAGACGCGTCATCAGGCGCAGAAGAATCATCCACTTGAGACGGCACCTTAGACCAAGGCGTCGTGTGATCATCAGGCGAAGAATCCTCAGACGACCCAGAAGGCGAGTGATCATCAGGCGACGAATCGTGGTCATCAAGCGACACCGAAGGCCAAGACGCGTCATCAGGCGCAAAAGAATCATCCACTTGAGACGGCACCTTAGACCAAGGCGTCGTGTGATCATCAGGCGAAGAATCCTCAGACGACCCAGAAGGCGAGTGATAATCAGGCGACGAATCGTGGTCATCAAGCGACACCGAAGGCCAAGACGCGTCATCAGGCGCAGAAGAATCATCCACTTGAGACGGCACCTTAGACCAAGGCGTCGTGTGATCATCAGGCGTATAATCCTCAGACGACCCAGAAAGCGAGTGATCATCAGGCGACGAATCGTGGTCATCAAGCGACACCGAAGGCCAAGACGCGTCATCAGGCGCAAAAGAATCATCCACTTGAGACGGCACCTTAGACCAAGGCGTCGTGTGATCATCAGGCGAAGAATCCTCAGACGACCCAGAAGGCAAGTGATCATCAGGCGACGAATCGTGGTCATCAAGCGACACCGAAGGCCAAGACGCGTCATCAGGCGCAAAAGAATCATCCACTTGAGACGGCACCTTAGACCAAGGCGTCGTGTGATCATCAGGCGAAGAATCCTCAGACGACCTAGAAGGCGAGTGATCATCAGGCGACGAATCGTGGTCATCAAGCGACACCGAAGGCCAAGTCGCGTCATCAGGCGCAGAAGAATCATCCACTTGAGACGGCACCTTAGACCAAGGCGTCGTGTGATCATCAGGCGAAGAATCCTCAGACGACCCAGAAAGCGAGTGATCATCAGGCGACGAATCTTGGTCAACAAGCGACACCGAAGGCCAAGACGCGTCATCAGGCGCAGAAGAATCATCCACTTGAGACGGCACCTTAGACCAAGGCGTCGTGTGATCATCAGGCGAAGAATCCTCAGACGATCCAGAAGGCGAGTGATCATCAGGCGACGAATCGTGGTCATCAAGCGACACCAAAGGCCAAGACGCGTCATCAGGCGCAGAAGAATCATCCACTTGAGACGGCACCTTAGACCAAGGCGTCGTGTGATCATCAGGCGAAGAATCCTCAGACAACCCAGAAGGCAAGTGATCATCAGGCGACGAATCGTGGTCATCAAGCGACACCGAAGGCCAAGACGCGTCACCAGGCGCAGAAGAATCATCCACTTGAGACGGCACCTTAGACCAAGGCGTCGTGTGATCATCAGGCGTAGAATCCTCAGACGACCCAGAAAGCGAGTGATCATCAGGCGACGAATCGTGGTCATCAAGCGACACCGAAGGCCAAGACGCGTCATCAGGCGCAGAAGAATCAACCACTTGAGACGGCACCTTAGACCAAGGCGTCGTGTGATCATCAGGCGAAGAATCCTCAGACGACCCAGAAGGCGAGTGATCATCAGGCGACGAATCGTGGTCATCAAGCGACACCGAAGGCCAAGACGCGTCATCAGGCGCAAAAGAATCATCCACTTGAGACGGCACCTTAGACCAAGGCATCGTTTGATCATCAGGCGAAGAATCCTCAGACGACCCAGAAGGCGAGTGATCATCAGGCGACGAATCGTGGTCATCAAGCGACACCGAAGGTCAAGACGCGTCATCAGGCGCAGAAGAATCATCCACTTGAGACGGCACCTTAGACCAAGGCGTCGTGTGATCATCAGGCGAAGAATCCTCAGACGACCCAGAAAGGGAGTGATCATCAGGCGACGAATCGTGGTCATCAAGCGACACCGAAGGCCAAGACGCGTCATCAGGCGCAGAAGAATCATCCACTTGAGACGGCACCTTAGACCAAGGCGTCGTGTGATCATCAGGCGAAGAATCCTCAGATGACCCAGAAGGCGAGTGATCATCAGGCGACGAATCGTGATCATCAAGCTACACCGAAAGCCAAGACACGTCATCAGGCGTAGAAGAATCATCCACTTGAGACGGCACCTTAGACCAAGGCGTCGTGTGATCATCAGGCGAAGAATCCTCAGACGACCCAGAAGGCGAGTGATCATCAGGCGACGAATCGTGGTCATCAAGCGACACCGAAGGCCAAGACGTGTCATCAGGCACAGAAGAATCATCCACTTGAGACGGCACCTTAGACCAAGGCGTCGTGTGATCATCAGGCGAAGAATCCTCAGACGACCCAGAAAGCGAGTGATCATCAGGCAAAGAATCGTGGTCATAAAGCGACACCGAAGGCCAAGACGCGTCATCAGGCGCAGAAGAATCATCCACTTGAGACGGCACCTTAGACCAAGGCGTCGTGTGATCATCAGGCGAAGAATCCTCAGACGACCCAGAAGGCGAGTGATCATCAGGCGACGAATCGTGGTCATCAAGCGACACCGAAGGCCAAGACGCGTCATCAGGCGCAGAAGAATCATCCACTTGAGACGGCACCTTAGACCAAGGCGTCGTGTGATCATCAGGCGTAGAATCTTTAGACGACCCAGAAGGCGAGTGATCATCAGGCGACGAATTGTGGTCATCAAGCGACACCGAAGGCCAAGACGCGTCATCAGGCGCAAAAGAATCATCCACTTGAGACGGCACCTTAGACCAAGGCGTCGTGTGATCATCAGGCGAAGAATCCTCAGACGACCCAGAAGGCGAGTGATCATCAGGCGACGAATCGTGGTCATCAAGCGACACCGAAGGCCAAGACGTGTCATCAGGCACAGAAGAATCATCCACTTGAGACGGCACCTTAGACCAAGGCGTCGTGTGATCATCAGGCGAAGAATCCTCAGACGACCCAGAAAGCGAGTGATCATCAGGCAACGAATCGTGGTCATAAAGCGACACCGAAGGCCAAGACGCGTCATCAGGCGCAGAAGAATCATCCACTTGAGACGGCACCTTAGACCAAGGCGTCGTGTGATCATCAGGCGAAGAATCCTCAGACGACCCAGAAGGCGAGTGATCATCAGGCGACGAATCGTGGTCATCAAGCGACACCGAAGGCCAAGACGCGTCATCAGGCGCAGAAGAATCATCCACTTGAGACGGCACCTTAGACCAAGGCGTCGTGTGATCATCAGGCGTAGAATCTTTAGACGACCCAGAAGGCGAGTGATCATCAGGCGACGAATTGTGGTCATCAAGCGACACCGAAGGCCAAGACGCGTCATCAGGCGCAAAAGAATCATCCACTTGAGACGGCACCTTAGACCAAGGCGTCGTGTGATCATCAGGCGAAGAATCCTCAGACGACCCAGAAGGCGAGTGATCATCAGGCGACGAATCGTGGTCATCAAGCGACACCGAAGGCCAAGACGCGTCATCAGGCGCAGAAGAATCATCCACTTGAGACGGCACCTTAGACCAAGGCGTCGTGTGATCATCAGGCGAAGAATCCTCGGACGACCCAGAAAGCGAGTGATCATCAGGCGACGAATCGTGGTCATCAAGCGACACCGAAGGCCAAGACGCGTCATCAGGCGCAGAAGAATCATCCACTTGAGACAGCACCTTAGACCAAGGCGTCGTGTGATCATCAGGCGAAGAATCCTCAGACGACCCAGAAGGCGAGTGATCATCAGGCGACGAATCGTGGTCATCAAGCGACACCGAAGGCCAAGACGCGTCATCAGGCGCAAAAGAATCATCCACTTGAGACGGCAACTTAGACCAAGGCGTCGTGTGATCATCAGGCGAAGAATCCTCAGACGACCCAGAAGGCGAGTGATCATCAGGCGACGAATCGTGGTCATCAAGCGACACCGAAGGCCAAGACGTGTCATCAGGCACAGAAGAATCATCCACTTGAGACGGCACCTTAGACCAAGGCGTCGTGTGATCATCAGGCGAAGAATCCTCAGACGACCCAGAAAGCGAGTGATCATCAGGCAACGAATCGTGGTCATAAAGCGACACCGAAGGCCAAGACGCGTCACCAGGCGCAGAAGAATCATCCACTTGAGACGGCACCTTAGACCAAGGCGTCGTGTGATCATCAGGCGAAGAATCCTCAGACGACCCAGAAAGCGAGTGATCATCAGGCGACGAATCGTGGTCATCAAGCAACACCGAAGGCCAAGACGCGTCATCAGGCGCAGAAGAATCATCCACTTGAGACGGCACCTTAGACCAAGGCGTCGTGTGATCATCAGGCGTAGAATCCTTAGACGACCCGGAAGGCGAGTGATCATCAGGCGACGAATCGTGGTCATCAAGCGACACCGAAGGCCAAGACGCGTCATCAGGCGCAAAAGAATCATCCACTTGAGACGGCACCTTAGACCAAGGCGTCGTGTGATCATCAGGCGAAGAATCCTCAGACGACCCAGAAAGCGAGTGATCATCAGGCGACGAATCGTGGTCATAAAGCGACACCGAAGGCCAAGACGCGTTATCAGGCGCAAAAGAATCATCCACTTGAGACGGCACCTTAGACCAAGGCGTCGTGTGATCATCAGGCGAAGAATCCTCAGACGACCCAGAAGGCGAGTGATCATCAGGCGACGAATCGTGGTCATCAAGCGACACCGAAGGCCAAGACGCGTCATCAGGCGCAGAAGAATCATCCACTTGAGACGGCACTTTAGACCAAGGCGTCGTGTGATCATCAGGCGAAGAATCCTCAGACGACCCAGAAAGCGAGTGATCATCAGGCGACGAATCGTGGTCATCAAGCAACACCGAAGGCCAAGACGCGTCATCAGGCGCAAAAGAATCATCCACTTGAGACGGCACCTTAGACCAAGGCGTCGTGTGATCATCAGGCGAAGAATCCTCAGACGACCCAGAAAGCGAGTGATCATCAGGCGACGAATCGTGGTCATAAAGCGACACCGAAGGCCAAGACGCGTTATCAGGCGCAAAAGAATCATCCACTTGAGACGGCACCTTAGACCAAGGCGTCGTGTGATCATCAGGCGAAGAATCCTCAGACGACCCAGAAGGCGAGTGATCATCAGGCGACGAATCGTGGTCATCAAGCGACACCGAAGGCCAAGACGCGTCATCAGGCGCAAAAGAATTATCCACTTGAGACGGCACCTTAGACCAAGGCGTCGTGTGATCATCAGGCGAAGAATCCTCAGACGACCCAGAAGGCGAGTGATCATCAGGCGACGAATCGTGGTCATCAAGCGACACCGAAGGCCAAGACGCGTCATCAGGCGCAGAAGAATCATCCACTTGAGACGGCACCTTAGACCAAGGCGTCGTGTGATCATCAGGCGTAGAATCCTTAGACGACCCAGAAGGCGAGTGATCATCAGGCGACGAATCGTGGTCATCAAGCGACACCGAAGGCCAAGACGCGTCATCAGGCACAGAAGAATCATCCACTTGAGACGGCACCTTAGACCAAGGCGTCGTGTGATCATCAGGCGAAGAATCCTCAGACGACCCAGAAGGCGAGTGATCATCAGGCGACGAATCGTGGTCATCAAGCGACACCGAAGGCCAAGACGCGTCATCAGGCGCAAAAGAATCATCCACTTGAGACGGCACCTTAGACCAAGGCGTCGTGTGATCATCAGGCGAAGAATCCTCAGACGACCCAGAAGGCGAGTGATAATCAGGCGACGAATCGTGGTCATCAAGCGACACCGAAGGCCAAGACGCGTCATCAGGCGCAGAAGAATCATCCACTTGAGACGGCACCTTAGACCAAGGCGTCGTGTGATCATCAGGCGTAGAATCCTCAGACGACCCAGAAAGCGAGTGATCATCAGGCGACGAATCGTGGTCATCAAGCGACACCGAAGGCCAAGACGCGTCATCAGGCGCAAAAGAATCATCCACTTGAGACGGCACCTTAGACCAAGGCGTCGTGTGATCATCAGGCGAAGAATCCTCAGACGACCCAGAAGGCAAGTGATCATCAGGCGACGAATCGTGGTCATCAAGCGACACCGAAGGCCAAGACGCGTCATCAGGCGCAAAAGAATCATCCACTTGAGACGGCACCTTAGACCAAGGCGTCGTGTGATCATCAGGCGAAGAATCCTCAGACGACCTAGAAGGCGAGTGATCATCAGGCGACGAATCGTGGTCATCAAGCGACACCGAAGGCCAAGTCGCGTCATCAGGCGCAGAAGAATCATCCACTTGAGACGGCACCTTAGACCAAGGCGTCGTGTGATCATCAGGCGAAGAATCCTCAGACGACCCAGAAAGCGAGTGATCATCAGGCGACGAATCTTGGTCAACAAGCGACACCGAAGGCCAAGACGCGTCATCAGGCGCAGAAGAATCATCCACTTGAGACGGCACCTTAGACCAAGGCGTCGTGTGATCATCAGGCGAAGAATCCTCAGACGATCCAGAAGGCGAGTGATCATCAGGCGACGAATCGTGGTCATCAAGCGACACCAAAGGCCAAGACGCGTCATCAGGCGCAGAAGAATCATCCACTTGAGACGGCACCTTAGACCAAGGCGTCGTGTGATCATCAGGCGAAGAATCCTCAGACAACCCAGAAGGCGAGTGATCATCAGGCGACGAATCGTGGTCATCAAGCGACACCGAAGGCCAAGACGCGTCACCAGGCGCAGAAGAATCATCCACTTGAGACGGCACCTTAGACCAAGGCGTCGTGTGATCATCAGGCGTAGAATCCTCAGACGACCCAGAAAGCGAGTGATCATCAGGCGACGAATCGTGGTCATCAAGCGACACCGAAGGCCAAGACGCGTCATCAGGCGCAGAAGAATCAACCACTTGAGACGGCACCTTAGACCAAGGCGTCGTGTGATCATCAGGCGAAGAATCCTCAGACGACCCAGAAGGCGAGTGATCATCAGGCGACGAATCGTGGTCATCAAGCGACACCGAAGGCCAAGACGCGTCATCAGGCGCAAAAGAATCATCCACTTGAGACGGCACCTTAGACCAAGGCATCGTGTGATCATCAGGCGAAGAATCCTCAGACGACCCAGAAGGCGAGTGATCATCAGGCGACGAATCGTGGTCATCAAGCGACACCGAAGGTCAAGACGCGTCATCAGGCGCAGAAGAATCATCCACTTGAGACGGCACCTTAGACCAAGGCGTCGTGTGATCATCAGGCGAAGAATCCTCAGACGACCCAGAAAGGGAGTGATCATCAGGCGACGAATCGTGGTCATCAAGCGACACCGAAGGCCAAGACGCGTCATCAGGCGCAGAAGAATCATCTTCTTGAGACGGCACCTTAGACCAAGGCGTCGTGTGATCATCAGGCGAAGAATCCTCAGACGACCCAGAAGGCGAGTGATCATCAGGCGACGAATCGTGATCATCAAGCTACACCGAAAGCCAAGACACGTCATCAGGCGTAGAAGAATCATCCACTTGAGACGGCACCTTAGACCAAGGCGTCGTGTGATAATCAGGCGAAGAATCCTCAGACGACCCAGAAGGCGAGTGATCATCAGGCGACGCATCGTGGTCATCAAGCGACACCAAAGGCCAAGACGCATCATCAGGCGCAGAAGAATCATCCACTTGAGACTGCACCTTAGACCAAGGCGTCGTGTGATCATCAGGCGAAGAATCCTCAGACGACCCAGAAGGCAAGTGATCATCAGGCGACGAATCGTGGTCATCAAGCGACACCGAAGGCCAAGACGCGTCATCAGGCGCAAAAGAATCATCCACTTGAGACGGCACCTTAGACCAAGGCGTCGTGTGATCATCAGGCGAAGAATCCTCAGACGACCTAGAAGGCGAGTGATCATCAGGCGACGAATCGTGGTCATCAAGCGACACCGAAGGCCAAGACGCGTCATCAGGCGCAAAAGAATCATCCACTTGAGACGGCACCTTAGACCAAGGCGTCGTGTGATCATCAGGCGAAGAATCCTCAGACGACCTAGAAGGCGAGTGATCATCAGGCGACGAATCGTGGTCATCAAGCGACACCGAAGGCCAAGTCGCGTCATCAGGCGCAGAAGAATCATCCACTTGAGACGGCACCTTAGACCAAGGCGTCGTGTGATCATCAGGCGAAGAATCCTCAGACGACCCAGAAAGCGAGTGATCATCAGGCGACGAATCTTGGTCAACAAGCGACACCGAAGGCCAAGACGCGTCATCAGGCGCAGAAGAATCATCCACTTGAGACGGCACCTTAGACCAAGGCGTCGTGTGATCATCAGGCGAAGAATCCTCAGACGATCCAGAAGGCGAGTGATCATCAGGCGACGAATCGTGGTCATCAAGCGACACCAAAGGCCAAGACGCGTCATCAGGCGCAGAAGAATCATCCACTTGAGACGGCACCTTAGACCAAGGCGTCGTGTGATCATCAGGCGAAGAATCCTCAGACAACCCAGAAGGCGAGTGATCATCAGGCGACGAATCGTGGTCATCAAGCGACACCGAAGGCCAAGACGCGTCACCAGGCGCAGAAGAATCATCCACTTGAGACGGCACCTTAGACCAAGGCGTCGTGTGATCATCAGGCGTATAATCCTCAGACGACCCAGAAAGCGAGTGATCATCAGGCGACGAATCGTGGTCATCAAGCGACACCGAAGGCCAAGACGCGTCATCAGGCGCAGAAGAATCAACCACTTGAGACGGCACCTTAGACCAAGGCGTCGTGTGATCATCAGGCGAAGAATCCTCAGACGACCCAGAAGGCGAGTGATCATCAGGCGACGAATCGTGGTCATCAAGCGACACCGAAGGCCAAGACGCGTCATCAGGCGCAAAAGAATCATCCACTTGAGACGGCACCTTAGACCAAGGCATCGTGTGATCATCAGGCGAAGAATCCTCAGACGACCCAGAAGGCGAGTGATCATCAGGCGACGAATCGTGGTCATCAAGCGACACCGAAGGTCAAGACGCGTCATCAGGCGCAGAAGAATCATCCACTTGAGACGGCACCTTAGACCAAGGCGTCGTGTGATCATCAGGCGAAGAATCCTCAGACGACCCAGAAAGGGAGTGATCATCAGGCGACAAATCGTGGTCATCAAGCGACACCGAAGGCCAAGACGCGTCATCAGGCGCAGAAGAATCATCTTCTTGAGACGGCACCTTAGACCAAGGCGTCGTGTGATCATCAGGCGAAGAATCCTCAGACGACCCAGAAGGCGAGTGATCATCAGGCGACGAATCGTGATCATCAAGCTACACCGAAAGCCAAGACACGTCATCAGGCGTAGAAGAATCATCCACTTGAGACGGCACCTTAGACCAAGGCGTCGTGTGATAATCAGGCGAAGAATCCTCAGACGACCCAGAAGGCGAGTGATCATCAGGCGACGCATCGTGGTCATCAAGCGACACCAAAGGCCAAGACGCATCATCAGGCGCAGAAGAATCATCCACTTGAGACTGCACCTTAGACCAAGGCGTCGTGTGATCATCAGGCGAAGAATCCTCAGACGACCCAGAAGGCAAGTGATCATCAGGCGACGAATCGTGGTCATCAAGCGACACCGAAGGCCAAGACGCGTCATCAGGCGCAAAAGAATCATCCACTTGAGACGGCACCTTAGACCAAGGCGTCGTGTGATCATCAGGCGAAGAATCCTCAGACGACCTAGAAGGCGAGTGATCATCAGGCGACGAATCGTGGTCATCAAGCGACACCGAAGGCCAAGACGCGTCATCAGGCGCAGAAGAATCATCCACTTGAGACGGCACCTTAGACCAAGGCGTCGTGTGATCATCAGGCGAAGAATCCTCAGACGATCCAGAAGGCGAGTGATCATCAGGCGACGAATCGTGGTCATCAAGCGACACCAAAGGCCAAGACGCGTCATCAGGCGTAGAAGAATCATCCACTTGAGACGGCACCTTAGACCAAGGCGTCGTGTGATCATCAGGCGAAGAATCCTCAGACAACCCAGAAGGCGAGTGATCATCAGGCGACGAATCGTGGTCATCAAGCGACACCGAAGGCCAAGACGCGTCACCAGGCGCAGAAGAATCATCCACTTGAGACTGCACCTTAGACCAAGGCGTCGTGTGATCATCAGGCGTAGAATCCTCAGACGACCCAGAAAGCGAGTGATCATCAGGCGACGAATCGTGGTCATCAAGCGACACCGAAGGCCAAGACGCGTCATCAGGCGCAGAAGAATCAACCACTTGAGACGGCACCTTAGACCAAGGCGTCGTGTGATCATCAGGCGAAGAATCCTCAGACGACCCAGAAGGCGAGTGATCATCAGGCGACGAATCGTGGTCATCAAGCGACACCGAAGGCCAAGACGCGTCATCAGGCGCAAAAGAATCATCCACTTGAGACGGCACCTTAGACCAAGGCATCGTGTGATCATCAGGCGAAGAATCCTCAGACGACCCAGAAGGCGAGTGATCATCAGGCGACGAATCGTGGTCATCAAGCGACACCGAAGGTCAAGACGCGTCATCAGGCGCAGAAGAATCATCCACTTGAGACGGCACCTTAGACCAAGGCGTCGTGTGATCATCAGGCGAAGAATCCTCAGACGACCCAGAAAGGGAGTAATCATCAGGCGACGAATCGTGGTCATCAAGCGACACCGAAGGCCAAGACGCGTCATCAGGCGCAGAAGAATCATCCACTTGAGACGGCACCTTAGACCAAGGCGTCGTGTGATCATCAGGCGAAGAATCCTCAGACGACCCAGAAGGCGAGTGATCATCAGGCGACGAATCGTGGTCATCAAGCTACACCGAAAGCCAAGACACGTCATCAGGCGTAGAAGAATCATCCACTTGAGACGGCACCTTAGACCAAGGCGTCGTGTGATAATCAGGCGAAGAATCCTCAGACGACCCAGAAGGCGAGTGATCATCAGGCGACGCATCGTGGTCATCAAGCGACACCGAAGGCCAAGACGCATCATCAGGCGCAGAAGAATCATCCACTTGAGACTGCACCTTAGACCAAGGCGTCGTGTGATCATCAGGCGAAGAATCCTCAGACGACCCAGAAGGCGAGTGATTATTCCAAGGCCTGTTTCATACAAGGGAACTCATAACTTGTTTAGGTACTCTGGATCACATCCTCATCCAGGATATGTACCTGCTCAACAACTTGTATTTGTTGCATACCCTGTGTTTGGGCCCTACCCTGTTTTTGGCCTATTCCCGATGTACTTCACTCAGTTTGGACCATTCCATCCTTACGGCCCTGGATCACAACAACCATTTGGACCTTACCAACAGCAGTTCACTCAGTTCCCTACCGGGTATGGACCCCGACCTGGTCAACCATTTGGCCCTGGACCATTCCCTGGATCTGGCCCATCCCCCTGGTATTACCAAATTCGTTGGTTTAGAAAGCAATGCTTGGCAATCAGAAATGGCAGAAGGAGACACAGTTGTTTGAAAGGCATAAGGAAACTCATGAAGCCTTACTCCACTCAGCCTAACTTCTTCAAAACCACTTTCGGAGGTTCAACTTGCTCCTGTAAATGTAAACCACCTCATCACAGACATCACTGAATAAAAGGTAAGACTGCTTCTGCAATTGAATTCTTTTGTTATATTGTCATGAATTATAAAAAGCATTAATATGGTAGTATAACTCTGGTGTAATTGCTTTTACAGGTAATTCGGATTACAGAAAAGGCTATGGACAGGAATATGGCTCAACACTTCTAGACTAAATTCTACCCTGCGTATTTTTGGTTTCAATCATTTGTGTGGTAGTACATCTCCAAATGTGAATAAACTGTTTCAAAGCATCACACCGTTGTACTTGTTATTTTTTTTAAATATGATACTTCTGACCCAGGTTGTAGTTTGAATTATAGAAATAAATTAAGTATAGAAGGCATAATATAAATTGTATGATTTAAGACATCAGGGTATGTGACATCTGGATACACATACTTTTATAATACACATATATGGACAAAATGAGATGAAGATAGTGTACGGGCACTTGTACATATAGTCATTACAGTGCATGTAACTAGAAATTATACTTCGCCAATTTAACGCTATAACTTTCAATAATTTAAAACCATTAAACAACACCGACATGCTACGCTACGGTTTTTCTTAAATGCACAAGAGGACGCTACTGTCCATATATTATATAGCCATGAGTGCTCCTAGCGGAAATTGTACAAAACGTTTTCCCAGTGAGGAAGCAGTTCAACAGTGTTGCCAGCATATGAACCAAGCTTTCTGCTCCTTCTGTCTTTGGCAGATTACATATTAAAGAACAGGTTTAGGTTATCATGAAGCTTAAGGTCTCTTGTCATATACATACTGTATAGCTTCGCCATCTCCTGGCATTGACAGCTACACATTATTAGTGAAGCTCATCAGCGCCACAGGCGCCGAGCTTCGCTCACTTCCCATAGAGAGAGGTCCAAAACGAGTCTACACAGTGGTCATGCCAAACCAGAAGTGTCCCAAAAATTACACAATACATGTAATCCTGGCAAATGGTCATAATACGCCATTTTTAATAGTCCAGAACGAAACTACGTCATCACCTCATAACAACGTCGTCCACTCAACAGTAGTGATGGCCATAATTTCGTAATGGATAAAGATCTGACTTAAAAAAAATTGTTTACCTGACTGAATTCCAGTGCAACGAATAGGTTTTTGATCAATGGGGAGGCCAGAATATTTGACGGATTATCTTGAATCGATGAAGCCATTTCACCACAGAGGGCAGTGTAGCGGCCGCAGCGCCCCTGGTGGTGAAGTAAAGCATAACAATTCTCAGACTTCTTTTGCCTCTAAAATTGTTATTATTTTCCGATTTTGAAAATTTTAAAACCTACATATGGAGTCTCATTATAATAAAAGGCTGTAACATTTAACTTGTTATATAGATATACATATATCGACTTCTCAAAGCAAAAATGGGCTTTGTGTCACTATATTGCATGATTATGTTAAAAACTTAACAAGCCATTGACTGTGTAAATATCAGATTTGGATAGTGTAAGTTAAGAGAGATAACTGGGATTAAAAGTCAAGTAAAATATTCCAGTTTGCTTATCACAAATGCTACCATTTCCATTGAAATTAGTTGACAATAAGGTTCATAAATGTTACACAAAGAAAACTTGCTGGTCTAACAAGAATATTCTTTTTCAAAAAAAGAATAGATACCAGGTGTTGTGTGTAGAATGCCAGTAGCGCTAGGCCTACAATGTAAACACTTTAATACAGTGTGATGGCTACTGCCTCATTGAGACCAGTGTTTGTGCCTAGTATACTCCATTCTTTACTCAGGATTTTACAAATTTATTTATCTATTATTATAAACTTATTATTATAAACTTTATTCCAGACACAAAAGCGGTCCATATACAATACAATCATCATTATATTCTACGGGCTAGCACCAACATATAACAGTTTAATCCAGTGATTTCTAATCCTGGATGTAAAAGCAAGACTAGTCAGAGTAATATTTTTGATAATGTCATTTGGTGATGTGGCAAGTCTACACATGAATTTATAGACATAATTTCTAATGGCTGCAGAGCAGCTTCTAGTTTAAAAAAATAATGTACAGAGTAAACTGTTACTATCATATTTGGAAAAACCTAGCAGAATCTTGAACACGGTATGATAAGCAATCTGCAGCTTCCTAATACTGACTTTGCTATAACTCCACCATAGGTGCGCAGTATACATTGGTGAGAAGTAGCTCTGAAATAGAAATAATTTGACTTCCAACAGAACACATATGAAACTTCCTTATGAGGGAATTTCCCTGAGCATATAACTGTCTACATTGTCGCTTAATGTCAAGATCATCTGATAAATCGTTGGCAAGATAATGGCCCAGATATTTTGTACTTGACACAACTTTTATACACTCATTATTCAGGTAAACAGAGTCATACAAGTAAGAAGTTTCACCTTTTGGACGGAATATCATAGAAACACTCATATGAGAATTGAAAATAACATCATGAGTCTCAGCAAAGTTTTCACACATATTAACTAGAGTCTGCAATCCACGAATAGAGGGGGCAAAAACCACCAGATCATCGGCATACATCATATGATTTACAATAGTATTATTAAAAGCACATCCACAATAAATCTTATTTAATGCCTCACTCAGGTCATCAAAGTAAACATTGAACAAATACGGCAATAAAATACCACCTTGTCGAACTCCATTTGTAACAGAAAACAACTCTGAATAGGTACTCCTCCATCTAACACAAAATCTCTGACTTCTATACCAGTAAATGAGTAATCTGGTAACATACATTGGTACACCTCTTTTCCTTAGTTTATCAAAAAGTTTATCATGGTTAATTCTGTCGAAAGCCTTGCTAGCATCCAGATAGGATACAAACACAGTTCCCATTCAGATTTCTGTAATAATCAATAATTTCCTTAGGGACATAAATGCACTGATCTGTGCCATGTTTAGATTTATAAGCAAATTGGTTTGGATGAGTATCAAGGAGATCCTCCATCCTATTGAGAATGATTTTCTCTATGATCTTATTGGTAATGCTAGCAAGGGCAATCGGTCTATAATTGTTCTTGCAACTTATCCCACCAGCCTTGTCTTTAATAACTGGGACAAGCACAACTGTCATCACTGTGTCAGGCAAAAAGCCATGAATTAAAAAACTAGAAACACATTGACTGAGCAAATTCAGTATTATCTTCGAGGAGTAATGTATATGCTCAGCATAAAGACCATCCAGTCCACAACTTTTCCTACTCGGCAAAGAGTTCACAGCATGTTCTATATCAATAGGACTTACAAAAACATCATTGACAGATTCACCAATACAGTCATAATTTGAGAGATATGTACTTTCTGATCTGATACAATTGAATATTTCATGGAAGTGAGACTTCCACATGTCGACTATATTGTCATCTCCCGTAACGCCTTCAACACTCCCAGGTAATGGAGTATAACTGTTATTCATGACCTTAACTTCTTTCCAAAAGTCATCTTGTTTTAGATCGCACATTTTCTTGGCTAGTGATTCCCGTAGCAAAACTTCCTCATGTCTCTTGATGTAACGTAGTGAGTATTTAAATCTGGCCTTAGTCCTGAGATGAAGCTCAAATAAGGGCCCTGATCTGGGTTTTCCAGCTATCAGCCATTGCCTCCTTATATCCCTGGAAGCATCATACATGTCAGACACCAAATCAGACCAACCAGGTCTAGCTTTAAAGTTCTTCTTGTTGCCCTTGAGCATAGAGTCCCCACAGTTGACAAGTGTTCTGACAATGTCATCATAGAAAAGTCCAATGGCCTCACGGTGCATAAGATCATTGCAGGCAAGGTCCCTGCATGCAAGAGCTGAATGTGGAGCTTCAATTTTAGCAAGCGCAATTTGGGTTTTTTCACAATAGTTTTGAAGTTCCCTCTCAGAGAGATTCTCTCAACAAAGTCTGATATGTTCACTGTTCATAGCACTTGTTAGAACAGGTACTGAGTCAGTGTCCAGATCTACAAAGACAGGTAAATGGTCTTCATCAGTGATAACATAGGCAATTGATATCTTTTGTATGATATTATTGAAGTCACAACTACTAACGATGTGATCCAACCAAGAAGTAGTGTTCTATGCAGGACTCACGTAAGTGTAGCTGCCCAATGGCAAAAGTTGTCTTGAGGATATCGTTAGTTGCCGATCATCACAAACATCTTCAAATAATCCACCAAAGACAGAAGTTCTAAGGTTGGAGATATTTACATTCCAGTCACCAAGAATGGCATAACAAGTAACATTTAGTTCATCCAGTACAGCACCCAGCGCCCCAAGTTTTTCCACATACTCATCATAATTTCCATCACATTGATACGGCATGTACACTGTTAGCACCACAAATTTCCTGTCCCCAAAAGACAGTTCTATGCCGCAGCACCAGTCTAAATCAATGTCTACAGTATTTACAACACAGTCCATTGTAGCTCTCCATAGTATCGCCACTCCACCGTATGGCCGCCCTGTTCTTATTCCATCGGCATGATTCACAGGTGCCTTTCCAAATCCATGATAATCAACATGTAAACTGTTGAGTGCATACAAGTCTTGCTGTGCATACCATCTTTCCTGTAAACACACAATATCTGAGGTCTGGAATACTTTAAGAATGTCAGGCCGCAATTGGATGTCATTATAATTTTTGGGCAGTCCACGGCAGTTGTAGCTAGCTACTCTGAATTTAGGATTATTGCTTTCAGACAGGTTGTATTATCACCGTCTAAACTGTCAACATCCCTAGCAATACCATCACTATCATCGAATGCTCTGCTAGCACGAGCGTGGGAGTCAGCAGCATGCTCATCTGTCGACATAGGGTTGTCCATTATACCGATAGCCTTACGATTATTGGGCCTCTGCTCCCTCCACCACCTTACGAATACATCCTCAGGCCAGAGATCTTCTTTCATAAAGCTTGATGGGTCCAGACATTTGGCAGTGATGTGGAATGAAGCGTAGGTGTCGTACCGAGTAGTAACTTGTTCCACCGTCAAGTCACGGATACCAGCTGTATCAGGGAGGTACTTTTTCAGATACATTTCCACATGTGTTTTAGTGACATCTGGTTCAAATCTCGTTGCAAACACATTAGCCAGTCGTAGCCTACGTCTGGGTTTCAAGTCCTTTGTGACAGTGTCAGCACCATGTACTGCTTCTTTGAGGAGTTTAACCTCATCCTGTTCAGGTCGAGTGCAACAAAACAAGGGAGATCTGACCCTTTTTTCGTTCATCAGTTTAAGTATATCTTCAATATTATGTCTGTCTTTCTCGGTCCCTTGTCTTTTACGGTAGCGAGTTGTTGTGCTGTCAGCACACAAATCAAAAGCCAGCCTCTTTGCAGAGTCAATCTCTTCTTCATTATACGTGCCCAAACACAGTTGCACAAGAGTTGCAGGCGGTAGAACACTCGATTTGTTTGACAGGAAGCACAAAAGTTCATTAACCACGACCCCATCACAATTGACAGCTCCCGTGTTTACAACCTTTCTAGACGTCATATCTCCGTTTTCAGGACATCTCCGCACCTAGGACTGACCATCAATGATCCTCAGACTGAAAGTCAACTCCTTCACCACTGTGTGTGAAGTTCATCCACTTTTTAGTACCAATTTCCGACGAAATAGAGAGCTGCTTACGATCCACATGCGATCAGCGTGAGCGATAATACAATCACTGTATAAATATAAATTTCACACATTTTCCTGAACAATTCAGTCTTTGTTTGATGAAAATCGGACCAATATTAGAAGAGCAGCAACCTTTTAAAGTATATGAATACCTATGCCATAGTGTAGGCATACCAGGAGTAGGGTCAAAACGACCAACTACCATAACGGCACTCCCCATGACGACCAATAAGCCAAAATGGCCACCCCCATAACGGCCAAATATTCAAAACGGCCAATGACCAGGTTGGTCACCCCCGGATTTGTATTAAAGGCCTATAAATGTAGTATTTAATTACCAGCAATATTTCTAGTTTAAGTTGTTGACCAAAATCAGCCTGCTGGCATGTCCATGAGATCTTATGTATGAGTATAGTATTGTTTTTTTTTAAATGTTGGTTAAAATTTTTTACTCTTACACCATTAGTTAAACCCATCTAATACTCTGGCAAGGAAACGAGAAGGCGGTCTCTTGTGAGTGGCTTGAATAGGCCTTTATTGGCAACATACATGAATCAGAACACACATATAAGAGACATTGCTCTTGTGGAAGCCCATGCTCCTCAAACACAAGGAAATCGCAAATGTCTCTGAAAACATACATGTTAGTTATTCAACTTTAACATGAATGAAACTTATATATATATTAGTATAAACGTCATGAGCAAAAGCAATGACTTACTCTAGTCTTATGGTAACTTAAACAGTACAAGACTTATCCTAGTCTTATCATAACTTAGACAATAATAATCAGCACATGACTTATTCTAGTGTTATCATAACTTAGACAATAATACTCACTGTGAAAGAATGAAAATATATATACATATGATAAATATGTTATACAATGAATTAATATCGAGAAAAATGGTGAACCATCTAGAATTAATAAATTTTCTTTTTTTATAACGAAGGAATGAAAGCGAATGACCACTTAGCCCTTGTCCCTGGGTTTTATAGGGCTTGAAAAGGGATTAAAATGATATGCCTATGATTGGCCAATATGAGGAGTGCGGCGCCAGGAAAGGTGGGGAGCATTAATGCTTAACTAATTTTATATTAATAAAATATATTTAAACCCATCTAATACTCTGGCAAGGAAACGAGAAGGCAGTCTCTTGTGAGTGGCCTGAATAGGCCTTTATTGGCAACATACATGAATCACAACACACATACAAGAGACATTGCTCTTGTGGAAGCCCATTAGTTCGAAGCAATTCCCAAGAGCTATAATATAAGGAAATTAAGAGAAAAACGGGGGTTAAATTAAAAAATTCGCATATGATGTGTAATTTTTTGGGTGCAGTGAAGAGGGGGCGAGGACCTGAAGCAAAAAGGGCTGCCAAAGAAGCCGTCTGAGCGTCTGAAGGCCTAATATATAATTTATAGGCTTCTGACTTCCAGCCCCCGAGGCGCTTAATGACAGGCTCTGGCAACTGAAGCGCTGCGGCGTCAGTAGCAACACCTGCCCGCAGAGAATGGGGGAGTGATATTTTGTCTGCTGAAAGCCCTGCAGCCTCAAAAATCTGCTTCATTCTAAATGATAATAACCTGTGGGTCACCGGTGCATCATTATGGAATAAGAATAATGGAGCGTCAGGAGATGCTTTCCTGGATCTAAGATATAAGCTTAAAGAGCAGTAGGCACATACTTCCGTGCCAGAACAACCTACTGTAACAGAAAAACCGGATATTGAAGTTTTTGAGGAAGGTACTCTAATTACCATGGTATGAGACAGTAGAGGCCCTGACTGGCACTGGACCCGCACGCTCTACTGATTTGAGCGCCCATTTGAGACGAGTGGTGTAAATATCCCTACGAGGAATGCCTGCTGCGACCAGCCACGCTCTCACTCCGGAGAGATATACCCTAATGGATGCGAGGGAAAGATTATTTAATGACAAATAAGCTATAAACCTGAGAGCTGTAAGCTCGTCGAACTCCAAAGGATCTAGCATATAAAAACTGGAGAAATGGAGATACCGGTTGACTGCAGCAGAATAGGAGCAGCGAGAGTTAACGGCCAGCCCGGCACCAACCAAACCAGCTACCCGTAAATAGAGATCTGAAAAAAGACATAAATAATTTCAGACAAGCTGATCATAATAAGTGACATTGGACGGCCATATACGGGCCGGGATGCAATGTCCGATACGCCCTAAGAACTCTTCGATTTTTCCTCTACTGAGGACATCGGCATTGACATTGTCAAGCGTAGCAATGTAAACAACAATAATGTCTATTCTATGATGCTCTACAATCAGAGCCCATTGTCTTACCAGCTCCATGACTTCAGGGACTGGGGTATACAATTTATTCAATATATAACACGCAGCTGAATTGTCGACATGAAAAATGACTTTTGAATCAGCCCAGTCTGCAGCCCAAGTGGCCAATGCCTTTACTGCCGCGTGCATCTCTCGCCAATTGATGGATTGGTGGCCCAAAGGGGGCCTGTGCACCTACGTACTGAATAGCAAACCAGCTATTGCCAGACACGGCGCCATAACCAAAATCACTGGCATCCGTATAGACATGCCATACTTTACCGACAGACCAGTCAGTCTTGAACATATGCACGCCGTTATGACTATCAATGCAGTTGTACCACCACTCGATGTCAGCTAAGGCTTCTCCCGACAAGCGAACTTTATGGTGCAGCAACTTCGGCCTCTTGGCTAAGCCTATAAGTCGACCAAGAAAAGCCCTACCCGAGCGCACAACACATGCAGCAAAAGCTAGCTTATCTACTAAACTAAGCAAACCTCTCTTTGTGCCCACTCGCTTGGAGCGCCAACTTGCGAGAACACTCTTAATCTCAGCTACCCTGTCTTCCGAAATACGAAGCTCAAAATGCTCGCCGTCAACAATAATCCCTAGGAATTCTACTACCCTGGATGGACAAGTTACTTTGGCTGACTGCACTTTAAAACCGGATTTATCACACACTTCGAGCATCTTGTCCAGATGAGCCCTGCACTCGCTCTCAGACTCAGCTATAACCAGAAAATCGTCGACATAACGAACCAGATTATCTGTGACCCCTTCGTACATCATGAACGCACGTAGTGCTTCTGCAAAACAGTCAGTTTTGGTCAGTGCTGATCGAAGTCCGAAATTCAAAACTTTATAAAAATAAAAATAAGGGGACTCTGTGATTGAAGCCCACTGAAATCCTAATAAGTGCCAATCATCAGGATGCATGCCTATGTGCTTATAGGCATCCTTCAAGTCCAACTTGGACATATAAGGTGCCTGGAATTTAGTGCAGCAATCGACAGTAGAATACTGCAATGAAAAATCATCAGGATCTATATCATCATTAACTGAGCATGAAGGCGGATACGACAAGTCATGTATCAGCCTAATCTTTGACTTATCCCGTTTCATAAATGCGCCCAACGGTGAAACCACATAATAATCAAAATCGGGTATTTCAAAAGGCCAAAATAATCGACCCATGGCAAGGTCGAGGTCAATGACCTTGGTTACAGCTTTATGAAATTCCAAGGCTGAGGGCCAGTTAGGGGATATGACTGTAACAGAAGCTGCAGCTCTCCCAATCTTAACCCCGTTACATAATTGGCCAAGCAGGCGCTGCGCTTTTTCTACATTATAAACTAGGGGTAAGTGTTCACTCCAATATGGTTCATTCAGGAACATTATTGGGCTTAGACTTGTTGCATTTGGTACAAATCTTGAACCCTTCATGACCTCCACACCCGACGCAGACATGTTTTCTACTGCACTTGGCGTCATATCTACACCTGTCATCTTGGAATCTATAGCACACCTCATTATGGGATTGACCTTGGGGCTGAACTTGACCTGGTTTTTTGAATTTGGACAAGTCGTTGGCCTGCCCAGGGCCACGAAAGGGACAATCCAGAGTCACGTGATCAATGGCGGAACATTTATTACACCTGCTGGTGCTACGCAATGCTGAGGAATCAAATGTCAAAACATATAGCTCTTGGTTTAGCCTAGAAAACCTAAGTGACTTACGGAGACCGAGCGATTGGCGATGGCGGGTATCATATGTAAGGACAAATGGTAATTTAAATTTGTGAAACATAGTAAGAATGAAGGAGCGATAATTCACCATTTCAATGAATACTTCAAAAGCAAAATGGCCACACAGGAGGAGCTCATAAGTTCCCCAGGCTTCCAGCCACTTAAAGGAATTAGAAATGGTTTTTTCACTCCTTTGATACTTAAAATTGACTACGCCATTAATATCAACAAGACTATGAAGTTCGTCATTGTCGGCTACAGCACTGCTAATTAATTCGACAAGCTCAACTAACTCACCACTAATCGCGGATTCTCTGGTACGATTGGTGACGTGCTCTGTCCCCAGAATGGCGACGAGCTCCATGTTGTGTCCGTGGGCACCTGGCCAAACTGCTCTACGATTGTTCATGGACTTGTCAACGCTGAAGTCTGATGTTTCGTACATTCTCCGATCGATTGGAGGTGGAACAGCGCATCGTTCCTAGTTCAGATGACTGTCATTCCAGGTATCTCCTCGGCCCAGGCTATGACGCCTCATCATCTCATGGAGTGACCTCTCTGGATGGACGGGATGACGGTGAACAGCATACTTGGAGGGCCTTTCCTCATTCCATAACTTCTGGCTTGGCGACTCGGCATCCAACCCAGCGAAGCGAACGCCCCGCTCACGCTCAAGCCATGCTTGACCACGTGCATCACTCTCTGGTATTCGGGCCCGGGAGGGCGAGGATTCTATCCTCCTGACATAATCACGACCTCTCACTTTCTCTCTCTCTGGCACGGGACTGAACTCTCTGGCTCTTCTTGTCCGTAATGTGGCACTCTATCAAAGCTTACCGGCTCACATTTCTGTATCATTTCTCTCAAATCTCTTGCCTCTCTCAATTCTCTTATTTCTCTTATTTCTCTCATTTCTCTCATCTCTCTCCTCTCTCTCTCATCTCTCTCACGTATGTACATGGGATTTTCCAACTCCCCACTCATGCTTCTTATGTAACTTTCACTTTCACAAGACCTTCTCGCAACCTTGTCTCGCCAGCGCTGTGGTCATTAACATACAATGTATCAGCCTCTCTTTCTCGCACCTGATCTCTCTCATAACTGTACGGTGGCCTCACGAATCCGGCAAAGCCTTCATCGTCACCTAGGGCATAGCTTGCTAAGACAAACCTACCATTTGGTCACCCGCTAACACTGAAAACTCAGTTCTGTGACACTTAGGCTGGGCAGGGCTAGCCAAGTATTATTTCTTCATCAAGAACCTATTCCAATATATGACACTTGATCATAATCATCATGACATGGGGAAAAAAACGAAGGAATTATTATTTAATGATTTTTTTTTTTTTTTTTTTTTGGTATATATGTGAATGTCATGTTGTATTACTGATCCTGTACCTGAGGGTAATTAAGCAACACCATATTTTTTTGCTGAGCAAACATGCACTTCATTGTCTAAATAAAGTGTCAGGTAAGTTACCCAAAACCAACGTGTTTACCATGAGGTTGAAAATTCTATATTAGTACTATGTGTTTTACTAAAGTTGTTAATGTATAAAATAAATTGTATTTATATATTTTATTTATACACTGTGCATTTATAAAGTCAAGGGCAAACATCCGCACAATATTTCCAGACAATTTTTATGTCTGGACCATTCGACCAAGCCCCCCCCCATCCCCCTCCCTGCCTACACTGCCTACACTGCTGCTGCGTTGACCCATATATTCTCAAAACTCAGAGCGTTCAATCGCTTAAATGTACCTGGTCTGTCATAGAACATAGTATGATATTTCTATACTCGATAAAGGCCTAGGCTCAGGTATAAAAAAAGTGGTTGCAACGCTTTCGCGCTGCCAGGCGCTTCTTTTGATGTATCGCCATGTCTGATGGGCTGATTCCATGCCTTGACCACTTTCATAGTTTATAACAAATTGTTATAAAAAAAAAAGATTGGTCATAGTGTGGAAGTGGTCAAGGCACGGATGCGATTTCAGGTAAAACTTTTTAGTGTGTTATATGCCTTTTTGCATGAAAGAATGTAGCTAATAAATAAGAATATTGAGTGCAAAAAGGACCATAATTGCCTAAAGTACCCGTTTGCATCAACTACTGTAATTTTTTCTGAGGTACATAGTGAAAAAAGGATCTTAGTCTGCTTGAGAATCAGCAAATATTCTGCATTCGGCAGTCAGTGCAATAAGGTTCTTACTTTTTTGTGAGGTTAATAAGCAGAGACGAATGAGCAGAAGCCTGGGGTGTAGGCTAAAGAAAACAATTGGGCCCCCACCCCTGTGTATTCTGTGCATTTTACAGCAAAATTCATAGAGTTGGAAACCAAGCTCATGTCATGCGAATCCAGAACTTCCAGTGGCCAAGGCAGTCCCTCAACCAACAAGATTCCTGGATTCACGTGACATCATCTGGAGTTAAGCTTCCAAGTCTGAGATAGTTTCCCAGTCAACAAATTTCACTGTAATGCAAAAGGTAAAAAATGTTCTGAAAATTTAGAGATGCTTGACTTTTAAATGTTTGATTTATCACACCACGGAGAACTTCATGATAACCAGGCTTAGAAAACAGGAACTAAAGGTGTACAAAAAAGGGGGGTGTCTATGTCCTGACAATCATTAAAAAAAAATATTATTAAGAAGTTTATCATAGGCAATAACGATGTATCATATAATAAAGATTTTTTTTTCCTCCCCATATAAGAAGCACAGTCCATCTTATTTTACATTGTAGGGCTAATTTCTATCAGTTGTGGTAACTGAAAGCAGATGAGTTAGTCCCATGAACTTGCAAAACAGCAAAACCTTCTTGATAATATTGCTTATTGTCATAAAATAAACCCTTAGAAATGCAGTTAATGACCACATGGAGATATATATGTCCTTTATCTCGTATCAGTTATTGGCATGGACTGGATTACTGACTTAAGGTAAATTTTCAATTTATTGTTTGGCCAAGAAAAAGTTATCAATAAATATAATTTAATAACTGATGATTATTGGTTTTGATTTATAACAAGCAGTATCCAGCACTCAATGCTGTTCAATAGATGAAGTAAAGGCTAAAATTAAAGTTAAGATTTAACGTACCACAAAATTTTGCAAAGAAACAAAAAGTAAAGATTCAAAAGATTACAAGATACTATTATTTCTGTGATTAAAAAGCGCTTGTATAACAAGTCCATGTGTGTGATGTGAGTGCCAAGATTGCTATATCACTGCCCACTGAAAGTGACCAATGTAAATGTCATGTTGAATTTTTTCAACATCAACACTCAACAGAGAAGAAATTTTCTTTGTAGCTTTGAAATGATCCTTAATTACATTACCAAATGAATATAGTTGTTAGATGAAAAGTTAAACTATCCTAATTCAATAAAGACTCAGTTGTGACATTTACAACAGTTGCTTTTCCTTTAGTTATATTTGTATATATACTCCACCACGTGACCTTTTCTATTGTTCTTTTGCAGGATATAACCAACAAAATTGTTAGTTGTTTCGCGTACCAAAGGCAGTAAAACAAAACAATCAAACAAATTAGTAAATATGTTTATGGAGTATAAGTTAGTTATGCCTTCGGTGTCGGCATATAGCCAACAAAAATGTGAGTTAACACCCTCCTCTTTGAGATATAACTATTACATAATCTCATTTAAAAAGTCTAACTATGATGCTAGTAATACACAAAACTAAATAGGTACTTACGTCAAGACTCAAGAGGACTGACTTGACACAAATTCTAAGTGCCTCAAGTGGAATTTTTTATATTTCTTTTGTCACAGGCCCCCAGAGCTCTGGGCTTTAGGCTTCAGCCTATCCAGCCTAATGGGTAATCCATCCCTGACAAAGTTAGAAAGGATATTGCTCCAATGGATGTCAGGGATATATTTTTGCATACAGGAATCACAATATGACATGAGAGACAATGAAAAATTTACTTTGCCACAATACAATGCAGTGTGCTCTGGCAAGAACAGTATTAGATACTATGGGGCTAAACTATGGAATAGTATTCCAGTATCAATAAAGAATAGTCAATCACTCAAGACTTTCAAATCAGCTGTGAATAAGTGGCGGCTCACATGTGACATTGACTGCATCAAGTAAATTGCCGCTACTCCTGTATTTCTTGATTATTTTCAGATAACGATTTATCTTGACAACACAATGGATTAGCATTATCATCTACATTCATCGGCAAAGCAGTCCAAGACATTTTAATTCTAAAAACAAATGAACAGTTGAGTTTTAAATGTTATTTTAAACTTGTGATAGTCGTGCAGAAGTTTTACAACTTGCATGATTGAATACGACTCAGAATAAAAGTTTAAATACATAAATTGAATTATGAACAAACTATTAAACCATTAATGTATATTTATTTGTCAAATCCATACTTTTAATGCTTTTTCTTTTGTATGGGTAAAGGCCATAAATGCCATTTTGGCATCATGCCACTATTTTGTCATATACTTCCTTAAATGTATAAATATTTCAAACTGCATGTTTAACATGGTCAATAAATCTTGAATCATATCTTTGAACTGTCACATTAAAGGCAATAGAATGAACATCAAGGATCAAAACAGCTTAAGTTCATATTCTAACTATGTACTCTTGTATGTCACACTAGAAATGTATACTTACCCAAAAGTCTTGCTTGGGTAGACCCTTTTCAGAAGGGATAAAAAAAAGAATACAAAACTAGACTTGCAATTGTCCCTGACAATTACGATGAACTTTCCTTTCCTTTTATCTTTCTTGTCCAGTACCATTAATTTCTGCACTGGAGAAGTCTCCAAGGTCTCTTGAAAAAAAATTTTATGCCATTATCTCTGGCCAGTTTCTTGGAACCGTGAAGAAAAGTTTTTTTGTATTCCCTGAAATGCGCAGAAGTGTCATGAAATAAGGTCATGAAATTTGTGCCATTCAGAGTGCGATTGGGCCGTACCATGGGGGTGCCCACTATGGTGCCTTATTGTCTTAAACTATTCATAAGATGAACACACACCAGCACTAAGCTTTCAAAAAATATATATAGGATTTCTGTACTCTGCATTGGGCCTGAGTTCAAAATGCATGAAAACTACATATGTAGGAAACACTGTAACCTTGACCCTTTGATCTAAATTTCTGAAATTTTCTTTTTTTTTCAGTCATATGTATATACACACTTGTACATTTTTTGGGACTGATCTAATGAAAAATTTTGGGTTTTGGCTTTTTAAAGATTTTTTATTCAATTTCCAATAGAGAAAAAAATAAAGTACCTGAAAACCTCATAAATAATTGCCCTAACCTCTCAAGTTATACAGGAACTGTAAGATAATGAAAAAAGGTTTAACAACATATTTTTTTGATTACTGTACCTTGTATAGGACCCAGGTTCAAAACGCCTGAAAATTGCATATATAGGACACTCTGTGACCCCATGACCTAGAATTCTGAAATAACTCACATTTGTGAAACACATGTATATATACTCCTGTGAATTTTTTTGGTTCAATCTATCAACAACATTTTGGTCTGAGTAAGCAATTTAGGCTTTATGAGTGATAAAAAAATTCTAGGGCATAAGCTTTTTGATGAAGGTAATTGCCCTGTTACAGTCATGTAGTACTACCCAGAGGACATATATGTGCAAAATATGAATGAAATTGAAGACTTTCTTCCTGCTTTTTTGGGGCGAGAAACATAAATTTGCTAACATTCATTGTAAAAATTGCTGACTCAGCGGTTTCAGGGAGGTAGGTAGGTAGGTCTCCCATTGGATAACATGGGAAAGAGAATTTTGGCTCCAGGTTCGAAACTGGTTAAGGTTGGTGAATAGACATTGTATCCTATGTAAAGGCCTAATTTTTCTCTACCTAATGACGCCAGTTGCATGTAATTTGAATGAAAAGAACTGGAGTTAAAAATTATTGAAATCTGGACTGAAAAAAAATTCTATTGCCTAAGCCTTTTGATCAAAGCCCTTGCCCTTTTACATTTACATAGTACTCCCTAGAGGACATATCTGTAAAAAAAAATGGTGAGAATCCAAGCAGTTCTTCTACTGTTTTTTAGACTTTTTCATTTTGAGAAAATCAAAAAGTGACAAAAAAAATTCAATGTCTGACGCTTTTCCAAACGGAACGACTTAGAACATATTGCTATATATATCTGAAAAGAGAACATTTCAAGGATTCTAAATATGTCTATGAGATTCCTGTATCTCAATATGGAGCCGAGATATAAGCAGTCAAAAATCGAAACTTTGGACCCCTGTACCACCTAGACCACTTTACCAAATGGGCTCATTTTTTGCATGATAGTTGTACTAGGGTAGGACTATACAAATATGACATGGCAAGTCAATATGATTATTCCTTCTATGGTTTTCAAAAAAAATTTCATGAAAATTTCGAACTACTTTTTTTAAAGAATTCATAGTTCAGTCAGCAGGCTCAGCATTTGGCTCAAACTCCTTTTTGCACTGCGTATTTGTCTAAGGTATCTTGAGAAAAATTCCCATGGAATTATCTCTGCCCAGTTTCCTGAAACCGTGCTCTTAAATTTGTTTTTTCTTTTGTGAATTACGCAGAAGTGTCATGAAATTTGGTCATGAAATTTGTGCTGTTCAAAGCGCGCTCTGGCTGTCTGTGCACTCTTGAAGTGCCAAAGCCCTCTTTTTATTAGTTTCTGAGTAATAAGCCTTTACTTCTTCAGAAGAATAATAATAAAAAAAGAAAAATAAGACTTACAATAACAATATGAACTTTCCTACGGAAAGTTCATAATAATAAGTCTTGTCACCTGACTTTTAATGCCGAGCCCTGTACATGTAATGAGATGGTGAGACCAAGTTTGAATCAAGCAATCAGCTGTACATCTATGCAGGCAAATTTCTTGCATTTTTCACTCTTCATTCACCTACTCTGTAAGTGTTATTCTCACTGACATTGTTCAGTCCCCTTCCTCACAGCGGTTTTCAGCAGCATGTGGGTATTCAGTTCTACCACTGAGAATGCCATGAAATTTTGTACAAAGTTAAAGCAAGTGTTCTTGTTTAAAATTATGTGAGAAAAATGGGGCGTCAGCATAGTTTAAACAAATACCAATTGCATGTTAATTCAATGAGAAAATTGAAAATAATATGTTTCCAAGCATTTAAGAAAAAAAAAAGTATAGGTCATCATCAATATAATGAAGCTGTGTGACATTGAATGTTTGTCCCACCCCTCTTCTAAAAAGTTGCATGCTGAGTTCGCAGTCTGAATTGATACACAGGGAACAAGATTCAAGACTTAAATCACGAAATTATTTATTATAATGCTTTTAATCTAGAATTAGTATTAAAGTTTAAGGAACAACAGTGTATCATATGGTGAAAGGTGCAAAGTGCACTTCTTACCATACACATCTTTTCTACTTTTTCACAAGAAAGTTTTAAAAATATTACTTGATCTGATATAACTGATAGCATATACCATATTTGTTTATCAGGCGATAAGCTAGTAAGGAAGCCTAATTACCCAATCATGAGACTACCATGTATGCATTTTTTACCTGGCTCCTCTGCCCCCTGGCATCATTACAAGGCCAACATTGATTCAATTAAATATGGTATTATATGTCTACAATAAACAATATCATGTTTTACATTTAGTTTTGAGATAATATAAAACAATTTGGTTTGCCTTACTGTAACTTTACAACCTGAGAGACATCAGTCAATGAAATTACTCCAACAGATCTTTCAAGGGCCATTTATACTTATAAACTGGAGCCCAATATGAACAAATGGCTTGGGAACCCAGCTGTGGAGATTGAAGAGGCTCCATTGTAGTACTAGTAAAATCACTAAAATATCTATTAGAATGACTTGTGTGCAAGTATATACAATATAATATTTTACAAATCTTCTATATTACACACTCAAATCCAACGAGGATTTGTAAGTCTCTAAACATATTATAACAAGTAATTTATATCAACAGTAGGTTATTAAAAATATATGTACATATAAATTTCAGCTCTCATAAAGATATTTATCAGAAAAAGTCATTGCAGAGACCTTAAAGCTATTAAATTATGATCTATACTAAAAAAAATCATACAAAGCCAAACTTTGAGGAAAAGTCAGTTTAGTTAAAATATTTTTATAGTTTTAGCTACAACTCAAGTATATGTGGCGCGCCACGGGAAAAGGGGGCTTACGGGTAGTGACGTCATAAATGCGAAATTGGTGGGAAAGTGCAAGAAAGTCACAAGTGCGCAATGGCAATGTAAACATGTCAGATGAACAGCCAAGTTTTAGCCAGTCTACTGCATCATCAGTGAGAGATCGCTTGCCAGATAATTGTTGTTTGAGCCTGGAAGATGATGATGAAGACACACTTGAGAAGGTTTTGGAAGTGGAACAAACTTACTTCACATTCCATGATCAGTTTGACACCGACACTTTCACTGGCGACGAAGCATGCAAAAATTACAGTGATCCAACAGAGTTTCCCCAGCTTGATACTGATGTAAGTGATGAGCCTCAGGACCTTTATTTCAGTGATGTGAGCCAAATTGAAGCACCAGGTTAGTATGTCTTCCTATAAGTTCACTTAGAAGCAGGGGATTATAACTTTTGTCAGAGATGTTGATTTATCTATTAATCTAAGCAGCTCCCCCCTCCAACATTGAATGGACTGATCTGTGTTAGTCCGATTTCCAGGAAATTGGCTTAGTTCATTTTGTTTTTAGGGGTGGAAGCTATCAATGATAGTCAGTGGGACGAAGTGTAGCCTATACCATGTTCATCTCAGGGATCTGTCAAATCAATAAGATAGTTAATGCTTATATACATACCATTTCACAAAATTCATAAGATTGTACTTCTGACATTCAATGATTCATTGATCAGTAAGTGACTGGATCCAGGCTTGAGGTGTTTTGATAGCATGTGCTGCCACCTATATTCATTTTATTTAAAACTTCTGCTTCATTTGCAATAACACACTTTTTAACAAAAATCTATTAGTGCAAATTGCATTTAGTACGCTGAATTAAAAAAAATGTGATAGTAATTTTTCTTTGCTATGGTTTATATAATTCTTTGAAGATTGACCTGGGTGCAATTTAAGATCTATGTTATTCTGTTTGGTCTGTTGCAAATATAGTGTTTTCTTTATTAGAAGCCAGGGTAGGGCCACTGTTAATTTAGTGACAGCCTATGACCTTGCCCCAAAAGTAGCACGACCAGATTGCATTTCTTTGGAATGCAGGTAATGTTAAATTTTCAAGGTCACTCCGATTCAGATCACATTTATTTGCTCTATGTTTCTTTTCTACATTGCAATTTTAACATTAAAACAGTGTAGAGCTGGGGGACTTCTCCAAGATGATCTCATCATCGCTGCTGAGGAGCCCCCTTCCCCCCTTTACATTATAATTATGCAATTTGCTCAGATTTAATAAAACTCAAATTCAATGACCAAAAGTCACTTATTTAAGGAATTAAGAAAAAAAATAAAGAAAATAAACTAAAGCAAGTATTACATATGTAGCAGTCTGGTCTAGTGCATATTGATGTATAACTGTTTACAAATTTAATTTTAATAAAAGTTTTAAAGGAATTGAGAGAATGTGTGTAAATTTTGACTTTGATATTGTCAGGCATGCCATTGAAGGAATGAGGAAATTTAGATTTAATAGCCTGCCTGGCAAAGTCGTGACTCACAGCAGGTAGACGGCGATTCCCTCTTGCTCTGGTAAAATACTCATGTTCATAGTCATCTGATAAATAAGTCAAAAAGTAATCAGGCAGTAAATGATTTTAAAATTTTAAAACTCTAACTACTCTAGTTTGAGCTAAATGAAACCGGTTTTAATTTGAGACCTCACTTTTAAGATGAGTGCTAAAACCGAATCCAGCTATATTCATCTGAGCAATGTCTTTATGACTTTATAATTTCTTTTTTTTTGCAGCTTTACTTAATGCTGGAAATGATGAGGATTTCACAGTTGGGGGTGGCGGAGATCAGGCAAATCCAGTGTTGCCAGAGCCAAGTGCAGAAGATGACAGATTCTGGTCTGAGACAGTGAAGTTCCGTGCTGATGGTTGTGGATGTTCCTATCTCTATGGTAATAATGTAAACAACACATATTGTAAAGCTAGCATTGCATACTTGAAATTGCTAATTAAATCTTTTTCTTGAAAATTAAGAGTGAATTATTATTGTCTTGTAAATTAAATATATAAAAAGCAAGAAATCAAATAATACATTGTCTAAATCATGATTTCTTCATGAAATTTTACTTAACTGGTTGCAGATAAGTCATGTTGTGAAGTATTGGGACATGACATTATTCAAGTAGCCAAGATAAACATAGCTGAGCTGTGTGATGAGGACTTGGACCTCCTGATCCTAGGACATCTCCACCAGCACAGATATGATACCATCTACACCCAGTTCACAACTTCCCACACTAAAGCTAAAGAGAGGAAAAGAGCTGAGGTAAGGGATATTTGCAGCATGTTTTGTGCTGTTTATCCTTGAGTGAAACTGAAAGACACAGTGAAAACGTTGTGTTAAACTTTTATAATTATAATTCGGAAATTCTTCTTTACAGATGAAGTACTACTTTAAGGGACATCAGATCTGCAGAACAACATTCCTGTACATCCATGGTCTAGGGAGAAAAAGGTACAGCAACCTCATAAAACACTATGACCAACATGGACTTGAACCATGCTGACATGGTAATAGTGGAAAGCATCCAAAACATGCATCATCACCAGCTGAAGAACAACATGCTATCTACTTCATCAGCAATTATTCAACAGCCAACTCACAACCACTGCCGGGGAGAATGCCAAATCAGCGTGACTTTTCAGTTCAAATGCTTCCAAGTGACACCACAAAAGTATGCATATGGAAGCTGTATGTCCAGAGTTGCATTGAAGACGGTGAAAAACCACTGGGGCTTTCAAAGTTTAAAGCCCTTTGGCAGATGTACTTGCCGCATGTCACAGTCATGAAAGTGCAGACTGATCTTTGTGAAACTTGTCAACAAAACAATCTAATAATCAGATCTGTCAACTGCACAGAGGAGGAGAAGAGTGCAAGACTTAGACAACAAGAGGAACACCTAAAGAAGG
This sequence comes from Alitta virens, assembly GCA_932294295.1. Taxonomy (NCBI): domain Eukaryota; kingdom Metazoa; phylum Annelida; class Polychaeta; order Phyllodocida; family Nereididae; genus Alitta; species Alitta virens. The sequence continues at coordinate 37,509,208 of OW028578.1, forward strand.
CAAAAGACTGCCGTTTAGAGTACAAACAACAATGCGCTGCATCAACAGCAGAGGACAACAATGGCGCTATCCACTTATCTTTTGACTATGCACAAAATTTGTTCATACCACACAATGCTCAACAGGTGGGACCCTTGTACTTCAAAACACCTAGGAAAGTACTGTTATTTGGAATTTGTTGTGAGATGCTCCCAAAGCAAGTCAACTATTTGATCGACGAGAGCCAGAACACTGGGAAAGGTGGGAATGAGACAGTGAGCTACCTCCACCATTATCTTCAAACGCATGCCATCGCCAATAAGAACATCAACTTTCACTGTGACAACTGTGTGGGCCAAAACAAAAACAACACTGTAGTCCATTATTTATTATGGCGAGTAGCAACTGGACTGAGCAACAGGTGTCAACTATCTTTCATGATTGTGGGACACACCAGATTTTCTCCAGATTGGTGTTTTGGCCTCATCAAGATGCGGTACAGAAAGTCTATAGTCTCAAGCATGGAACAGATTGGCAGTGTTAGTACAGGATCCACAAATAAAGCAATTAATCAAGTTCAGTACATCTGCAGTCCTGAGAGCAATAAGTTACATGTACCCATCTACAATTGGTCTGCATTTCTAAGCAGGTACTTCAAACCTCTGCCTGGGATATCCAAATACCATCATTTGTGCGCCTCTGGATCTACAGGAACACTGCATGTGAAGCTGCTACCAGGATCAACTGAGGAATCGTTTTGCCTGTTAAAGGATGGAGTCCCAGTGCCAAGAAAGGAGGATTTGCCATCTGCTGTTACTCCTTCAGGCCTGTCACCAGAGTGACAGTGGTATCTTTACAATAACATCAGACAGCACTGTCAAGATGAATACAAAGATCATGTTGCACCAAAACCGCTCGTTACCAAACCAGGCAAACCTTCTTCCAACAAGCGCCCACGCCATTGTTGACTTTCCATGACCTTTTTATGTTGATTATATTTGTTAATTGCACTAAACAATTAAACAGCTATTTCAGTTGTTTCCTCTATATCTTCAGTGTTTGCCAAAGGCTGTGAAGGTGTTGTTTTGCTAATGTGTGATTTTCTGTATGAACTGGCACTTTGAGTCAGGATTCTGTACTGTACAGACCTTTTTATATTTATTTGCTGAAATGCATTTATTTTAAGGATATTAGAATTTTGTGAAACTCTTTTTGAATATCAATTTAATATGATTAATACATTTATTAGCAAAACAACACCTTCACAGCTTTTGGCAAACACTGAAGATATAGAGGAAACAACTGAAATAGCTGTTTAATTGTTTAGTGCAATTAACATTCCCGAACTTTGAATTTATGTACATGAATTTAATATTTATTTTATTCTATTTTATTTTATTTTATTAATTTTTTTACAAAATATAAATATTCCTTGAATAAATATAAATACATATTAAAATTGATTAAAATAGGACAATATTCATGATCGCTGAAATTATTCTTGACTTCTTTCTAACATGACCAGCTTCGTGATGGGTCTCACTAAAGTTGTGGATCTTGTCTTGACACTGGCTGATCGAACAAATCCATCTCTGCCCATTCTGATTTCAGTCACAAGTCCCATTGGCCTTGTAGTTCCTGGGAGTGTTCTCATCCAGTATGAGTACAAGGTCCCCAACCTTCAGATTTTGCTTCTTGTCAAGCCACTTGTGTCGCTTCTGTAGCTCAGGTAGGTAAAACTTGATCCACTTCCTCCAGAATTGATTTGCAAGGTGTTGAATGTAGCGCCATCTCCTTCTGTACATATCACTCTGGTTGAAAGATCCAAGGGGAGAAGAAGGACCACCTCGCATCAGCAGCAGATGATTAGGTGTCAGGGGAGCTAGGTCATCAATGTTGTCACTCACTTTGGTGATGGGGCGACTGTTCACTATGGATTCGACTTCAGCAAATAGGATGTCAAGGATCTCATCTGTGAGTCTGGAATTGTGAACAATAGCAGAGAACACACGGCGAAACACACCTATGATCCTTTCCCAGACTCCTCCCATATGTGATGTTTGGGGAGGATTGAAGTGCCACTGCATCTCACGTTGAACCCCATGGGTCTGAAGACGTTTTGCATCAAACTTCTGTATGTCCCTTTGTAGTTCAGCACTGGCTCCAATGAAGTTTGTGCCATTGTCACAGAAGATTTTCCTAGAAGTTCCTCTTCTTGCTTCAAATCTTCGTAGTCCATTCAAAAAAGAATCAGTGTCTAAGCTGCACAACTTCTCTATGTGAATTGCCCGGGTTGACATGCAAGTGAATATGCAGCCATATCTTTTGACTTCTGCTCTGCCCAGTTTTACCATGAATGGTCCCAAGCAGTCAATTCCAATAAATGTGAATGGTGGTTCATCTGTGGCTAACCTTTCAGGTGGCAGGTCAGACATCAACTGGGACTGAGGGCGACTATACAGCTTCTTACATGTCACACAATCACGTCTGACTTTCTGGATGACTGAACGACCCCTGGTAATCCAGTACTTGGCTCGTACTAAGCTCAAGGTTCACTCATTTCCTAAGTGGGCTGAATTGTGAAACTTTTGAGCAATCAATACAGCAATTCTATGCTTGTGTGGCACAATGATAGGATGCTTCCTATCATCATCAAGGGAAGAATGTCTAATTCTGCCACCCACACACAAAACACCATCATTATTCAAAACAGGTTATAGGTCTTTTAAGTGACTAGAATTGCTGAGGTTTGAATTACAGGTGAGTTTCTTGAGGTCTTGACTGTATGCTTCTGACTGAACGTGTAGAATAATTGAAGTCTCAGCTCTTTGGATTTCAGCAACAGAAAGCAAAATCATTTGAGAAGGCATAATCTTTAGACAACAGGACCTGACTGCACGTTTTAAAGCGTGCCAATCAGAGTAATGATCCACCAATACATCAATGGGGTGAACTTCTGTTGTAGTGACAAAAACTCTTTTATCTTCTCGCTTGATCTCTGGATCAGAAGACGGCAGATCAATGACACTTGGTTGTCCTGGCCATTCTGACTTGTATGTGTGCAGGAAGTTCGGCCCTTGTGTCCACATTTTCATATCCATGGCCTTTGGAAGTTGTCCTCTACTCAGCAAATCTGCTGGGTTGTCCTCACTCCTGACATGTTGCCAACTGTCAGATGGTGTTAAGCTGGTGATAAGACTCACCCGATTGGCCACAAATACTTGGAATCTACGATGCTCATTCTTGAGATAGCAAAGAACTATTTGACTGTCAGTCCAAAGTTAAGAATGCACAAAGGGCAGGTCCAACTCTGCTCGCAAATGACTGTCTGCCTTGGCGAACAACACAGCAGCTTGAAGCTCAAGCCTGGGAATGGTGATTGGTTTCACTGGAGCTAATGTTGCCGTATTAGCTTATATAGTTACAGTTCATATGTTCATGCATTAGTTAGTAATGCTTGCCCTGTTAATAACTAGGGGGCACTTGAGTGCACTAATAATTGCCCACCAGGTGGCTGACCGGGTGGAGTGGCATTCAAAGAAGCAGTGAATGACCATTCCACCCAGGACAGCCCAGGAGTCCACAACTCCTAAAGTATTCCTGATGGGCTAGTAACCATTTGACTTGACTTCAGAACACATCTGTAAGTAACACTTTGGTTCACTATTATGTATTTAGTAATCAAGTTTATGTTTAGTTTATGTATTTCATATCGCATTTGTATGAAACTGTAGGTTACCCCAACATGGGCAACCTAATGATGCGATTCGTCTAGATAAATACACTGTGCTACGAAAACACCCAAACAGGTTATGACTTATCATTATACATTTCACATATTCGCTATGAGTGAGACATAAATCATTGGCTGCATTGCTCATATGGGTTTGTTATTTCAGGTGTTTTCGGTATCTGGGAATAAAGCTTGACCCGAATGTTAAACCTTGTTTGTCTTGAATGGTCCGGCAACAATGGCGCAGTTGACAGGGTCTTCTCTTCAAAGCCTGCTTCATCTTCCAAGATATTGTCATCATTGAGAAGAAACGAAGGCAAGTTTAGAGACTTCAAAAGACCTTTTTCTTACAAGAGTTTAAGGCCGTTCCAGTTGATTTAACAAGTGTTTTATCATAAGTGTTTCATCATAAGCCTGTGGTTTAAGGATTAAAACCTTAGGTGTGGAAAACATTGAGGTTCAACTTACATGCTAAGTCTCAGGTCCTAAGTCTGCAAGTTACCAGTGATAAGCCTTAAGTTTCGGCTTAAGTGATGGGTGCATTGACTCCCTTTACAACTAATCTGCTTTGTCTGACTTTAAAGACTCTTTAGTTGCAACTGACTCTGATATGGTTACATTGTTACATTGTCAAATTGTCACATTGTTACTTTGTTGTTACAATCTTCGTTTTAAGCATTTGATTGATTCACAGTTTTCCCTCAATTATTTATTTAGTTAACATTTTGTTATTGTGCAGCCAATTCCTAATTTATTCGATAAGTTATATAGTTTGGCATCACTATGGCTTCAGTAGCCGAGTTTGTTAATGGGTTAAGTGAAGAACAAAAGGCAGGGGCCCTGCGTTTATTAGGTGCAGTGATCCCTCCCAATGCCGCTGGGACAGCAGATGCTGTTGATGATGGTAAGGTTCCCAGGTTGCCAATGTTCTCTGGTGTAGAAAAGGGGTCTGAGGTCCCATACAGGTTATATATATTATTATATATATTATGGAAGTTTGAAATAGACTATTTGCAAAAACATGGGTACCCTGAACAGACCATACAAAGGGCGATTCATAGATCAGTTAAAAGCACTGCAGCCGAAGTTTTGTGTCATGTGGGAGAAAAGGCGAGTGCTAAAGAAATCCTTGAGAAATTTGACACAATGTTTGGCAGTGTAGCGGATGAGCAGAGCATTTTGTCACAATTTCATTCCGCTAAACAAGAGACTCACGAAAGTGTGACTGCTTGGGGTTGTAGACTAGGGGGACTACTGGCTGATAGCAGGACTTTAAAAACTGATCAAAAGAAACAGCAGTTAAGAGCAAAGTTTTGGGATGGATTGAGGGATGATAGTGTCAAAAATGCAATTTGACACAGGTATGACAATGATGAAGATTTTGCACAATTGCTCTCAGCAGCCCGGGCTTTAGAAAAGCCGACCACCAAGGTGAGTGTAAATGAGGCCAAGTCTTTAGATATGAGAGACCTGGAAAGGAAGATAAATGACATGTAAAAATTGCTTACTGAGTTGAGTGGTAAGGTAAACAAGCAGGATGGTCGTAGGCCAACTCCTCGGCGAGTGGGTCCCTGCCATAAATGTGGCAGATTTGGACACTTGAAGTATTCCTGTCCGGAAAACTAGACAGGGTCCCTGTCAAAGGACAGTCAGAGGACCTGGGTAAAAAATGCCCTGCCAAAGGCGAGTCTGGCACTCTCATAGGAAAGTCCACTGTTGTTGATATATGTATTAAAGAAAAGGGTGGATTTCCAGTGAAAACTTTACTGGATACTGGTTCTCAAATTTCCACCATCAGTGAATCTTTGTATAACCAGTTGTCCGATACTGTGTCGCTGCAAGGTATTGACACACTGGAAATTATTGTAGGAGATGGCCATACACTTCCTTACCTTGGAGTTGTTATGCTGGACATTGCTCTTCCAGTAGAGGCAGTCGAAAAGAGTCTTTCAGCTTTATTTCTGGTGATCAGAGACTCAATTGCTAATGCTGAGGTTCCTATGTTGCTGGGCACAAATGTGCTTCGTTTTTGTTATGATTTTTGTAAGCAGGAAACTCCAGAGGGATGGCAACAGAAACTTCCAGTCGGTTGGCAGGTTGCCTTTTTGTGTATGGAAATTGCTGAAGTAAACTCTCAAGTGGACACGGTAGTCAAATGTCAATCCACTATTGTTGTTCCATCTAGAGGAACTGCAGAGTTTCAAATTTGGAGTATAAAGCCTCAAAAGGGTGAAAACTTGCTTGTGAGTGACGATGACTTGTCCCTGCCAGGCGGTGTGATGGTAACTCCAGTTCTTGTGTCAGGGGATCAACCTGACCCTATCACGGTGACTTTGAATAATGTGTGTGAAAAATCTGTTGTCATTCCCAAGGGTACACCAATCTGCCATGCTGAGTCGGTTCACATGATGACTAAAGCGAGTAATCATGATGCTGATTTACAAGGTGAGTTTTGTAATTTATTCAATTTAGATCAAACTCGTAACAATTGTAATGATGATCAGTTTGAGGAAGTGAAGGACTTGCTGACCAAGCACAAAATTGCCTTTTCACTTCACGATTTTGACATTGGTAAAGCCAAGGGTGTTTTTCACGGGATTAATCTGACAAACCATCAACCATTCAGGGAGAGGTACCGACGAATACCCCCATCCATGCTGCAAGAAGTCAGAGATCATATTTCAATGATGTTAGACTGTGAAGTAATTAAGCCTAGTCAGAGCCATTATGCCTCACCAGTTGTCTTAGTCTGAAAGAAATCGGGCGGGCTGAGATTTTGCATTGATTTTAGGCGACTCAACGAGTCCAGTCGGCGGGACAATTATAGTCTTCCAAGACCTGAGGACATGTTCGATAGGTTATCTGGAGCTTGTTGGTTCAGTACACTAGACTTAAAAAGTGGGTACTGGCAAATCGAGATGGATCCAAGGCATAAACACCTAACGGCATTCACGGTAGGTCCTTTAGGCTTTTATGAATTTGATCGTATGCCATTTGGGTTGTCGAACGCTGGTTCAACTTTCCAGCGTATGATTGAGAGATGCATGGGGAATGACTATTTGGAAATGTGTCTCCTTTATCTCGACGATATCATTGTTTACAGTAGGTCTTTTGATGAGCATGTAGAACATGTCCGCAAGGTTCTTAATAGGTTGCAAGACTGTGGCCTCAAGGTAAATCCTGCTAAATGTTCATTTTTCCAGACTGATGCAAAATTTCTTGGTCACATCCTATCAGCCGAGGGTCTGCATGTTGATCCTGGGAAGGTAAGTGCAGTTGTTAACTGGAAAGTCCCAGTTAGTCGCCAAGAGTTGAGGTGATTCCTGGGTTTCGCAGGTTATTACCGAAGGTTCGTTCAGAACTTTTCTGCTATTTCCGCCCCGCTACACCTATTGTTGCGAGGGGAATCTCTGACTAAAGGTAAGAAGAGTAAACGTAGCTCAAATTTGAAAGAGTATTGTTGGACAGACGAACACCAAAAGTGCTTTGAACAGCTGAAAGCTGCGCTGACATCAGCACCAGTCTTGGCCTTCGCAGATTTTGGTAAGTCCTTTGAATTGCATATTGATGCCAGCCTAAATGGTCTTGGAGCCATTTTGTATCAAGCAGACCAACATGATAAGTTACGACCGATTGCATTTGGTAGTCGTGGTCTCAAACCACCGGAATCTAATTATCCCGCGCATAAACTTGAATTTTGTGCTCTCAAGTGGGCTGTCACAGAAAAATTCAAGGATTATTTGTATTATTCAAAGTTTAGAATTGTGACTGACAATAACCCTCTGACATATGTCTTCAAGTCTGCCAAATTAGATGCAACTGGTCATAGGTGGGTTGCAGAGCTTGCCGATTATAATTTTGACATTGTATATCGAGCTGGATGTAAAAATGTGGATGCAGATAGTCTTTCAAGGTGCCACGACAGGCCAGAATGCCAGCATATTCAAGAGTCTACCATGAAAGCATTGTTCCAGGGTTCTGAATGTCAGAATGTTGTATGTTTGTTGAGCAATCAGGTTCCGGAAGGATTGGGTACAGTGACCTCCATCATGACTCCGGTAGACTGGAGTATGGCTCAGAGAGAAGACCCAATTATCAGCAAGGTCATTGACCATTTGGTAAGTAAGCAAGTGCCAAGGCGAGAACAAAACCCTGTAGTTAGGACCATGTTGAAGACTAAAGGATTGGTCTTGCTAAATGGAGTTCTGCATAGGCAAAGAGTGTCTGACAAAGGAGAATTCAAACAGTTAGTGTTGCCCGAGAAGTGGAGAAAGACAGCATTTGAGATGCTCCATACGGAAATGGGTCACATGGGAAGAGATAGAACATGTGATTTGTTCAGAAAGCGCTTCTTCTTTCCCAGGATGCAGCACCACATCTCTGTGTGGATTCAGAACTGCGAGATTTGTTATAGAAGGAAGGCCCCGACCAAGCAGGTCGCCCCATTGGTTAATATAACATCATCACAACCAATGCAAATTCTTTCAATCGACTACCTGTCTCTGGAAAGGTCAGTAGGTGGCTATGAGTATTTGTTGGTGATCACAGATCACTACACAAGATATGCTAAAGCTATCCCAACAAGGAATCAGACAGCCAACACTACTGCTCGTCATTTATTTGACCTCATGATTAATGATTATGGACTGCCTGAGAAGCTGCACAGTGATCAAGGCCCTGCGTTTGAAAGTCGGGTAATTCAGCAGTTATGTAAGATGCTTGGAGTAGATAAGACCCACACCACCCCTTATCACCCTATGGGGAATGGGCAAGTTGAAAGATTCAACCAGTCATTAATAAATATGCTTTCCACTCTGCCGGAAGACAAGAAGTCCAGGTGACGTGAATATGTTGGTCCCACCGTGCATGCATACAATTGCTCTGTCCATGATGCGACTGGTTACTCGCCATTCTTTTTGATGTATGGGAGAGAACCCAGGCTTCCAGTGGATATAGCCTTCGGTATTGAGTCCAGTACGAAACAAGAGAGCTATGCTTCTTATGTGGAAAACATGCAGAAAAGACTGGAACATGCGTATAAGTTGGCATCTGAACACATCCACAAAGCTCAAGCCCAAGGTAGGTACCATTATGACAAAAAAGCCAAAGCAGCTACTGTTCGCATTGGTGACAAGGTGCTTGTCAGGAAGGTAAGGTTTGAAGGTACCCACAAATTGGTTGACAAGTGGGAAAAGGAAGTGTTCTTGGTAATGGATCAACCTGATCCACACATCCCAGTTTTTGATGTCCAACCTGAAGAGGGTGGTAAGGTGCGCAGGTTACACCGAAACTTGTTGCATCCCTTTGTTATTGGTCAGACTGAATGTGTTGCAAACGCTGACAATTTAGGGGATCTCCAATCCCAGGAGTTTACAGAGGCTGATGAATCTTTTGAGTCTGACTCTGATGATGAATTATTACCCCCTTGCACTAGATCTAGTGCTAGGGAGTTTGAGGGTGAAGCTGTTGGTGTTAGCATAGGCACACCAAATGAGGTTGTTCAGCCAAAACAACCAAGAGTAGGTCAGCTTACGGGGTCTTTGCAAGGTTCTGAGTTAGAACCCAAAAGCAATGATCCGGAGTCACAGCCCAAAGCCAAAGCCACCATGCCAGAGGTGCATAATGATGTGACAGGTGCTGGTCCATCTGGTGCATTGCCAGGTGTTGAAAAGGATTGTGATGAAATGGAAGCTGCAGGTGAGGCTAGTCTTCCTAAAGAGAGCCCAAGTGTAGTATTTGAACAGGATACCGATTTACCTAATGCAAATGGTCAGGCCCCTTTTGTACCCCGGAGATCAGCAAGGCAGACAAAACCTCCTGCTGGATTTTCAGCATGATGCTGGTCCCAATTTATGTTTAACAAATAATCAGCAAACATTCTTGCTCAAAATGCTACTTAGTCAAGTGATGCCAAGTTAATTTGTATGTTTAATTCAGTATTTTGTTTTGTTACTTTTTGATACCTATAACATGTTTGATCAAAAATGTGATTGTTATGATTGCTATCTATGTGCGCACCAATTGCAGTTTACTTTATGCCAATATTTAATTGAACATTGTATTGTAATTAAGTTAATGATGAGGCCATCATTTATTGGCCAGGGGGAGTGTGTTGCCGTATTGGCTTATATAGTTACAGTTCATATGTTCATGCATTAGTTAGTATTACTTGCCCTGTTAATAACTAGGGGGCACTTGAGTGCACTAATAATTGCCCACCAGGTGGCTGACCGGGTGAAGTGGCATTCAAAGAAGCAGTGAATGACCATTCCACCCAGGACAGCCCAGGAGTCCACAACTCCTAAAGTATTCCTGATGGGCTAGTCACCATTTGACTTGACTTCAGAACACATCTGTAAGTAACACTTTGGTTCACTATTATGTATTTAGTAATCAAGTTTATGTTTAATTTATGTATTTCATATAGCATTTGTATGAAACTGTAGGTTACCCCAACATGGGCAACCTAATGATGCGATGCGTCTAGATAAATACACTGTGCTACGAAAACACCCAAACAGGGTATGACTTATCATTATACATTTCACATATTCGCTATGAGTGAGACATAAATCATTGGCTGCGTTACTCATATGGGTTTGTTATTTCAGGTGTTTTCGGTATCTGGGAATAAAGCTTGACCCGAATGTTAAACCTTGTTTGTCTTGAATGGTCCGGCAACACTAATCTGCATCTACTCATGATTAATGATGTATGAATATCTCCATGTCTGTTAACACACCTGAAATAAGAACAAGATCCATACGCTTTCACACTTGCGTCGCTGAAGTGATGAATTTCATAAACTCCGTCATCAAAGGAAGTAGGCTTGAGACATCGAGGAAGTCTGTAGAGATGTAGGTCCATGAGTGATGAGATCCAGGTATCCCATTTGGATTGAAGGTCAGGAGGTACCTCTTCATCCCACTTCAGCTTCAAACGAGTAGTTTCTTGGAAAAGCATCCGACCCAGGATCAAAGCAGGGCTCACCAGACCTAGAGGATCATACTGAGATGCAACAGTACTCAGCATAGAACGCTTCGTGACGGACTCAAATTTGACATCAGCAATGTAACAAAACATGTCATCATCTACATCCCAACAAATCCCTAACACTTTGCTCTTGGATTTGTAACTCAAGTCTTTAACCTCTTTAGCACGATCATCAATGGAAACATTTTGTAATACAACATCACTATTTGTGACAAACTTGGTAAGCCTAAAGCCACCTTTAGCAAGAGCAGATTGATTGCCTATCACTAATCTTACAGCTTCATCTTCAGTAGCTACAGATTGTAAACAATCATCAACATAAAACGATTTAAAAATACTGTCCCTGATTATATCGTCAATGTCATTGTCTGTTGTTACTCTTCTGAGAGCATAAGTAGAACTAGCCGCACACCAGATTCCTCCAAACAGATGACGAGTCATACGATATTGTACAATTCTGCCAAATTCATCCGGCCATAAGAAGCGGAGAACATCACGATCATGAGGTGGGATCAACACCTGATTGTACATGGCTTCGACGTCAGCCATGATGGCGAATTGATGTTGGCGAAAACGGAGAAGGACATCTATAAGCTTGTTGTTGATATCTGGTCCCTGAAATATCTTGTCATTCAGCGATTCTCCTAAGTACTTTGAAGCGCAGTCAAAGACAATTCGAAATTTTTCAGGTTTCTTCTCACTGATGACCGCTTGGTGAGGTAAGTGCCAAGTCTTGTTGTTAGTGTGAAGTTCATTAGACGGAACAAGTTCAGCATAACCTTGCTGAAGTAATTTGTCAATCTCATGTTGATACCTTTCGATCAACCTTTTCTTTTCCAGGTTCTTCTGAAGTGACTTCAATCTACTAGCTGCAACCGCATAGTTGTTCGGAAACTGAACCTCAGACTTCCATGGAATTGGCAGTTCATAATGACCATCAATAAGCTTGACTTGTTTGTCCCACATATCAATGGCATGTTTATCATCTTTGGACCATGCTAGTTTCTCACCAAGTGCAGCATCACCCTCCAAATCCCACAGCTTCTGGATATCAACATCACTAGGTGAAGCAGACACAAAGTGAGAGATGACTCTCTTGCTAACTTGTCCAGAAGAGAAGGCAGGACCATTGAGCGACCAGCCTAGCATTGTCCGTACTGCAAATGGCTCACCCCGTCGTCCTTGTCTAGTCTCTAGGAATAAGAGCTTCTGCGTGACATTGCCCTATTAGAACATCAACAGAGTCACAAACATCAACAGGTAAGTCACACAAATGAGGATACACATTCAGATCAATCTTGGGTAGATGCACAGGTATGTCTTTGACTACATAAACATCACAAAGTTTTAAAGAAGACTGACCATCACTTGACATAACATTCAGATTTACTACAATTGATCGCTTACTTTCGTGAAAGGAAGTCAAGGTGCTCAACTTGTAACTAACAACCTTTCCTCGAATACCAAGTTCATTTACAAGTCTTTCAGTACAGAAACTGTTTGTAGAACCATTATCTAACAAAGCACCAGTTTCAACACTATTGTTAACATTGACTTTCACAACTGGAACCATAACTTCTTCACAGCTACCCGAATTGGCATGAACGATTTCAACTTGATTCGACATCAAGTCTTTTGTTGTCTTGCATTGGGTGTTGTTGGAATACACAGAATTGTTGTCACGAATATGTACAAATTTAGAATGCTTCATTCCACAGCCTGGCACACTACAGACAGAAGGCTTGCGACATTGAAGAGTGGTGTGATTGTCCATGAAACAGTTCTCACATAACTTGTGTCGTTTCACAAGCTGTAGTCTCTCTTGAGGCTTCAAACTTTTGAAAGTGTCACAGAAAAAGAGATGATGACGTGTACCACCACAAGCACAACAAGAAAGAACCTTGCGCTCAGAAGAAACATTAGAAGAAAACGAAGTTGAAGTTTTGGTCTTACTCTTCACTTCAGAAGATTTGAACGTAGTTTTGGATGCAACACCCTCTGACCCATAGACGGGGTCTGTTGCCTCTTCAGCTTCAATTGCAATAAATTTAGTGAAATCATCAAAATCAGGATAGCTCTCTTTGTCCCTTTTATGTTCCATCGCCTTTCTCTTCCACCTATTTCGTATGTAAGGCTGCAAACGCTTGAGGATCTCAATGATACTGGCCTGTGTGTCTATCTCTTTCAGTTTTCCCATAGAAGAGAGAGTAGCTTTGCAACTTAACAGTTCATCAGAAAACTCCAAGAGGTCGGCAGGGGTTCTAACTGGTTCACCATTCTTAACAGATTTGATAATAGCATCAGCGATTAGGAAGGTGTTGCCAAATCTCTTCTTCAAGATTGCACGTGCCTCTTCATACCCTGGTTCTCCCAAAACTGGACAGGATTTAATGGCAAAATTAGCTTTATCGATCGTATACTGGATCAAACGAGCTAATTTTGCACTTGGAGCCAACCTTGTCTTGTGAATATGTTCATCAAAAATGGACATAAAATTGTGATACTTCATTGGATCGCCATCGAAACTTTCAATCTCTAAATTGGGAATGTTGGTCATGGTTAGAAAATCAGTAGTACTCAAGCCTTTCACAGTATCAACTTCATCTTTCACAATAGGCTTCTTTTCATTTACTGTTGCTAGCCACTTCTTCAATGCCATGGTGGAGTCAATGTAATCATTTTGCACTTTTTCAAAATATTCCTCACTTTCATCAATGTCTTTCTCTACAGTTAAGTCTTCATGAAATCTTTCATGTGCCTTTTCAAATTCATCAAACTTATCTTTGAGATTTGGCAGTCTTGTTGCTACTTCATCAGCTGAGTCTTCTGCCATAAGTCGAAGAAGATTGTTGACTTCTCTTGTAAGTGCTCCCTTTCGAGCCTTCCTTGTCTTTTTTGCCTCTGTGTCCCCCATGATTTCTTATGTGCTTCAGTGAAGTAATGTGCTTTGGCGATTCTTATGTACTATTGACGCAGCGATAGGTTTAGCACATTTATTACTCAATCAAATGCGGTTGACAGATGATAGGTACATCTAAAATAAATACATAAATACACAAATTAAATAGATGCACAAATGAGTAATATAAATGTATAAATCAAATAAAGTATGCTGAATAAGGATGAATGATCAAAGTCTTTATAAATGACCAAAGGATAAATATATTTAACTCACAAGAATGTGCCTCTATATCCTGCATCAGATTCCTCCAAACAGATATTCAGCCATATCTTTCAACACTATTGTTAACATTGACTTTCACAAGCAAAACAACACCTTCACAGCTTTTGGCAAACACTGAAGATATAGAGGAAACAACTGAGACAACAGGACCTGACGCAATCACAACCACCATGCAACTGCACGTTTTAAAGCGTGCCAATCAGAGTAATGATCCACCAATACATCAATGGGGTGAACTTCTGTTGTTAACATTGACTTTCACAAGCAAAACACCTTCAATTAATCAATTTTAATATGTATTTATATTTATTCAAGGAATATTTATATTTTGTTAAAAAAAAAATTAAAATGAAATAGAATAAAATAAATTGCTTCCAATTCCTGTACTGGGCTGATTGTGTGGCACACAGTCTGTGCAAAGACAATTAAACAGCTATTTCAGTTGTTTCCTCTATATCTTCAGTGTTTGCCAAAAGCTGTGAAGGTGTTGTTTTGCTAATGTATGATTTTCTGTATGAACTGGCACTTTGAGTCAAGATTCTATACTGTACAGACCTTTTTATATTTATTTGCTGAAATGCATTTATTTTAAGGTATGCAGAATTTTGTGAACCTCTTTTTGAATATCATTTTAATATGAATAATACATTTATTAGGCTATGTGTTCTCAGTATTTCTTTTACTTAATATCATGTAGTGTTTATATATCAGCCACACTGAATTTACATGTTTAGAATTATTTCAATATTTGTTGTAACAATTATTGGTTTAAAAGACTGTTTGGACTTATACAGGACATTTTAATTAACAGGTGTCCACCATGTTTAGTCATAGTCACTCATCACAGTCACTCATAGCTATACAAAGTCACATTGAATCTGATGCAGGATATAGAGGCACATTCTTGTGAGTTAAATATATTTATCCTTTGGTCATTTATAAAGACTTTGATCATTCATCCTTATTCAGCATACTTTATTTGATTTATACATTTATATTACTCATTTGTGCATCTATTTAATTTGTGTATTTATGTATTTATTTTAGATGTACCTATCATCTGTCAACCGCATTTGATTGAGTAATAAATGTGCTAAACCTATCGCTGCGTCAATAATATTTGTTGATTATAGAGAGAAAATGTTCCTCCATCCATAGCATGTGAGTTTCATCTGTGAGATGGGTATACTTAGTCCAGAAAATGCTCCTCCATCATAGCATGTGAGTGTCATCAATAAAATATTACGACTTTAAGGTGGCTCGCTACCCGTGAACTTTTGATATAGGAATCCATTTGAATTAGTTTCATTTTTTATGTGTTTTGTCATATAAAGCAAAAATATGGGGAAAATGGGGTGTAACCGTGCTAATTTCCACCAAGTGGCTTTAAAAGAATACTGCAATTATATTGGCTGAAAAAGTTCCCGCCCTTGGCTGTGATTGGCTGAAGCGAAGTGCATCCTAGCAGCAGTATTTTCAGTGCATTTTAATCTTTATTTGACATCTTATCATTCAACTGATTTCCGCTTTTTCCCTGAGAACATTATATTTATGGAATCAGTTAGTTATGATCTAGTATGTCTGAAAAGCAAAACTAGTAATGAGAAAAGATGAAAGACTTATGTCCTGCTGAATTCAGGGCTGGTCAGTGAAAAGACTATTATTGGAGGTTTTCTATTCTGGTGCCCAGAACCAATAGGGCCTAAAAGTCAACTTTTCCCCACTCATTTTGTCTCATATGCTATAACTATAAAAGGTGATGTTATTGCATGCAGTGGACCTTCAGGAATATTTTGAGACTGTTTTTCATTAAAAACTCGTAAGAGAACAATAATTTCAGGGGATCTGAAGAAAAAGTAAGCCAATTAAAAAAGTCTAATTTCATTTTTCAGGAACTTTTTCACAAATCTTTAAAAAAAAAACTTTCAAGCCATATGAATTTCATATAACTATTTATCCGACTATAACTAATTATAATAATCCATATGAGACAATAAAAAAGGGGGGTCACCGCACTTGTTTTCTAGAAAAACTGACCTTTTTATGATGTCCCCCAATTCATCCGAATTACTACTCGGAGCATCATTTGCTAATATAATGTTCAGTTTTTCACAAATGTAAAAGATATTGACCAGCAAAGCCACAGACTTAAAGTAGAGCCTTTAAGTTATCATTTGGTATATTTGGCATAATTTTAGCATTAGATCCAAATTAGTGACATCCCTTTTTAGTTCTATGTTCTTACTGTCATATGCTCCTGTTCTCCATGCAGTAAAATCAAGAATAATTACCTCAGCTGGTAGCCCATGTTTGAGGCTCAATTGAGTTAAAAAAATTGCACATATAATAATGAAATTTCAGAAAATTTTTGAAAATATCATGAAAAACACAATGCAAGATTTTGGTAATTGTTGGTGAATGAACAAACAAGATAAAAAACCAAATACGGAGGGTGTTTTTACGTCGGAAACCGGCTTTTTAACACACCAATTGTAATGTTGATTTTTACAAAAGGTAATTATTGTGACAGCTCACAATTTCAGTTGAATATAGAACAGTTACCTTATAATCACATATCCAAATCTCATAAGTTTTGAATGATGGATGGCGAAAATATGCCATAAAACGTAATGCATAGTTTTGCAAGTGCCTGTGTCGCTGGTCATTACGTCACAGTGGTTATGTGCGCGAAAACATCAAATTTTCAAATACCCCATATGACCACTAAATATTGAGATATCTGGAAATTTTTTACATTTCCATGAACTACACATGTTAGACAATTACTTGCCATCAAAAATTAATTTTTGAAAAATCCACCCATTAGCCCCCTTTTTACATGGTGCGTCACATATACATTTATAATCAGTTGTGTTAGTCACTATAATACATATATATTATAATACATGTTTTTGCGGATATGTCTTCTGAAAAAACAGCGTATGAATAACATATTCAAATTTACCAATTATAAGCAAAAGACAAGGGGTTCCAAAGGAAGATCAAGAAGAGGATAGAGTAGCATTTTCCAACCTGGGGCCATTTCATATATATGCGTTTATTAATTTACAAAAAGTCACATGCTAGGCAGAATAGCATTTTCTGAAAGAAACATTATTATGTCATATCATATGCCCAGATCGTTGGATGCAAGCACGAGAACCAAAAAGATCCAAATAAAGAAGAATCCCGTGGGAACCAAAAGAACACAAAAGGGGTATTAACTTAAAAGGTAGGGTAAAGAAGAGAGACACACAGGGGTTATAATGAACATTTTTATATTAGTCATGAAAGAGGTTTTAACCATACATAGCATATTTCTGTAGTGAGTAATAATAAATCTTAAGTGACATTCTTAATTAGATATTTCTGATATCTTTGATAAAAATATGCTGGGACTGCCTTCATACTTTTCTTGCAGGCAGTAACACAAATATGTCCATTGATGTCCTTTTCCTTGAGGAGCGATTCAATTCCTGCCTCACCATTTCTGTCGTATGCCACTTGCAAGTCCAGCCACTGCTGGCTATTTTGTTAATGAGACAAGTTTTCGCACCATGAGAAGTAAGAGGCTCTAATGTTGAAGCATTGTTCTCCTTGTTTTTGTCTCTGACATAGTGTAATTGAAGATCTTGCATACAAAAACTAAGTTTAATAAGGTCATTTGTTGATGCTTTACTGGCTTAGAATGTTCACAATAATAGTCTCTTGCTTAAAGTTAAGCCAGTTATTGTCTTTGTACAAAGAACGAAACATGGGCAGGGTGTCAGAGAAATCGATGACCAAGTTGGCAAATTCCACATCAAGATCTAATTTTGTCAGATGCCTGACAAGTCGAACAAAGTCAAAGTTCTTGCAGTTGTGTGCCCCTAACATTGGCTGGTCGAAGGTTTTACACCAAGAGATGATTTGTTGTGGTACATTTTCCCATTTTCCAGATGAATGTGAGTGATGTCAGTAACTCTTCTTGGAATAGCAACAGTAGGCTTGACATAGCAGTTGAATGTTTTGTCTTTGCTAACAGCAGCAATTTAAATAATTTCGCAATCTTTTGCTAGCGATGTAGTTTCTAAATAAAAAAATACAGGAAAAAGGGGGTCAACATTTGACGATTTGTAAGATGGTAAACAAGCTGCTGGGGGGATGACATGAAAAGCACTAGATGTTATTTCTCTACTGTCAACATTATATTTGTAGGTAACACCCTCTCGTAATTCATTCGCAATTTGGTTTGCTGTCTTTGATCTTCCAAAATTTAATTTCTTTCTCTTGTATGACTGACAGTTCTGATAGTCCCTGGTTCATTTTCTCTTCAGGTTTTCTCTTGAGGCATGTTTAGAATAAAACCTCCCAGGTGACAATCCACCTTCAGTGAAAACTTTATTGAGGTATTCATGCCCTTCTACTGATTAACAACTAAGTCCACCCGAGCAGCAAGATTTCCTGAAGATAAAAAATGGTTAGCCTTGTTGGCTTTTGCCCTAATCATATTGTTCATGCTCTCACACAGGCTTGTACTTCCGCAAGGAGAAATCTTTTCAGAATTTCTCGCGAGTTCATTGAAGATTAAAGCCCATGTAAAAAAAGGAGAATAGAGACCACACTTAAAAGCAACTAGTAATAACTAACACTAAACCACACTTATATATTACTAAATTGTGATTAATGGTGTTTGCTGAAAAACAATTCACATTTAATATATATATTTTTGACAAATGTATCATGTATGATATTACTGTGTCAATAAAAGCATATATATAATATAAATTCTACATTAAAAAATAATCTGCCAAATGAGAAACGTGAAATAATTTATAATAAATTTCAGGAATACAGTATAGTTAAAATAAATACCTCCAGCAGCTTTTGTGTTGATTTCAAACACCGGGCAAGTCTTTTCTTTCTACATATCATAATGGCGCTTTCCAGTTGGGATCTTATACTACATATGCTACATTTCAAATGTAGTAGTGATGCAAGTCCCCTGTTACTTTCATGAATGATATCACTCAGACTCAAGGGAGTTTCGCAGAACCAGCATCCAGCATCTAATGCTTGGCTGAGCAGGTCAAGTTCAACAATTTGTCTCCCTGTAGAAAAGAAAAACCTTTGTTGTGATGACATATCTTAAACAATTTATGATAAATTTTAGTGGTTGTAAAAAAAACTTTTCAGACATTACTGTAGACATTCAAATGTATCTTTGCCTTATATAGTGAAACTGCACTTTGTACTTCTAGACATGCTAGAAATGATTGAAATGTCATATCTATTTTTTCCTTAAGTTTCATGTTCATGCCTAACCTTCTATCAGAAACTTCGCAGCAGCAGAGTCAGGTTTAGTGACAGGAATGTCTCTTTAAATGGAAAATTAGATTCAACCTGTAGTGTCTCTGACCTGTCACAAAATACTGTGCCCTCATTTGTATTTGCTGCAGCCTGTACAACTTCTCTAAAGTCAGATGTGCAATGACTGGGGTTGTTCACTTGCATTATATGAGCAGATGACTTCTCTCTCCTCTCTAACTGGCCTTTCTTCAAAAATTTCCCTGATTTCTTGTGTCTTGCCATGTCCCATTATTTCACTTCCAGATTATGCATTGATGTACACGTAGCATGGCTGTCACAAAACAGAGCCCTCATTTGTAATTGCAGCAACTTCCTGTACAGAAAGAAGAATTAATTAACGTCACAATTTACAAAGAAATAAAACATTAGTTCATGAGCTATTACACGACTTAACTAGACCTGACAGCTCTCACGACAGAGAAACAAACAAGGCCTCAGATCACTGACATATGCTTTCACTATAATAATGAGTTAATCACTCGATGAAAGGTATGAATAAGTGCAACATTCTCAGCCCGATGCACTTTTGTAGAACAATTATCAGATGAGTTCAGTCTTATCATTAAAAATTGCATTAAATATTATTAAATTACAATTCACCCTTGGTACACTTATAGTGGCATGCTCTCAACAAAAAAGTGCAATTAAAACATTTAAACAAGTCACACGGTAAATTGCTCCAATTATAATTAATCTGGCTAGCAATTGCACTTCTGGACAGAACCGACCAGGTGGGATCCAATTGGATCCAATTCGCAGCGTTTCCCACCATTTCTGCCACTCCGAACCACAGTGGCACAGAGCTTAATTACTGACAAAAAATACAAAACAACTGTAGAGTTAGTAGTATAGCTGTATTTATGTGACTAAATAAGACACCAAAGGCTTCATTATTTTTGCACTAGTCTAAGGCAGTCTTAGGCCATTGACAGCCATCAAGGTTTCATATTCCCCTACATTACAGTTGGAGAACAAAGGAATAAGTGTGTTCCATGATATTCTTTACTGAAATGCTGCAAGAAACCATTGCAACAGCGCTTTTCGTAATTCTCACAAGAGGGTGCACTTGTGTTTATGACGTCACTAATGATCTACACAGTGTGACACTGATGATACCCGCATTTGTCTTAAGTGAACTATTATTCATACATCCTGAATGACTGAAATTATTCACAATATCTTTGTCAATTATTCCAGTTAAAGATGCACTTTTGAGCAAAAATAATGTACTTGCTTGCACAATTTTCACAGTTTTGGTTAAATTCACACAAAGTCATGATAAACTCACAATGGCTGACTCTGGTGTATGTTCTCAAAACTCGATAAGTATCAGTAAACAAGTTTGCATTAAGCAATAGAGCTCAAGGGGTATGCTGGATTACTGCACACATCTGATGCAAACTGTGATACCCTAAGTCAAAATCTTTCAAAAAGTCAATATTCTAAATATTTTCATATTAAGCCTATTGTTTTGATACAGATTATGTATTACTGAAACTTATGGTACAGTACTTTTATAATGCCATGTTAATACTAATCCCGAGTACCATATGTTGAAAATGTGAGGCACTTTTTCATATAAATAGAAGGGTAGTCCTGGGTTTCTGTGCAGACTCATCAGAAGCATGGAGAAATAAGGTGAGTAACATTTTAAACTATGCATTGTTACAGCATAATATATATATATGCACATGAAATTTACTATAGTAATACATAAAATGTATACTGGTTTGTATTCTTGCATGAGGTTCATACAAACAATATACAAAGCACTGCAAATAAGGAAATTCCTATTTCAACATAAGATAAAATACCATCTTCATATTATATTACCTCTTGCCAGTGCATATTATATTCAGCATCATGTGAAAGCAGTAAAGTTAGCTTTTTGACAGCCCTTTACATTTGATGTTCTTTTTCTTCCAGGCCATGATGAGGATGAGGACTGTGGTATTCAACATAGGTGCCATCTTGGCACTATGTATTTTAGTGGCACAAGCAAAAACGACAACAAAAACTCACAAGGATGGAACTGTAGAAGAATCTACGACAACCGTGGTTGATGGAGGAACGACTGAGGTTCATGATGGATCAACCACAACCGTGGTTCATGGCTCAACGGAAGAGATCATTGAAGGTGGCATTGTGGTTAAAACCGCTGATGGTTGGAAGGCTTGCAACACCAAGTTCAAGGGTCTTAAGCAGCAGTTTTGCATTAAGCACTACAAGGAGCGATATGCAGTCAAGCTGAAGGGCGGATCCCATGGTGGAACAACAAGTAGTAGTTCGGTCACTACTACAGTGGTCCAGGGTGGCTCTGAAGAGATCATTGAAGGTGATATTGTAGTCAAGCATGCAGATGGATGGAAGGCTTGCTTGAAGAAATTCACAGGTCCCAAACAACAACTCTGCATAAAGCACTACAAAGAAAGGTACGCCATCAAGGTGAAAGGTGGATCAAAAGGTACCAGCACAAACAGCACTACAACCAGCAATACCACGGAAATCATCGAAGGAGGTATTGTTGTTGAAACTGTAGATGGATGGAAAGCTTGCAAGACAAAATTCCAGGATGACAAGGTAGCACTTTGCATTAAGCACTACAAAGACAGGTATGCAGCTAAACTGAATGGTGGAAAAACAACTACTACACACACCACAACAGAGACAACAGAGACAACAGTTATCACAACAGAGTTCCAAGAAACCATTGAAGGTGGTATCATTGTCAGTACTCCTGATGGCTGGAAAAAATGTGGTACAAAGTTCACCGGATTGAGGAGAAGGCGATGCATACGACATTACAGAAGGCAGTATGCAATTAAGATCAGACAACAAATAAGAGCAATCAAGCGGCGAAAGATATCTGTCAAACACAACGAGTATGATTACTTACTCTGGGTGTCAAGAAGACGAGATTACAGGAGGAGATGCAAGCGTCTTATGGGCCACTACAGAAGAGCTTGCTTCAGGCGATACAATAGAAGGTTTGGACATCGGTATAGCTTCAGAAGATGGAAGACCATCCGCTCCAAGTACTGGGCAGGCTGTCTTAAACTGCATGGTCATTCAAGACGAGCTTGCTTCAGACGTTACGGCAGACACTTTGGAAGACCTCAAGGCTTCGGATGGTGGTATAAGAGAAGACTAAGCTACAGGAAACATTGTCTGAAGCTCAGAGGCAAACCCAGGAGGGCTTGCTTGACAAGGCTTCGGCTTCGTCTTGGCAAGCGCAGGGGTTACTGGCGATATCTGACCAGAAGACGCAACTATAGGAGATCTTGTATGAAACGAAAAGGAGCATCTAGAAAACTTTGCTTCACCAGATGGCGCAGAACCTATGGAAAACGAATCACCTATTACACTTGGCTGAAACGCATCAAGGGTTACAGAAGGAACTGCTTGAGGTTCAGAGGTGTCAGAAGACGAATGTGCCTGAGGCAGTACAGGATCCGTTTTGGAAAACGTAGATACTACAGACTGTGGCTAAGAAGAAGATCTATCTACAGAAGACGTTGTCTCAGACTTAAAGGAGGAAGGAAGAGCAAATGCATCAATAGGTGGCAAAAAACTTTTGGCAAGAGTGTTGCATATGCACGCTGGAGAAAGTTGAGGCTCCATTTCTGGAAGCATTGCTCAACTTTGTCAGGAAGGAACAAAAGGCAATGTCTATTTCTGTATCACCGACGCTTTGGCATAAAACATGGGTATGGAAGGTGGAAGAGCCTTCGACATAACTATCGTCAACACTGTTTGAGATTACGAGGTCATCTAAGAAGGTTATGCCTGGTCAGATGGCGAAAAAGATTTGGTAAAAGTCTTCGATACCAACGGTTTGTAAGGCGTATTCACAGGTACAGACAGCAATGTCTGAGGCACAGGATAAAGAGGAACAGAAGTATGTGCTTGATTCGATGGAAAGTTAAGTACTCTAGACGCACTGTGTATATGCGATGGCTTGGTTACCGAAGGAGATACAGACACCACTGTCTGAGACTAAAGGGAAGGCCAAGAAAAATATGCCTAAAAAAATTCAAGAGACGGTACGGTAAACACATCCGCACCTACTACTTATGGTTATGGCACAGGTACAAGTACAGCAAAAATTGCAATGGCCTAAGAGGTAATGCCAGACGAGTTTGCTTCCGAAGATATAAAATTCGATTTGGTGGTCGCAAATATTACAGGTACTGGCTGCTACATAGATTACGATATAGGAGAAGATGTATGCAGTTACCAGGACCAAGGAAGAGCAAATGCATAACTCTCTGGACAAAACGTTTTGGCAAGAAGAGGCTGCATTATGGACGTTGGCTGATCCTTCGGCGCAAGAAACGGATCACTTGCATGAAGTTCAAAGGCAAGAAGAGAAGGTCATGTCTTCGAATATACTTCAGATATTATGGATGGCGACGGGGCTATGGCTATTGGTTGATCAAAAGAAGAATATTCCGCAAAAAATGCAGAGTATACAATGGAGCAAGGAGACGTGCCTGCATCAGACATGTGAGAAAGGTCTATGGCAGACGGGTTCGCTACAGGCTTTGGCTAAGACGTGTCCGTCTATACAGGAAACGCTGTCAACGTCAATCTGGTGCAAGAAGAAAGATCTGCCTAAGTAGATGGACAAGGATGTATGGAAGACGCAGAATTTACTGGAAGTGGCTCTCTGTCCGCAGAAAATACAAGAGACATTGCATGAGACTGAAAGGCAAGAAGAAAGCCGTGTGTTTGAATTTCTGGAGAACAAACTACCACAAACGCCTTTCATATGTAAGATACTTAGGACGCAGACAAAGGTTTTGGAGACGATGTCACAGACTCAGAGGAGGTAGAAAAACCCACTGTGTGTGGAGATGGAGAGTACGTTTTGGTAGCAGAAAATCATACATTCATTGGATAAGTATAAGACATGGCTATAGAAAGAGATGTCTGAAGTTGCAGGGAGGACACAAGGCAGTTTGCATGAAACGCAACAAGAAACGGTTTGGCAAGAGTCTCAAGTATTACATTTGGCTAAAATCTAGAGGCAAATATAGGAGGCGCTGCTTGAGGTTAAGTGGACACCGGCAGAAAAGATGCCTTTACCTCTGGAGAAGGCGTTACTTGATCCATAGAACCTACTTGATTTGGCTTCACAAGAGAATTTCTTACAAAAAGCGATGTCTGAGACTTAGAATTAGCTTTAATCGTCGACTATGTTTAAGAAATTGGACAAGAAAATATGGAAAACGAAAAAGTTATGTCATCTGGCTTAAAACTCTGCGCCATACTAGAAGGAGATGTTACAGACTCAATGGTTGGCGAAGGAGACGGTGTCTCAAGTTGGTGAAAAGACGATGGTTACGACCATTTGGTTACAGGCGTTGGCTAAAACTTCGACTTCGAAGACGAAGACAGTGCCTAAGATATCCAACAAGAAGTCTGAGAAGAAGGCGATGTCTCTTAAGATGGAAGAAATACTTCTACAGAAGAAAAGGTTATAGACACTGGGTGCTGCGACGAAAAAGGTTCAGAAGAAAGTGTCTGAGGATGAGAGGTCATCACAGAAATCACTGTCTGAGGATATGGAAAAGAAAATACTCAAGGACTTACAGATCATATGTACTCTACAAAAGACGAAGACATCTGGCTAAAAACCGATGCCTAAGACTACGTGGCCTATGGAGGAAACGATGCTTCAGAAACTGGAGACGTCATTATCTGATCCACAGAACAAACAACAGATATGTATGGCTTAGACGTGCATACAGAAGGAAGTGCTACAGATACAGGGGACATAGAAGGACCAGATGTTTGAGAAGCTTCAGTAGACGGTTTGGAAAACAAACACACTTACTTCGATGGTTGAGACTTAGTCGTATCTATAGGAATCGTTGTTTCAGACTAAGAGGTGCAAGGAGAAGCCACTGCTTGCATAGGAATAGGCTCCGATATGGACATCGCAGAGCTTACCTAACATGGCTGACACGAAGAAGGAGGTACAAACTGAGGTGTTTGAGATACACAGGCCATCTGAGACAAAGGTGCTTGAGGAGATGGAGGCGACACTTCTTCAGAAGAGGCACATACACCCTTTGGTGGTCTCGACGACTAATCATTAGAAAGCGATGTTTGAGACTGAGAGGCCGGACTCGAAGCCATTGTTTGAGACGTTGGCGAATACGCTATGCTAAGCGTAAGGTAATATACAGGAAGCGATATCGACCTCGGCCAGGTAGATTTGTTTTGAAAAAGCATCTGAGATACAGAAGGAGATGCTTGCGATTGCATGGAAGGCGCAGAAGAGTATGCATAAGACATTACAGGATTTATCATAGGAGATACCTCCTGAGGCAAATGCGGGCCAGGCTTCACCATAGAAGGAAACTGTGTAATCAGCTCAGAGGAAGAAGAAGCAAGCATAGATGTCTTAGAAAATATGGAATCTATTACAGAAGATATCTGCACTCAAAGCAACAACAACTCAGAAGACGGAGATTACAGATAAAACATACTAGAAGATATGGAAGAAGAATGCTCAATAAACTTTACAGGACACATCACCAACAAAGCAGACATCCCCAATCTCATTCAAATCTAAGAAGGGTCATTAGGGTCCTCCGATTACAGATATCAAGACGAAGGCACCAGATGCAACAAATGAGACGGAGAATAATTCACCTGCAGAGACACAGGATGAGCAGACAAATCATAAAGCTATATGAAAGAAGATTGCATTATTACAGGCGTAAACTAAAACATCTACGCCACACAATGGTACAGCACAGGCGAAAACATGTAAGCAGGAATATAGAATACATATTAAGAAGAACAATCACAAAACAGAAACATATAATCAGAAGGCTAAGTAGCAGGATTTCTCACATAAGAAGGCATCATACAAACCATCGTTTCCAAGGAGTATTAAAATGGAAGTTAAGGACACAAAGAATTTACATCAAAAGATTAAAAAGACTTCTCAGGCGAAGAAACAGAAAAAATTGCATCAGGAGCAGAAGAATCATCCACTTGAGACGGCACCTTAGACCAAGGCGTCGTGTGATCATCAGGCGAAGAATCCTCAGACGACCCAGAAGGCGAGTGATCATCAGGCGACGAATCGTGGTCATCAAGCGACACCGAAAGCCAAGACGCGTCATCAGGCGCAGAAGAATCATCCACTTGAGACGGCACCTTAGACCAAGGCGTCGTGTGATCATCAGGCGAAGAATCCTCAGACGACCCAGAAGGCGAGTGATCATCAGGCGACGAATCGTGGTCATCAAGCGACACCGAAGGTCAAGACGCGTCATCAGGCGCAGAAGAATCATCCACTTGAGACGGCACCTTAGACCAAGGCGTCGTGTGATCATCAGGCAAAGAATCCTCAGACGACCCAGAAAGCGAGTGATCATCAGGCGACGAATCGTGGTCATCAAGCGACACCGGAGGCCAAGACGCGTCATCAGGCGCAGAAGAATCATTCACTTGAGACGGCACCTTAGACCAAGGCGTCGTGTGATCATCAGGCGAAGAATCCTCAGACGACCCAGAAGGCGAGTGATCATCAGGCGACGAATCGTGGTCATCAAGCGACACCGAAGGCCAAGACGTGTCATCAGGCGCAAAAGAATCATCCACTTGAGACGGCACCTTAGACCAAGGCATCGTGTGATCATCAGGCGAAGAATCCTCAGAGGACCCAGAAGGCGAGTGATCATCAGGCGACGAATCGTGGTCATCAAGCGACACCGAAGGCCAAGACGCGTCATCAGGCGCAGAAGAATCCTCCACTTGAGACGGCACCTTAGACCAAGGCGTCGTGTGATCATCAGGCGAAGAATCCTCAGACGACCCAGAAGGCGAGTGATCATCAGGCGACGAATCGTGGTCATCAAGCGACACCAAAGGCCAAGACGCGTCATCAGGCGCAGAAGAATCATCCACTTGAGACGGCACCTTAGACCAAGGCGTCGTGTGATCATCAGGCGAAGAATCCTCAGAGGACCCAGAAGGCGAGTGATCATCAGGCGACGAATTGTGGTCATCAAGCGACACCGGAGGCCAAGACGTGTCATCAGGCGCAGAAGAATCATCCACTTGAGACGGCACCTTCGACCAAGGCGTCGTGTGATCATCAGGCGAAAAATCCTCAGACGACCCAGAAGGCGAGTGATCATCAGGCGACGAATCGTGGTCATCAAGCGACACCGAAGGCCAAGACGCGTCATCAGGCGCAAAAGAATCATCCACTTGAGACGGCACCTTAGAACAAGGCGTCGTGTGATCATCAGGCAAAGAATCCTCAGACGACCAAGAAGGCGAGTGATCATCAGGCGACGAATCATGATCATCAAGCGACACCAAAGGCCAAGACGCGTCATCAGGCGCAGAAGAATCATCCACTTGAGACGGCACTTTAGACCAAGGCGTCGTGTGATAATCAGGCGAAGAATCCTCAGACGACCCAGAAGGCGAGTGATCATCAGGCGACCAATCGTGGTCATCAAGCGACACCGAAAGCCAAGACGCGTCATCAGGCGCAGAAGAATCATCCACTTGAGACGGCACCTTAGACCAAGGCGTCGTGTGATCATCAAGCGAAGAATCCTCAGACGACCTAGAAGGCGAGTGATCATCAGGCGACGAATCGTGGTCATCAAGCGACACCGAAAGCCAAGACGTGTCATCAGGCGCAGAAGAATCATCCACTTGAGACGGCACCTTAGACCAAGGCGTCGTGTAATCATCAGGCAAAGAATCCTCAGACGACCCAGAAGGCGAGTGATCATCAGGCGACGAATCGTGGTCATCAAGCGACACCGAAGGCCAAGACGTGTCATCAGGCGCAGAAGAATCATCCACTTGAGACGGCACCTTAGACCAAGGCGTCGTGTGATCATCAGGCGAAGAATCCTCAGACGACCCAGAAGGCGAGTGATCATTAGGCGACGAATCGTGGTCATCAAGCGACACCGAAGGCCAAGACGCGTCATCAGGCGCAGAAGAATCATCCACTTGAGACGGCACCTTAGACCAAGGCGTCGTGTGATCATCAGGCGAAGAATCCTTAGACGACCAAGAAGGCGAGTGATCATCAGGCGACGAATCGTGGTCATCAAGCGACACCGAAGGCCAAGACGCGTCATCAGGCGCAGAAGAATCATCCACTTGAGACGGCACCTTAGACCAAGGCGTCGTGTGATCATCAGGCGAAGAATCCTCAGACGACCCAGAAGGCGAGTGATCATCAGGCGACGAATCGTGGTCATCAAGCGACACCGAAAGCCAAGACGCGTCATCAGGCGCAGAAGAATCATCCACTTGAGACGGCACCTTAGACCAAGGCGTCGTGTGATCATCAGGCGAAGAATCCTCAGACGACCCAGAAGGCGAGTGATCATCAGGCGACGAATCGTGGTCATCAAGCGACACCGAAGGCCAAGACGCGTCATCAGGCGCAAAAGAATCATCCACTTGAGACGGCACCTTAGACCAAGGCGTCGTGTGATCATCAGGCGAAGAATCCTCAGACGACCCAGAAGGCGTGTGATCATCAGGCGACGAATCGTGGTCATCAAGCGACACCGAAGGCCAAGACGCGTCATCAGGCGCAGAAGAATCATCCACTTGAGACGGCACCTTAGACCAAGGCGTCGTGTGATCATCAGGCGAAGAATCCTCAGACGACCCAGAAGGCGAGTGATCATCAGGCGACGAATCGTGGTCATCAAGCGACACCGAAGGCCAAGACGCGTCATCAGGCGCAAAAGAATCATCCACTTGAGACGGCACCTTAGACCAAGGCGTCGTGTGATCATCAGGCGAAGAATCCTCAGACGACCAAGAAGGCGAGTGATCATCAGGCGACGAATCATGGTCATCAAGCGACACCGAAGGCCAAGACGCGTCATCAGGCGCAGAAGAATCATTCACTTGAGACGGCACCTTAGACCAAGGCGTCGTGTGATCATCAGGCGAAGAATCCTCAGACGACCCAGAAGGCGAGTGATCATCAGGCGACGAATCGTGGTCATCAAGCGACACCGAAAGCCAAGACGCGTCATCAGGCGCAGAAGAATCATCCACTTGAGACGGCACCTTCGACCAAGGCGTCGTGTGATCATCAGGCGAAGAATCCTCAGACGACCCAGAAGGCGAGTGATCATCAGGCGACGAATCGTGGTCATCAAGCGACACCGAAGGCCAAGACGCGTCATTAGGCGGAAAAGAATCATCCACTTGAGACGGCACCTTAGACCAAGGCGTCGTGTGATCATCAGGCGAAGAATCCTCAGACGACCCAGAAGGCGAGTGATCATCAGGCGAAGAATCGTGGTCATCAAGCGACACCGAAGGCCGAGACGCGTCATCAGGCGCAGAAGAATCATCCACTTGAGACGGCACCTTAGACCAAGGCGTCGTGTGATCATCAGGCGAAGAATCCTCAGACGACCCAGAAGGCGAGTGATCATCAGGCGACAAATCGTGGTCATCAAGCGACACCGAAGGCCAAGACGCGTCATCAGGCGCAAAAGAATCATCCACTTGAGACGGCACCTTAGACCAAGGCGTCGTGTGATCATCAGGCGAAGAATCCTCAGACGACCCAGAAGGCTTGTGATCATCAGGCGACGAATCGTGGTCATCAAGCGACACCGAAGGCCAAGACGCGTCATCAGGCGCAGAAGAATCATCCACTTGAGACGGCACCTTAGACCAAGGAGTCGTGTGATCATCAGGCGAAGAATCCTCAGACGACCCAGAAGGCGAGTGATCATCAGGCGACGAATCGTGGTCATCAAGCGACACCGAAAGCCAAGACGCGTCATCAGGCGCAGAAGAATCATCCACTTGAGACGGCACCTTCGACCAAGGCGTCGTGTGATCATCAGGCGAAGAATCCTCAGACGACCCAGAAGGCGAGTGATCATCAGGCGAGGAATCGTGGTCATCAAGCGCCACCGAAGGCCAAGACGCGTCATCAGGCGCAGAAGAATCATCCACTTGAGACGGCACCTTAGACCGAGGCGTCGTGTGATCATCAGGCGAAGAATCCTCAGACGACCCAGAAGGCGAGTAATCATCAGGCGACGAATCGTGGTCATCAAGCGACACCGAAGGCCAAGACGCGTCATCAGGCGCAGAAGAATCATCCACTTGAGACGGCACCTTAGACCAAGGCGTCGTGTGATCATCAGGCGAAGAATCCTCAGACGACCCAGAAGGCGAGTGATCATCAGGCGACGAATCGTGGTCATCAAGCGACACCGAAAGCCAAGACGCGTCATCAGGCGCAGAAGAATCATCCACTTGAGACGGCACCTTAGACCAAGGCGTCGTGTGATCATCAAGCGAAGAATCCTCAGACGACCTAGAAGGCGAGTGATCATCAGGCGACGAATCGTGGTCATCAAGCGACACCGAAAGCCAAGACGTGTCATCAGGCGCAGAAGAATCATCCACTTGAGACGGCACCTTAGACCAAGGCGTCGTGTGATCATCAGGCAAAGAATCCTCAGACGACCCAGAAGGCGAGTGATCATCAGGCGACGAATCGTGGTCATCAAGCGACACCGAAGGCCAAGACGTGTCATCAGGCGCAGAAGAATCATCCACTTGAGACGGCACCTTAGACCAAGGCGTCGTGTGATCATCAGGCGAAGAATCCTCAGACGACCCAGAAGGCGAGTGATCATCAGGCGACGAATCGTGGTCATCAAGCGACACCGAAAGCCAAGACGCGTCATCAGGCGCAGAAGAATCATCCACTTGAGACGGCACCTTAGACCAAGGCGTCGTGTGATCATCAGGCGAAGAATCCTCAGACGACCCAGAAGGCGAGTGATCATCAGGCGACGAAACGTGGTCATCAAGCGACACCGAAGGCCAAGACGCGTCATCAGGCGCAGAAGAATCATCCACTTGAGACGGCACCTTAGACCAAGGCGTCGTGTGATCATCAGGCGAAGAATCCTCAGACGACCCAGAAGGCGAGTGATCATCAGGCGAGGAATCGTGGTCATCAAGCGCCACCGAAGGCCAAGACGCGTCATCAGGCGCAGAAGAATCATCCACTTGAGACGGCACCTTAGACCGAGGCGTCGTGTGATCATCAGGCGAAGAATCCTCAGACGACCCAGAAGGCGAGTGATCATCAGGCGACGAATCGTGGTCATCAAGCGACACCGAAGGCCAAGACGCGTCATCAGGCGCAGAAGAATCATCCACTTGAGACGGCACCTTAGACCAAGGCGTCGTGTGATCATCAGGCGAAGAATCCTCAGACGACCCAGAAGGCGAGTGATCATCAGGCGACGAATCGTGGTCATCAAGCGACACCGAAAGCCAAGACGCGTCATCAGGCGCAGAAGAATCATCCACTTGAGACGGCACCTTAGACCAAGGCGTCGTGTGATCATCAAGCGAAGAATCCTCAGACGACCTAGAAGGCGAGTGATCATCAGGCGACGAATCGTGGTCATCAAGCGACACCGAAAGCCAAGACGTGTCATCAGGCGCAGAAGAATCATCCACTTGAGACGGCACCTTAGACCAAGGCGTCGTGTGATCATCAGGCAAAGAATCCTCAGACGACCCAGAAGGCGAGTGATCATCAGGCGACGAATCGTGGTCATCAAGCGACACCGAAGGCCAAGACGTGTCATCAGGCGCAGAAGAATCATCCACTTGAGACGGCACCTTAGACCAAGGCGTCGTGTGATCATCAGGCGAAGAATCCTCAGACGACCCAGAAGGCGAGTGATCATCAGGCGACGAATCGTGGTCATCAAGCGACACCGAAAGCCAAGACGCGTCATCAGGCGCAGAAGAATCATCCACTTGAGACGGCACCTTAGACCAAGGCGTCGTGTGATCATCAGGCGAAGAATCCTCAGACGACCCAGAAGGCGAGTGATCATCAGGCGACGAATCGTGGTCATCAAGCGACACCGAAGGCCAAGACGCGTCATCAGGCGCAGAAGAATCATCCACTTGAGACGGCACCTTAGACCAAGGCGTCGTGTGATCATCAGGCGAAGAATCCTCAGACGAAGCAGAAGGCGAGTGATCATCAGGCGACGAATCGTGGTCATCAAGCGACACCGAAGGCCAAGACGCGTCATCAGGCGCAGAAGAATCATCCACTTGAGACGGCACCTTAGACCAAGGCGTCGTGTGATCATCAGGCGAAGAATCCTCAGACGACCCAGAAGGCGAGTGATCATCAGGCGACGAATCGTGGTCATCAAGCGACACCGAAAGCCAAGACGCGTCATCAGGCGCAGAAGAATCATCCACTTGAGACGGCACCTTAGACCAAGGCGTCGTGTGATCATCAAGCGAAGAATCCTCAGACGACCTAGAAGGCGAGTGATCATCAGGCGACGAATCGTGGTCATCAAGCGACACCGAAAGCCAAGACATGTCATCAGGCGCAGAAGAATCATCCACTTGAGACGGCACCTTAGACCAAGGCGTCGTGTGATCATCAGGCAAAGAATCCTCAGACGACCCAGAAGGCGAGTGATCATCAGGCGACGAATCGTGGTCATCAAGCGACACCGAAGGCCAAGACGTGTCATCAGGCGCAGAAGAATCATCCACTTGAAACGGCACCTTAGACCAAGGCGTCGTGTGATCATCAGGCGAAGAATCCTCAGACGACCCAGAAGGCGAGTGATCATCAGGCGACGAATCGTGGTCATCAAGCGACACCGAAAGCCAAGACGCGTCATCAGGCGCAGAAGAATCATCCACTTGAGACGGCACCTTAGACCAAGGCGTCGTGTGATCATCAGGCGAAGAATCCTCAGACGACCCAGAAGGCGAGTGATCATCAGGCGACGAATCGTGGTCATCAAGCGACACCGAAGGCCAAGACGCGTCATCAGGCGCAAAAGAATCATACACTTGAGACGGCACCTTAGACCAAGGCGTCGTGTGATCATCAGGCAAAGAATCCTCAGACGACCCAGAAGGCGAGTGATCATCAGGCGACGAATCGTGGTCATCAAGCGACACCGAAGGCCAAGACGCGTCATCAGGCGCAGAAGAATCATCCACTTGAGACGGCACCTTAGACCAAGGCGTCGTGTGATCATCAGGCGAAGAATCCTCAGACGACCCAGAAGGCGAGTGATCATTAGGCGACGAATCGTGGTCATCAAGCGACACCGAAGGCCAAGACGCGTCATCAGGCGCAGAAGAATCATCCACTTGAGACGGCACCTTAGACCAAGGCGTCGTGTGATCATCAGGCGAAGAATCGTCAGACGACCCAGAAGGCGAGTGATCATCAGGCGACGAATCATGGTCATCAAGCGACACCGAAGGCCAAGACGCGTCATCAGGCGCAAAAGAATCATCCACTTGAGACGGCACCTTAGACCAAGGCGTCGTGTGATCATCAGGCGAAGAATCCTCAGACGACCCAGAAGGCGAGTGATCATCAGGCGACGAATCGTGGTCATCAAGCGACACCGAAAGCCAAGACGCGTCATCAGGCGCAGAAGAATCATCCACTTGAGACGGCACCTTAGACCAAGGCGTCGTGTGATCATCAAGCGAAGAATCCTCAGACGACCTAGAAGGCGAGTGATCATCAGGCGACGAATCGTGGTCATCAAGCGACACCGAAAGCCAAGACGTGTCATCAGGCGCAGAAGAATCATCCACTTGAGACGGCACCTTAGACCAAGGCGTCGTGTGATCATCAGGCAAAGAATCCTCAGACGACCCAGAAGGCGAGTGATCATCAGGCGACGAATCGTGGTCATCAAGCGACACCGAAGGCCAAGACGTGTCATCAGGCGCAGAAGAATCATCCACTTGAGACGGCACCTTAGACCAAGGCGTCGTGTGATCATCAGGCGAAGAATCCTCAGACGACCCAGAAGGCGAGTGATCATCAGGCGACGAATCGTGGTCATCAAGCGACACCGAAAGCCAAGACGCGTCATCAGGCGCAGAAGAATCATCCACTTGAGACGGCACCTTAGACCAAGGCGTCGTGTGATCATCAGGCGAAGAATCCTCAGACGACCCAGAAGGCGAGTGATCATCAGGCGACGAATCGTGGTCATCAAGCGACACCGAAGGCCAAGACGCGTCATCAGGCGCAGAAGAATCATCCACTTGAGACGGCACCTTAGACCAAGGCGTCGTGTGATCATCAGGCG
The DNA here is from genome assembly GCA_932294295.1 of Alitta virens. NCBI lineage: Eukaryota > Metazoa > Annelida > Polychaeta > Phyllodocida > Nereididae > Alitta > Alitta virens. Next base: position 37,543,610 of record OW028578.1, read on the forward strand.
AAGAATCCTCAGACGAAGCAGAAGGCGAGTGATCATCAGGCGACGAATCGTGGTCATCAAGCGACACCGAAGGCCAAGACGCGTCATCAGGCGCAGAAGAATCATCCACTTGAGACGGCACCTTAGACCAAGGCGTCGTGTGATCATCAGGCGAAGAATCCTCAGACGACCCAGAAGGCGAGTGATCATTAGGCGACGAATCGTGGTCATCAAGCGACACCGAAGGCCAAGACGCGTCATCAGGCGCAGAAGAATCATCCACTTGAGACGGCACCTTAGACCAAGGCGTCGTGTGATCATCAGGCGAAGAATCCTTAGACGACCAAGAAGGCGAGTGATCATCAGGCGACGAATCATGGTCATCAAGCGACACCGAAGGCCAAGACGCGTCATCAGGCGCAAAAGAATCATCCACTTGAGACGGCACCTTAGACCAAGGCGTCGTGTGATCATCAGGCGAAGAATCCTCAGACGACCCAGAAGGCGAGTGATCATCAGGCGACGAATCGTGGTCATCAAGCGACACCGAAAGCCAAGACGCGTCATCAGGCGCAGAAGAATCATCCACTTGAGACGGCACCTTAGACCAAGGCGTCGTGTGATCATCAGGCGAAGAATCCTCAGACGACCCAGAAGGCGAGTGATCATCAGGCGACGAATCGTGGTCATCAAGCGACACCGAAGGCCAAGACGCGTCATCAGGCGCAAAAGAATCATCCACTTGAGACGGCACCTTAGACCAAGGCGTCGTGTGATCATCAGGCGAAGAATCCTCAGACGACCCAGAAGGCGAGTGATCATCAGGCGACGAATCGTGGTCATCAAGCGACACCGAAGGCCAAGACGCGTCATCAGGCGCAAAAGAATCATCGACTTGAGACGGCACCTTAGACCAAGGCGTCGTGTGATCATCAGGCGAAGAATCCTCAGACGACCAAGAAGGCGAGTGATCATCAGGCGACGAATCATGGTCATCAAGCGACACCGAAGGCCAAGACGCGTCATCAGGCGCAGAAGAATCATCCACTTGAGACGGCACCTTAGACCAAGGCGTCGTGTGATCATCAGGCGAAGAATCCTCAGACGACCCAGAAGGCGAGTGATCATCAGGCGACGAATGGTGGTCATCAAGCGACACCGAAAGCCAAGACGCGTCATCAGGCGCAGAAGAATCATCCACTTGAGACGGCACCTTCGACCAAGGCGTCGTGTGATCATCAGGCGAAGAATCCTCAGACGACCCAGAAGGCGAGTGATCATCAGGCGACGAATCGTGGTCATCAAGCGACACCGAAGGCCAAGACGCGTCATTAGGCGGAAAAGAATCATCCACTTGAGACAGCACCTTAGACCAAGGCGTCGTGTGATCATCAGGCAAAGAATCCTCAGACGACCCAGAAGGCGAGTGATCATCAGGCGACGAATCGTGGTCATCAAGCGACACCGAAGGCCAAGACGTGTCATCAGGCGCAGAAGAATCATCCACTTGAAACGGCACCTTAGACCAAGGCGTCGTGTGATCATCAGGCGAAGAATCCTCAGACGACCCAGAAGGCGAGTGATCATCAGGCGACGAATCGTGGTCATCAAGCGACACCGAAAGCCAAGAAGCGTCATCAGGCGCAGAAGAATCATCCACTTGAGACGGCACCTTAGACCAAGGCGTCGTGTGATCATCAGGCGAAGAATCCTCAGACGACCCAGAAGGCGAGTGATCATCAGGCGACGAATCGTGGTCATCAAGCGACACCGAAGGCCAAGACGCGTCATCAGGCGCAAAAGAATCATCCACTTGAGACGGCACCTTAGACCAAGGCGTCGTGTGATCATCAGGCGAAGAATCCTCAGACGACCCAGAAGGCGAGTGATCATCAGGCGACGAATCGTGGTCATCAAGCGACACCGAAGGCCAAGACGCGTCATCAGGCGCAGAAGAATCATCCACTTGAGACGGCACCTTGGACCAAGGCGTCGTGTGATCATCAGGCGAAGAATCCTCAGACGACCCAGAAGGCGAGTGATCATTAGGCGACGAATCGTGGTCATCAAGCGACACCGAAGGCCAAGACGCGTCATCAGGCGCAGAAGAATCATCCACTTGAGACGGCACCTTAGACCAAGGCGTCGTGTGATCATCAGGCGAAGAATCCTTAGACGACCAAGAAGGCGAGTGATCATCAGGCGACGAATCATGGTCATCAAGCGACACCGAAGGCCAAGACGCGTCATCAGGCGCAAAAGAATCATCCACTTGAGACGGCACCTTAGACCAAGGCGTCGTGTGATCATCAGGCGAAAAATCCTCAGAAGACCCAGAAGGCGAGTGATCATCAGGCGACGAATCGTGGTCATCAAGCGACACCGAAAGCCAAGACGCGTCATCAGGCGCAGAAGAATCATCCACTTGAGACGGCACCTTAGACCAAGGCGTCGTGTGATCATCAGGCGAAGAATCCTCAGACGACCCAGAAGGCGAGTGATCATCAGGCGACGAATCGTGGTCATCAAGCGACACCGAAGGCCAAGACGCGTCATCAGGCGCAAAAGAATCATCCACTTGAGACGGCTCCTTAGACCAAGGCGTCGTGTGATCATCAGGCGAAGAATCCTCAGACGACCCAGAAGGCGTGTGATCATCAGGCGACGAATCGTGGTCATCAAGCGACACCGAAGGCCAAGACGTGTCATCAGGCGCAGAAGAATCATCCACTTGAGACGGCACCTTAGACCAAGGCGTCGTGTGATCATCAGGCGAAGAATCCTCAGACGACCCAGAAGGCGAGTGATCATCAGGCGACGAATCGTGGTCATCAAGCGACACCGAAGGCCAAGACGCGTCATCAGGCGCAAAAGAATCATCCACTTGAGACGGCACCTTAGACCAAGGCGTCGTGTGATCATCAGGCGAAGAATCCTCAGACGACCAAGAAGGCGAGTGATCATCAGGCGACGAATCATGGTCATCAAGCGACACCGAAGGCCAAGACGCGTCATCAGGCGCAGAAGAATCATCCACTTGAGACGGCACCTTAGACCAAGGCGTCGTGTGATCATCAGGGGAAGAATCCTCAGACGACCCAGAAGGCGAGTGATCATCAGGCGACGAATCGTGGTCATCAAGCGACACCGAAAGCCAAGACGCGTCATCAGGCGCAGAAGAATCATCCACTTGAGACGGCACCTTCGACCAAGGCGTCGTGTGATCATCAGGCGAAGAATCCTCAGACGACCCAGAAGGCGAGTGATCATCAGGCGACGAATCGTGGTCATCAAGCGACACCGAAGGCCAAGACGCGTCATTAGGCGGAAAAGAATCATCCACTTGAGACGGCACCTTAGACCAAGGCGTCGTGTGATCATCAGGCGAAGAATCCTCAGACGACCCAGAAGGCGAGTGATCATCAGGCGAAGAATCGTGGTCATCAAGCGACACCGAAGGCCAAGACGCGTCATCAGGCGCAGAAGAATCATCCACTTGAGACGGCACCTTAGACCAAGGCGTCGTGTGATCATCAGGCGAAGAATCCTCAGACGACCCAGAAGGCGAGTGATCATCAGGCGACGAATCGTGGTCATCAAGCGACACCGAAGGCCAAGACGCGTCATCAGGCGCAAAAGAATCATCCACTTGAGAGGGCACCTTAGACCAAGGCGTCGTGTGATCATCAGGCGAAGAATCCTCAGACGACCCAGAAGGCTTGTGATCATCAGGCGACGAATCGTGGTCATCAAGCGACACCGAAGGCCAAGACGCGTCATCAGGCGCAGAAGAATCATCCACTTGAGACGGCACCTTAGACCAAGGCGTCGTGTGATCATCAGGCGAAGAATCCTCAGACGACCCAGAAGGCGAGTGATCATCAGGCGACGAATCGTGGTCATCAAGCGACACCGAAGGCCAAGACGCGTCATCAGGCGCAAAAGAATCATCCATTTGAGACGGCACCTTAGACCAAGGCGTCGTGTGATCATGAGGCGAAGAATCCTCAGACGACCAAGAAGGCGAGTGATCATCAGGCGACGAATCATGGTCATCAAGCGACACCGAAGGCCAAGACGCGTCATCAGGCGCAGAAGAATCATCCACTTGAGACGGCACCTTAGACCAAGGCGTCGTGTGATCATCAGGCGAAGAATCCTCAGACGACCCAGAAGGCGAGTGATCATCAGGCGACGAATCATGGTCATCAAGCGACACCGAAGGCCAAGACGCGTCATCAGGCGCAGAAGAATCATCCACTTGAGACGGCACCTTAGACCAAGGAGTCGTGTGATCATCAGGCGAAGAATCCTCAGACGACCCAGAAGGCGAGTGATCATCAGGCGACGAATCGTGGTCATCAAGCGACACCGAAGGCCAAGACGCGTCATCAGGCGCAAAAGAATCATCCACTTGAGACGGCACCTTAGACCAAGGCGTCGTGTGATCATCAGGCGAAGAATCCTCAGACGACCCAGAAGGCGAGTGATCATTAGGCGACGAATCCTGGTCATCAAGCGACACCGAAGGCCAAGACGCGTCATCAGGCGCAGAAGAATCATCCACTTGAGACGGCACCTTAGACCAAGGCGTCGTGTGATCATCAGGCGAAGAATCCTTAGACGACCAAGAAGGCGAGTGATCATCAGGCGACGAATCATGGTCATCAAGCGACACCGAAGGCCAAGACGCGTCATCAGGCGCAAAAGAATCATACACTTGAGACGGCACCTTAGACCAAGGCGTCGTGTGATCATCAGGCGAAGAATCCTCAGACGACCCAGAAGGCGAGTGATCATCAGGCGACGAATCATGGTCATCAAGCGACACCGAAGGCCAAGACGCGTCATCAGGCGCAAAAGAATCATCCACTTGAGACGGCACCTTAGACCAAGGCGTCGTGTGATCATCAGGCGAAGAATCCTCAGACAACCCAGAAGGCGAGTGATCATCAGGCGACGAATCGTGGTCATCAAGCGACACCGAAAGCCAAGACGCGTCATCAGGCGCAGAAGAATCATCCACTTGAGACGGCACCTTAGACCAAGGCGTCGTGTGATCATCAGGCGAAGAATCCTCAGACGACCCAGAAGGCGAGTGATCATTAGGCGACGAATCCTGGTCATCAAGCGACACCGAAGGCCAAGACGCGTCATCAGGCGCAGAAGAATCATCCACTTGAGACGGCACCTTAGACCAAGGCGTCGTGTGATCATCAGGCGAAGAATCCTTAGACGACCAAGAAGGCGAGTGATCATCAGGCGACGAATCATGGTCATCAAGCGACACCGAAGGCCAAGACGCGTCATCAGGCGCAAAAGAATCATACACTTGAGACGGCACCTTAGACCAAGGCGTCGTGTGATCATCAGGCGAAGAATCCTCAGACGACCCAGAAGGCGAGTGATCATCAGGCGACGAATCGTGGTCATCAAGCGACACCGAAGGCCAAGACGCGTCATCAGGCGCAAAAGAATCATCCATTTGAGACGGCACCTTAGACCAAGGCGTCGTGTGATCATGAGGCGAAGAATCCTCAGACGACCAAGAAGGCGAGTGATCATCAGGCGACGAATCATGGTCATCAAGCGACACCGAAGGCCAAGACGCGTCATCAGGCGCAGAAGAATCATCCACTTGAGACGGCACCTTAGACCAAGGCGTCGTGTGATCATCAGGCGAAGAATCCTCAGACGACCCAGAAGGCGAGTGATCATCAGGCGACGAATCATGGTCATCAAGCGACACCGAAGGCCAAGACGCGTCATCAGGCGCAGAAGAATCATCCACTTGAGACGGCACCTTAGACCAAGGAGTCGTGTGATCATCAGGCGAAGAATCCTCAGACGACCCAGAAGGCGAGTGATCATCAGGCGACGAATCGTGGTCATCAAGCGACACCGAAGGCCAAGACGCGTCATCAGGCGCAAAAGAATCATCCACTTGAGACGGCACCTTAGACCAAGGCGTCGTGTGATCATCAGGCGAAGAATCCTCAGACGACCCAGAAGGCGAGTGATCATTAGGCGACGAATCCTGGTCATCAAGCGACACCGAAGGCCAAGACGCGTCATCAGGCGCAGAAGAATCATCCACTTGAGACGGCACCTTAGACCAAGGCGTCGTGTGATCATCAGGCGAAGAATCCTTAGACGACCAAGAAGGCGAGTGATCATCAGGCGACGAATCATGGTCATCAAGCGACACCGAAGGCCAAGACGCGTCATCAGGCGCAAAAGAATCATACACTTGAGACGGCACCTTAGACCAAGGCGTCGTGTGATCATCAGGCGAAGAATCCTCAGACGACCCAGAAGGCGAGTGATCATCAGGCGACGAATCATGGTCATCAAGCGACACCGAAGGCCAAGACGCGTCATCAGGCGCAAAAGAATCATCCACTTGAGACGGCACCTTAGACCAAGGCGTCGTGTGATCATCAGGCGAAGAATCCTCAGACGACCCAGAAGGCGAGTGATCATCAGGCGACGAATCGTGGTCATCAAGCGACACCGAAAGCCAAGACGCGTCATCAGGCGCAGAAGAATCATCCACTTGAGACGGCACCTTAGACCAAGGCGTCGTGTGATCATCAGGCGAAGAATCCTCAGACGACCCAGAAGGCGAGTGATCATTAGGCGACGAATCCTGGTCATCAAGCGACACCGAAGGCCAAGACGCGTCATCAGGCGCAGAAGAATCATCCACTTGAGACGGCACCTTAGACCAAGGCGTCGTGTGATCATCAGGCGAAGAATCCTTAGACGACCAAGAAGGCGAGTGATCATCAGGCGACGAATCATGGTCATCAAGCGACACCGAAGGCCAAGACGCGTCATCAGGCGCAAAAGAATCATACACTTGAGACGGCACCTTAGACCAAGGCGTCGTGTGATCATCAGGCGAAGAATCCTCAGACGACCCAGAAGGCGAGTGATCATCAGGCGACGAATCGTGGTCATCAAGCGACACCGAAGGCCAATACGCGTCATCAGGCGCAAAAGAATCATCCACTTGAGACGGCACCTTAGACCAAGGCGTCGTGTGATCATCAGGCGAAGAATCCTCAGACGACACAGAAGGCGAGTGATCATCAGGCGACGAATCGTGGTCATCAAGCGACACCGAAAGCCAAGACGCGTCATCAGGCGCAAAAGAATCATCCACTTGAGACGGCACCTTAGACCAAGGCGTCGTGTGATCATCAGGCGAAGAATCCTCAGACGACCCAGAAGGCGAGTGATCATCAGGCGACGAATCGTGGTCATCAAGCGACACCGAAGGCCAAGACGCGTCATCAGGCGCAAAAGAATCATCCACTTGAGACGGCACCTTAGACCAAGGCGTCGTGTGATCATCAGGCGAAGAATCCTCAGACGACCCAGAAGGCGAGTGATCATCAGGCGACGAATCGTGGTCATCAAGCGACACCGAAGGCCAATACGCGTCATCAGGCGCAAAAGAATCATCCACTTGAGACGGCACCTTAGACCAAGGCGTCGTGTGATCATCAGGCGAAGAATCCTCAGACGACCCAGAAGGCGAGTGATCATCAGGCGACGAATCGTGGTCATCAAGCGACACCGAAAGCCAAGACGCGTCATCAGGCGCAGAAGAATCATCCACTTGAGACGGCACCTTAGACCAAGGCGTCGTGTGATCATCAAGCGAAGAATCCTCAGACGACCTAGAAGGCGAGTGATCATCAGGCGACGAATCGTGGTCATCAAGCGACACCGAAAGCCAAGACATGTCATCAGGCGCAGAAGAATCATCCACTTGAGACGGCACCTTAGACCAAGGCGTCGTGTGATCATCAGGCAAAGAATCCTCAGACGACCCAGAAGGCGAGTGATCATCAGGCGACGAATCGTGGTCATCAAGCGACACCGAAGGCCAAGACGTGTCATCAGGCGCAGAAGAATCATCCACTTGAAACGGCACCTTAGACCAAGGCGTCGTGTGATCATCAGGCGAAGAATCCTCAGACGACCCAGAAGGCGAGTGATCATCAGGCGACGAATCGTGGTCATCAAGCGACACCGAAAGCCAAGACGCGTCATCAGGCGCAGAAGAATCATCCACTTGAGACGGCACCTTAGACCAAGGCGTCGTGTGATCATCAGGCGAAGAATCCTCAGACGACCCAGAAGGCGAGTGATCATCAGGCGACGAATCGTGGTCATCAAGCGACACCGAAGGCCAAGACGCGTCATCAGGCGCAAAAGAATCATACACTTGAGACGGCACCTTAGACCAAGGCGTCGTGTGATCATCAGGCAAAGAATCCTCAGACGACCCAGAAGGCGAGTGATCATCAGGCGACGAATCGTGGTCATCAAGCGACACCGAAGGCCAAGACGCGTCATCAGGCGCAGAAGAATCATCCACTTGAGACGGCACCTTAGACCAAGGCGTCGTGTGATCATCAGGCGAAGAATCCTCAGACGACCCAGAAGGCGAGTGATCATTAGGCGACGAATCGTGGTCATCAAGCGACACCGAAGGCCAAGACGCGTCATCAGGCGCAGAAGAATCATCCACTTGAGACGGCACCTTAGACCAAGGCGTCGTGTGATCATCAGGCGAAGAATCCTTAGACGACCAAGAAGGCGAGTGATCATCAGGCGACGAATCATGGTCATCAAGCGACACCGAAGGCCAAGACGCGTCATCAGGCGCAAAAGAATCATCCACTTGAGACGGCACCTTAGACCAAGGCGTCGTGTGATCATCAGGCGAAGAATCCTCAGACGACCCAGAAGGCGAGTGATCATCAGGCGACGAATCGTGGTCATCAAGCGACACCGAAAGCCAAGACGCGTCATCAGGCGCAGAAGAATCATCCACTTGAGACGGCACCTTAGACCAAGGCGTCGTGTGATCATCAAGCGAAGAATCCTCAGACGACCTAGAAGGCGAGTGATCATCAGGCGACGAATCGTGGTCATCAAGCGACACCGAAAGCCAAGACGTGTCATCAGGCGCAGAAGAATCATCCACTTGAGACGGCACCTTAGACCAAGGCGTCGTGTGATCATCAGGCAAAGAATCCTCAGACGACCCAGAAGGCGAGTGATCATCAGGCGACGAATCGTGGTCATCAAGCGACACCGAAGGCCAAGACGTGTCATCAGGCGCAGAAGAATCATCCACTTGAGACGGCACCTTAGACCAAGGCGTCGTGTGATCATCAGGCGAAGAATCCTCAGACGACCCAGAAGGCGAGTGATCATCAGGCGACAAATCGTGGTCATCAAGCGACACCGAAAGCCAAGACGCGTCATCAGGCGCAGAAGAATCATCCACTTGAGACGGCACCTTAGACCAAGGCGTCGTGTGATCATCAGGCGAAGAATCCTCAGACGACCCAGAAGGCGAGTGATCATCAGGCGACGAATCGTGGTCATCAAGCGACACCGAAGGCCAAGACGCGTCATCAGGCGCAGAAGAATCATCCACTTGAGACGGCACCTTAGACCAAGGCGTCGTGTGATCATCAGGCGAAGAATCCTCAGACGAAGCAGAAGGCGAGTGATCATCAGGCGACGAATCGTGGTCATCAAGCGACACCGAAGGCCAAGACGCGTCATCAGGCGCAGAAGAATCATCCACTTGAGACGGCACCTTAGACCAAGGCGTCGTGTGATCATCAGGCGAAGAATCCTCAGACGACCCAGAAGGCGAGTGATCATTAGGCGACGAATCGTGGTCATCAAGCGACACCGAAGGCCAAGACGCGTCATCAGGCGCAGAAGAATCATCCACTTGAGACGGCACCTTAGACCAAGGCGTCGTGTGATCATCAGGCGAAGAATCCTTAGACGACCAAGAAGGCGAGTGATCATCAGGCGACGAATCATGGTCATCAAGCGACACCGAAGGCCAAGACGCGTCATCAGGCGCAAAAGAATCATCCACTTGAGACGGCACCTTAGACCAAGGCGTCGTGTGATCATCAGGCGAAGAATCCTCAGACGACCCAGAAGGCGAGTGATCATCAGGCGACGAATCGTGGTCATCAAGCGACACCGAAAGCCAAGACGCGTCATCAGGCGCAGAAGAATCATCCACTTGAGACGGCACCTTAGACCAAGGCGTCGTGTGATCATCAGGCGAAGAATCCTCAGACGACCCAGAAGGCGAGTGATCATCAGGCGACGAATCGTGGTCATCAAGCGACACCGAAGGCCAAGACGCGTCATCAGGCGCAAAAGAATCATCCACTTGAGACGGCACCTTAGACCAAGGCGTCGTGTGATCATCAGGCGAAGAATCCTCAGACGACCCAGAAGGCGAGTGATCATCAGGCGACGAATCGTGGTCATCAAGCGACACCGAAGGCCAAGACGCGTCATCAGGCGCAAAAGAATCATCGACTTGAGACGGCACCTTAGACCAAGGCGTCGTGTGATCATCAGGCGAAGAATCCTCAGACGACCAAGAAGGCGAGTGATCATCAGGCGACGAATCATGGTCATCAAGCGACACCGAAGGCCAAGACGCGTCATCAGGCGCAGAAGAATCATCCACTTGAGACGGCACCTTAGACCAAGGCGTCGTGTGATCATCAGGCGAAGAATCCTCAGACGACCCAGAAGGCGAGTGATCATCAGGCGACGAATGGTGGTCATCAAGCGACACCGAAAGCCAAGACGCGTCATCAGGCGCAGAAGAATCATCCACTTGAGACGGCACCTTCGACCAAGGCGTCGTGTGATCATCAGGCGAAGAATCCTCAGACGACCCAGAAGGCGAGTGATCATCAGGCGACGAATCGTGGTCATCAAGCGACACCGAAGGCCAAGACGCGTCATTAGGCGGAAAAGAATCATCCACTTGAGACGGCACCTTAGACCAAGGCGTCGTGTGATCATCAGGCAAAGAATCCTCAGACGACCCAGAAGGCGAGTGATCATCAGGCGACGAATCGTGGTCATCAAGCGACACCGAAGGCCAAGACGTGTCATCAGGCGCAGAAGAATCATCCACTTGAAACGGCACCTTAGACCAAGGCGTCGTGTGATCATCAGGCGAAGAATCCTCAGACGACCCAGAAGGCGAGTGATCATCAGGCGACGAATCGTGGTCATCAAGCGACACCGAAAGCCAAGAAGCGTCATCAGGCGCAGAAGAATCATCCACTTGAGACGGCACCTTAGACCAAGGCGTCGTGTGATCATCAGGCGAAGAATCCTCAGACGACCCAGAAGGCGAGTGATCATCAGGCGACGAATCGTGGTCATCAAGCGACACCGAAGGCCAAGACGCGTCATCAGGCGCAAAAGAATCATCCACTTGAGACGGCACCTTAGACCAAGGCGTCGTGTGATCATCAGGCGAAGAATCCTCAGACGACCCAGAAGGCGAGTGATCATCAGGCGACGAATCGTGGTCATCAAGCGACACCGAAGGCCAAGACGCGTCATCAGGCGCAGAAGAATCATCCACTTGAGACGGCACCTTGGACCAAGGCGTCGTGTGATCATCAGGCGAAGAATCCTCAGACGACCCAGAAGGCGAGTGATCATTAGGCGACGAATCGTGGTCATCAAGCGACACCGAAGGCCAAGACGCGTCATCAGGCGCAGAAGAATCATCCACTTGAGACGGCACCTTAGACCAAGGCGTCGTGTGATCATCAGGCGAAGAATCCTTAGACGACCAAGAAGGCGAGTGATCATCAGGCGACGAATCATGGTCATCAAGCGACACCGAAGGCCAAGACGCGTCATCAGGCGCAAAAGAATCATCCACTTGAGACGGCACCTTAGACCAAGGCGTCGTGTGATCATCAGGCGAAGAATCCTCAGAAGACCCAGAAGGCGAGTGATCATCAGGCGACGAATCGTGGTCATCAAGCGACACCGAAAGCCAAGACGCGTCATCAGGCGCAGAAGAATCATCCACTTGAGACGGCACCTTAGACCAAGGCGTCGTGTGATCATCAGGCGAAGAATCCTCAGACGACCCAGAAGGCGAGTGATCATCAGGCGACGAATCGTGGTCATCAAGCGACACCGAAGGCCAAGACGCGTCATCAGGCGCAAAAGAATCATCCACTTGAGACGGCACCTTAGACCAAGGCGTCGTGTGATCATCAGGCGAAGAATCCTCAGACGACCCAGAAGGCGTGTGATCATCAGGCGACGAATCGTGGTCATCAAGCGACACCGAAGGCCAAGACGTGTCATCAGGCGCAGAAGAATCATCCACTTGAGACGGCACCTTAGACCAAGGCGTCGTGTGATCATCAGGCGAAGAATCCTCAGACGACCCAGAAGGCGAGTGATCATCAGGCGACGAATCGTGGTCATCAAGCGACACCGAAGGCCAAGACGCGTCATCAGGCGCAAAAGAATCATCCACTTGAGACGGCACCTTAGACCAAGGCGTCGTGTGATCATCAGGCGAAGAATCCTCAGACGACCAAGAAGGCGAGTGATCATCAGGCGACGAATCATGGTCATCAAGCGACACCGAAGGCCAAGACGCGTCATCAGGCGCAGAAGAATCATCCACTTGAGACGGCACCTTAGACCAAGGCGTCGTGTGATCATCAGGGGAAGAATCCTCAGACGACCCAGAAGGCGAGTGATCATCAGGCGACGAATCGTGGTCATCAAGCGACACCGAAAGCCAAGACGCGTCATCAGGCGCAGAAGAATCATCCACTTGAGACGGCACCTTCGACCAAGGCGTCGTGTGATCATCAGGCGAAGAATCCTCAGACGACCCAGAAGGCGAGTGATCATCAGGCGACGAATCGTGGTCATCAAGCGACACCGAAGGCCAAGACGCGTCATTAGGCGGAAAAGAATCATCCACTTGAGACGGCACCTTAGACCAAGGCGTCGTGTGATCATCAGGCGAAGAATCCTCAGACGACCCAGAAGGCGAGTGATCATCAGGCGAAGAATCGTGGTCATCAAGCGACACCGAAGGCCAAGACGCGTCATCAGGCGCAGAAGAATCATCCACTTGAGACGGCACCTTAGACCAAGGCGTCGTGTGATCATCAGGCGAAGAATCCTCAGACGACCCAGAAGGCGAGTGATCATCAGGCGACGAATCGTGGTCATCAAGCGACACCAAAGGCCAAGACGCGTCATCAGGCGCAAAAGAATCATCCACTTGAGAGGGCACCTTAGACCAAGGCGTCGTGTGATCATCAGGCGAAGAATCCTCAGACGACCCAGAAGGCTTGTGATCATCAGGCGACGAATCGTGGTCATCAAGCGACACCGAAGGCCAAGACGCGTCATCAGGCGCAGAAGAATCATCCACTTGAGACGGCACCTTAGACCAAGGCGTCGTGTGATCATCAGGCGAAGAATCCTCAGACGACCCAGAAGGCGAGTGATCATCAGGCGACGAATCGTGGTCATCAAGCGACACCGAAGGCCAAGACGCGTCATCAGGCGCAAAAGAATCATCCATTTGAGACGGCACCTTAGACCAAGGCGTCGTGTGATCATGAGGCGAAGAATCCTCAGACGACCAAGAAGGCGAGTGATCATCAGGCGACGAATCATGGTCATCAAGCGACACCGAAGGCCAAGACGCGTCATCAGGCGCAGAAGAATCATCCACTTGAGACGGCACCTTAGACCAAGGCGTCGTGTGATCATCAGGCGAAGAATCCTCAGACGACCCAGAAGGCGAGTGATCATCAGGCGACGAATCATGGTCATCAAGCGACACCGAAGGCCAAGACGCGTCATCAGGCGCAGAAGAATCATCCACTTGAGACGGCACCTTAGACCAAGGAGTCGTGTGATCATCAGGCGAAGAATCCTCAGACGACCCAGAAGGCGAGTGATCATCAGGCGACGAATCGTGGTCATCAAGCGACACCGAAGGCCAAGACGCGTCATCAGGCGCAAAAGAATCATCCACTTGAGACGGCACCTTAGACCAAGGCGTCGTGTGATCATCAGGCGAAGAATCCTCAGACGACCCAGAAGGCGAGTGATCATTAGGCGACGAATCCTGGTCATCAAGCGACACCGAAGGCCAAGACGCGTCATCAGGCGCAGAAGAATCATCCACTTGAGACGGCACCTTAGACCAAGGCGTCGTGTGATCATCAGGCGAAGAATCCTTAGACGACCAAGAAGGCGAGTGATCATCAGGCGACGAATCATGGTCATCAAGCGACACCGAAGGCCAAGACGCGTCATCAGGCGCAAAAGAATCATACACTTGAGACGGCACCTTAGACCAAGGCGTCGTGTGATCATCAGGCGAAGAATCCTCAGACGACCCAGAAGGCGAGTGATCATCAGGCGACGAATCATGGTCATCAAGCGACACCGAAGGCCAAGACGCGTCATCAGGCGCAAAAGAATCATCCACTTGAGACGGCACCTTAGACCAAGGCGTCGTGTGATCATCAGGCGAAGAATCCTCAGACGACCCAGAAGGCGAGTGATCATCAGGCGACGAATCGTGGTCATCAAGCGACACCGAAAGCCAAGACGCGTCATCAGGCGCAGAAGAATCATCCACTTGAGACGGCACCTTAGACCAAGGCGTCGTGTGATCATCAGGCGAAGAATCCTCAGACGACCCAGAAGGCGAGTGATCATTAGGCGACGAATCCTGGTCATCAAGCGACACCGAAGGCCAAGACGCGTCATCAGGCGCAGAAGAATCATCCACTTGAGACGGCACCTTAGACCAAGGCGTCGTGTGATCATCAGGCGAAGAATCCTTAGACGACCAAGAAGGCGAGTGATCATCAGGCGACGAATCATGGTCATCAAGCGACACCGAAGGCCAAGACGCGTCATCAGGCGCAAAAGAATCATACACTTGAGACGGCACCTTAGACCAAGGCGTCGTGTGATCATCAGGCGAAGAATCCTCAGACGACCCAGAAGGCGAGTGATCATCAGGCGACGAATCGTGGTCATCAAGCGACACCGAAGGCCAATACGCGTCATCAGGCGCAAAAGAATCATCCACTTGAGACGGCACCTTAGACCAAGGCGTCGTGTGATCATCAGGCGAAGAATCCTCAGACGACACAGAAGGCGAGTGATCATCAGGCGACGAATCGTGGTCATCAAGCGACACCGAAAGTTAAGACGCGTCATCAGGCGCAAAAGAATCATCCACTTGAGACGGCACCTTAGACCAAGGCGTCGTGTGATCATCAGGCGAAGAATCCTCAGACGACCCAGAAGGCGAGTGATCATCAGGCGACGAATCGTGGTCATCAAGCGACACCGAAGGCCAAGACGCGTCATCAGGCGCAAAAGAATCATCCACTTGAGACGGCACCTTAGACCAAGGCGTCGTGTGATCATCAGGCGAAGAATCCTCAGACGACCCAGAAGGCGAGTGATCATCAGGCGACGAATCGTGGTCATCAAGCGACACCGAAGGCCAATACGCGTCATCAGGCGCAAAAGAATCATCCACTTGAGACGGCACCTTAGACCAAGGCGTCGTGTGATCATCAGGCGAAGAATCCTCAGACGACCCAGAAGGCGAGTGATCATCAGGCGACGAATCGTGGTCATCAAGCGACACCGAAAGCCAAGACGCGTCATCAGGCGCAAAAGAATCATCCACTTGAGACGGCACCTTAGACCAAGGCGTCGTGTGATCATCAGGCGAAGAATCCTCAGACGACCCAGAAGGCGAGTGATCATCAGGCGACGAATCGTGGTCATCAAGCGACACCAAAGGACAAGACGCGTCATCAGGCGCAAAAGAATCATCCACTTGAGAGGGCACCTTAGACCAAGGCGTCGTGTGATCATCAGGCGAAGAATCCTCAGACGACCCAGAAGGCGAGTGATCATCAGGCGACGAATCGTGGTCATCAAGCGACACCGAAGGCCAAGACGCGTCATCAGGCGCAGAAGAATCATCCACTTGAGACGGCACCTTAGACCAAGGCGTCGTGTGATCATCAGGCGAAGAATACTCAGACGACCCAGAAGGCGAGTGATCATCAGGCGAGGAATCGTGGTCATCAAGCAACACCGAAGGCCAAGACGCGTCATCAGGCGCAAAAGAATCATCCACTTGAGACGGCACCTGATACCAAGGCGTCGTGTGATCATCAGGCGAAGAATCCTCAGACGACCCAGAAGGCGAGTGATCATCAGGCGACGAATCGTGGTCATCAAGCGACACCGAAGGCCAAGACGCGTCATCAGGCGCAGAAGAATCATCCACTTGAGACGGCACCTTAGACCAAGGCGTCGTGTGATCATCAGGCGAAGAATCCTCAGACGACCCAGAAGGCGAGTGATCATCAGGCGACGAATCGTGGTCATCAAGCGACACCGAAGGCCAAGACGCGTCATCAGGCGCAGAAGAATCATCCACTTGAGACGGCACCTTAGACCAAGGCGTCGTGTGATCATCAGGCGAAGAATCCTCAGACGACCCAGAAGGCGAGTGATCATCAGGCGACGAATCGTGGTCATCAAGCGACACCGAAGGCCAAGACGCGTCATCAGGCGCAAAAGAATCATCCACTTGAGACAGCACCTTAGACCAAGGCGTCGTGTGATCATCAGGCGAAGAATCCTCAGACGACCCAGAAAGCGAGTGATCATCAGGCGACGAATCGTGGTCATCAAGCGACACCGAAGGCCAAGACGCGTCATCAGGCGCAGAAGAATCATCCACTTGAGACGGCACCTTAGACCAAGGCGTCGTGTGATCATCAGGCGAAGAATCCTCAGACGACCCAGAAGGCGAGTGATCATTAGGCGACGAATCGTGGTCATCAAGCGACACCGAAGGCCAAGACGCGTCATCAGGCGCAGAAGAATCATCCACTTGAGACGGCACCTTAGACCAAGGCGTCGTGTGATCATCAGGCGAAGAATCCTCAGACGACCCAGAAGGCGAGTGATCATCAGGCGACGAATCGTGGTCATCAAGCGACACCGAAGGCCAATACGCGTCATCAGGCGCAAAAGAATCATCCACTTGAGACGGCACCTTAGACCAAGGCGTCGTGTGATCATCAGGCGAAGAATCCTCAGACGACCCAGAAGGCGAGTGATCATCAGGCGACGAATCGTTGTCATCAAGCGACACCGAAAGCCAAGACGCGTCATCAGGCGCAAAAGAATCATCCACTTGAGACGGCACCTTAGACCAAGGCGTCGTGTGATCATCAGGCGAAGAATACTCAGACGACCCAGAAGGCGAGTGATCATCAGGCGACGAATCGTGGTCATCAAGCGACACCGAAGGCCAAGACGCGTCATCAGGCGCAAAAGAATCATCCACTTGAGACGGCACCTTAGACCAAGGCGTCGTGTGATCATCAGGCGAAGAATCCTCAGACGACCCAGAAGGCGAGTGATCATCAGGCGACGAATCGTGGTCATCAAGCGACACCGAAGGCCAATACGCGTCATCAGGCGCAAAAGAATCATCCACTTGAGACGGCACCTTAGACCAAGGCGTCGTGTGATCATCAGGCGAAGAATCCTCAGACGACCCAGAAGGCGAGTGATCATCAGGCGACGAATCGTGGTCATCAAGCGACACCGAAGGCCAAGACGCGTCATCAGGCGCAAAAGAATCATCCACTTGAGACGGCACCTTAGACCAAGGCGTCGTGTGATCATCAGGCGAAGAATCCTCAGACGACCCAGAAGGCGAGTGATCATCAGGCGACGAATCGTGGTCATCAAGCGACACCGAAGGCCAAGACGCGTCATCAGGCGCAAAAGAATCATCCACTTGAGACGGCACCTTAGACCAAGGCGTCGTGTGATCATCAGGCGAAGAATCCTCAGACGACCCAGAAGGCGAGTGATCATCAGGCGACGAATCGTGGTCATCAAGCGACACCGAAGGCCAAGACGCGTCATCAGGCGCAAAAGAATCATCCACTTGAGACGGCACCTTAGACCAAGGCGTCGTGTGATCATCAGGCGAAGAATCCTCAGACGACCCAGAAGGCGAGTGATCATCAGGCGACGAATCGTGGTCATCAAGCGACACCGAAGGCCAAGACGCGTCATCAGGCGCAAAAGAATCATCCACTTGAGACGGCACCTGATACCAAGGCGTCGTGTGATCATCAGGCGAAGAATCCTCAGACGACCCAGAAGGCGAGTGATCATCAGGCGACGAATCGTGGTCATCAAGCGACACCGAAGGCCAAGACGCGTCATCAGGCGCAGAAGAATCATCCACTTGAGACGGCACCTTAGACCAAGGCGTCGTGTGATCATCAGGCGAAGAATCCTCAGACGACCCAGAAGGCGAGTGATCATCAGGCGACGAATCGTGGTCATCAAGCGACACCGAAGGCCAAGACGCGTCATCAGGCGCAGAAGAATCATCCACTTGAGACGGCACCTTAGACCAAGGCGTCGTGTGATCATCAGGCGAAGAATCCTCAGACGACCCAGAAGGCGAGTGATCATCAGGCGACGAATCGTGGTCATCAAGCGACACCGAAGGCCAAGACGCGTCATCAGGCGCAAAAGAATCATCCACTTGAGACAGCACCTTAGACCAAGGCGTCGTGTGATCATCAGGCGAAGAATCCTCAGACGACCCAGAAAGCGAGTGATCATCAGGCGACGAATCGTGGTCATCAAGCGACACCGAAGGCCAAGACGCGTCATCAGGCGCAGAAGAATCATCCACTTGAGACGGCACCTTAGACCAAGGCGTCGTGTGATCATCAGGCGAAGAATCCTCAGACGACCCAGAAGGCGAGTGATCATTAGGCGACGAATCGTGGTCATCAAGCGACACCGAAGGCCAAGACGCGTCATCAGGCGCAGAAGAATCATCCACTTGAGACGGCACCTTAGACCAAGGCGTCGTGTGATCATCAGGCGAAGAATCCTCAGACGACCCAGAAGGCGAGTGATCATCAGGCGACGAATCGTGGTCATCAAGCGACACCGAAGGCCAATACGCGTCATCAGGCGCAAAAGAATCATCCACTTGAGACGGCACCTTAGACCAAGGCGTCGTGTGATCATCAGGCGAAGAATCCTCAGACGACCCAGAAGGCGAGTGATCATCAGGCGACGAATCGTTGTCATCAAGCGACACCGAAAGCCAAGACGCGTCATCAGGCGCAAAAGAATCATCCACTTGAGACGGCACCTTAGACCAAGGCGTCGTGTGATCATCAGGCGAAGAATACTCAGACGACCCAGAAGGCGAGTGATCATCAGGCGACGAATCGTGGTCATCAAGCGACACCGAAGGCCAAGACGCGTCATCAGGCGCAAAAGAATCATCCACTTGAGACGGCACCTTAGACCAAGGCGTCGTGTGATCATCAGGCGAAGAATCCTCAGACGACCCAGAAGGCGAGTGATCATCAGGCGACGAATCGTGGTCATCAAGCGACACCGAAGGCCAATACGCGTCATCAGGCGCAAAAGAATCATCCACTTGAGACGGCACCTTAGACCAAGGCGTCGTGTGATCATCAGGCGAAGAATCCTCAGACGACCCAGAAGGCGAGTGATCATCAGGCGACGAATCGTGGTCATCAAGCGACACCGAAGGCCAAGACGCGTCATCAGGCGCAAAAGAATCATCCACTTGAGACGGCACCTTAGACCAAGGCGTCGTGTGATCATCAGGCGAAGAATCCTCAGACGACCCAGAAGGCGAGTGATCATCAGGCGACGAATCGTGGTCATCAAGCGACACCGAAGGCCAAGACGCGTCATCAGGCGCAAAAGAATCATCCACTTGAGACGGCACCTTAGACCAAGGCGTCGTGTGATCATCAGGCGAAGAATCCTCAGACGACCCAGAAGGCGAGTGATCATCAGGCGACGAATCGTGGTCATCAAGCGACACCGAAGGCCAAGACGCGTCATCAGGCGCAAAAGAATCATCCACTTGAGACGGCACCTTAGACCAAGGCGTCGTGTGATCATCAGGCGAAGAATCCTCAGACGACCCAGAAGGCGAGTGATCATCAGGCGACGAATCGTGGTCATCAAGCGACACCGAAGGCCAAGACGCGTCATCAGGCGCAAAAGAATCATCCACTTGAGACGGCACCTTAGACCAAGGCGTCGTGTGATCATCAGGCGAAGAATCCTCAGACGACCCAGAAGGCGAGTGATCATCAGGCGACGAATCGTGGTCATCAAGCGACACCGAAGGACAAGACGCGTCATCAGGCGCAAAAGAATCATCCACTTGAGAGGGCACCTTAGACCAAGGCGTCGTGTGATCATCAGGCGAAGAATACTCAGACGACCCAGAAGGCGAGTGATCATCAGGCGACGAATCGTGGTCATCAAGCGACACCGAAGGCCAAGACGCGTCATCAGGCGCAGAAGAATCATCCACTTGAGACGGCACCTTAGACCAAGGCTTCGTGTGATCATCAGGCGAAGAATCCTCAGACGACCCAGAAGGCGAGTGATCATCAGGCGACGAATCGTGGTCATCAAGCGACACCGAAGGCCAAGACGCGTCATCAGGCGCAGAAGAATCATCCATTTGAGACGGCACCTTAGACCTAGGCGTCGTGTGATCATCAGGCGAAGAATCCTCAGACGACCCAGAAGGCGAGTGATCATCAGGCGACGAATCGTGGTCATCAAGCGACACCGAAGGCCAAGACGCGTCATCAGGCGCAGAAGAATCATCCACTTGAGACAGCACCTTAGACCAAGGCGTCGTGTGATCATCAGGCGAAGAATACTCAGACGACCCAGAAGGCGAGTGATCATCAGGCGACGAATCGTGGTCATCAAGCGACACCGAAGGCCAAGACGCGTCATCAGGCGCAAAAGAATCATCCACTTGAGACGGCACCTTAGACCAAGGCGTCGTGTGATCATCAGGCGAAGAATCCTCAGACGACCCAGAAGGCGAGTGATCATCAGGCGACGAATCGTGGTCATCAAGCGACACCGAAGGCCAATACGCGTCATCAGGCGCAAAAGAATCATCCACTTGAGACGGCACCTTAGACCAAGGCGTCGTGTGATCATCAGGCGAAGAATCCTCAGACGACCCAGAAGGCGAGTGATCATCAGGCGACGAATCGTGGTCATCAAGCGACACCGAAGGCCAAGACGCGTCATCAGGCGCAAAAGAATCATCCACTTGAGACGGCACCTTAGACCAAGGCGTCGTGTGATCATCAGGCGAAGAATCCTCAGACGACCCAGAAGGCGAGTGATCATCAGGCGACGAATCGTGGTCATCAAGCGACACCGAAGGCCAAGACGCGTCATCAGGCGCAAAAGAATCATCCACTTGAGACGGCACCTTAGACCAAGGCGTCGTGTGATCATCAGGCGAAGAATCCTCAGACGACCCAGAAGGCGAGTGATCATCAGGCGACGAATCGTGGTCATCAAGCGACACCGAAGGCCAAGACGCGTCATCAGGCGCAAAAGAATCATCCACTTGAGACGGCACCTTAGACCAAGGCGTCGTGTGATCATCAGGCGAAGAATCCTCAGACGACCCAGAAGGCGAGTGATCATCAGGCGACGAATCGTGGTCATCAAGCGACACCGAAGGCCAAGACGCGTCATCAGGCGCAAAAGAATCATCCACTTGAGACGGCACCTTAGACCAAGGCGTCGTGTGATCATCAGGCGAAGAATCCTCAGACGACCCAGAAGGCGAGTGATCATCAGGCGACGAATCGTGGTCATCAAGCGACACCGAAGGACAAGACGCGTCATCAGGCGCAAAAGAATCATCCACTTGAGAGGGCACCTTAGACCAAGGCGTCGTGTGATCATCAGGCGAAGAATACTCAGACGACCCAGAAGGCGAGTGATCATCAGGCGACGAATCGTGGTCATCAAGCGACACCGAAGGCCAAGACGCGTCATCAGGCGCAGAAGAATCATCCACTTGAGACGGCACCTTAGACCAAGGCTTCGTGTGATCATCAGGCGAAGAATCCTCAGACGACCCAGAAGGCGAGTGATCATCAGGCGACGAATCGTGGTCATCAAGCGACACCGAAGGCCAAGACGCGTCATCAGGCGCAGAAGAATCATCCATTTGAGACGGCACCTTAGACCTAGGCGTCGTGTGATCATCAGGCGAAGAATCCTCAGACGACCCAGAAGGCGAGTGATCATCAGGCGACGAATCGTGGTCATCAAGCGACACCGAAGGCCAAGACGCGTCATCAGGCGCAGAAGAATCATCCACTTGAGACAGCACCTTAAACCAAGGCGTCGTGTGATCATCAGGCGAAGAATCCTCAGACGACCCAGAAGGCGAATGATCATCAGGCGACGAATCGTGGTCATCAAGCGACACCGAAGGCCAAGACGCGTCATCAGGCGCAGAAGAATCATCCACTTGAGACGGCACCTTAGACCAAGGCGTCGTGTGATCATCAGGCGAAGAATCCTCAGACGACCCAGAAGGCGAATGATCATCAGGCGACGAATCGTGGTCATCAAGCGACACCGAAGGCCAAGACGCGTCATCAGGCGCAGAAGAATCATCCACTTGAGACGGCACCTTAGACCAAGGCGTCGTGTGATCATCAGGCGAAGAATACTCAGACGACCCAGAAGGCGAGTGATCATCAGGCGAGGAATCGTGGTCATCAAGCAACACCGAAGGCCAAGACGCGTCATCAGGCGCAGAAGAATCATCCACTTGAGACGGCACCTTAGACCAAGGCGTCGTGTGATCATCAGGCGAAGAATCCTCAGACGACCCAGAAGGCGAGTGATCATCAGGCGACGAATCGTGGTCATCAAGCGACACCGAAGGCCAAGACGCGTCATCAGGCGCAGAAGAATCATCCACTTGAGACGGCACCTTAGACCAAGGCGTCGTGTGATCATCAGGCGAAGAATCCTCCCACGACCCAGAAGGCGAGTGATTATTCCAAGGCCTCTTTCATACAAGGGAACTCATAACTTGTTTAGGTACTCTGGATCACATCCTCATCCAGGATATGTACCTGCTCAACAACTTGTATTTGTTGCATACCCTGTGTTTGGGCCCTACCCTCTTTTTGGCCTATTCCCGATGTACTTCACTCAGTTTGGACCATTCCATCCTAACGGCCCTCGATCACAACAACCATTTGGACCTTACCAACAGCAGTTCACTCAGTTCCCTCCCGGGTATGGACCCCGACCTGGTCAACCATTTGGCCCTGGACCATTCCCGGGATCTGGCCCATCCCCCTGGTATTACCAAATTCGTTGGTTTAGAAAGCAATGCTTGGCAATCAGAAATGGCAGAAGGAGACACAGTTGTTTGAAAGGCATAAGGAAACTCATGAAGCCTTACTCCACTCAGCCAAACTTCTTCCAAACCACATTCGGAGGTTCAACTTGCTCCTGTAAATGTAAACCACCTCATCACAGACATCACTGAATAAAAGGTAAGACTGCTTCTGCAATTGAATTCTTTTGTTATATTGTCATGAATTATAAAAAGCATTAATATGGTAGTACAACTCTAGTGTAATTGCTTTTACAGGTTATTCGGATTACAGAAAAGGCTATGGACAGGAATATGGCTCAACACTTTTAGACTAAATTCTACTCAGCGTATTTTTGGTTTCAATCATTTGTGTGGCAGTACATCTCCATATGTGAATAAACTGTTTCAAAGCATCACACCGTTGTACTTGTTATTTTTTTTAAATATGATACTTCTGACCCAGGTTGCAGTTTGAATTATAGAAATAAATTAAGTATAGAAGGCATAATATAAATTGTATGATTTAAGACATCGGGGTATGGGACATATGGATACACATACTTTTATAATACACATATATGGACAAAATGAGATGAAGATAGTGTACGGGCACTTGTACATATAGTCATTACAGTGCATGTAACTAGAAATTATACTTTAAAGCTATTATATTTAAAAAGCTGTGGTTGGGGCCACTTCATGTACATGCCACATTTATTTACAGAATACATGCAAGCCATGGCCATTTAAATTTTATGAGGTATCTTGCAATGCCTGATTGCTGATTCACATAATAATTTATACTTTGCTCAAGTCATTTTTAATCAATGTTAGGGCAAGGAAAGTACCACATTAGCATACATAATTGCCTATAATTGGCTTTGAACAAATGAGCTTCTGCACATGGGTGACCGAAAGTCAAAACAATATTTATCAGGCTGCAGAAGTTTCATCAGCATGCACTACTGGCAATACATGTATATATCATATCATAGTAGGATCCGTATTAAATGTTGTTTTTTGAGTCATAATTTATCCTAAAATGTTTTGAGCAGCACAAAATGGACAGAAATGTTACTGTCCATTATGGAAAAGCCTCATAATGTTGTTGCGGAAAAAACAGCTGATAATTAACTTAAGTTCATATTATGTGTGTGTGGTTAGCATGATGCCCTAAGACAAGTTACAGGGGTTTTGGTCTGCATTATACTCCCCGTTTAACAATTGTGGCTTCTTTGGTTGGACAGCTTAGACCAAAAAACGAGCGTCACTTCTGTGTTGGTTTACCGCTGGTCCGCATGGTCTGCATTATATGAGCGAAGCTTGCAGCGCCGAGCTTCGCTCACTTCCCGCAGAGAGGTGTCCCAAAAAGAGGCTACACAGTGGTGAGACCAAACTGGAAGTGTCCCAAAAACTATCAAAAAGTAATTCTACGGAAGATCAACCTAATATATAATTATATCGCTTTTTTTAACCAATGGACCAAAACGAGACTACGTCACGTCATCACATCATAACGTCATCGATTCAACAGTATTGCTGTCCATAAGTCCGTAATGGACACAGATCTAACTTAAAACTTGAAGAAATTGTCTAACTGTAACAATTCTAATGGTCCATAGAATAGTGTTTATGTGAAGGGGAACCCACCAGATATGACAAATCATCTTGAATCGATCACGCTAGTGCCAACCACTCCACATTGTCGCGATGAAGTTTTATCACACCAGGGGGCAGTTGTAAGCAATCGCAGCACCACTGGTGGCTGAAGGCACACACTACAGTTCCTTACTCATTTCGCCTCTAAAATCGTTATTAATTATCCGATTAGTAAAATTTAAAAACCTACATGGGGGTACAAAATCTTTGTTTGCTGAAAAGCAATCGGTGGCAACACACTCTTCTAGTTATATAATATATACCAAGTTCCATACATATGACATAGTTGTATTTGCCAATTTAACGCTATAACTTTCCATAATTTAAAACCGTTAAACAACACTGACATGCTACATGCTACACTACGGTTTTCTTAAATGCATGTGGTCGAGTCTAGGTTCTTATTATGTGATTTTAACCTCATGTAAAACATCATAATCTCACTAAGTAATCCACAAAAAAATACACAGTGAAAACATAACTAATGAAACAAATTACCTTGTCACAATAACATTACTAAATATTTACGAGTACTCAGTGTTTTGGCAAACCGTTCTTTATTTATGTTATCCTTACTGAAAACTAACAACTATTTTATCATCGTTTTTATCATCATATTACATATTTTTTATAATCATATTACATCTGCAAAATCTGTCAAAAATGGAATAATTATTTTTACCTGAATATTTTTTTTATATTATATTTGCACCAGTTGAGGTATCTAAATCAATCATTTCCACCAACATCATGAACCTGAAAAATTCCTTTGTCCAGAATTATGGCCTGAAAATGCCTTAGTTCGTTGGTGGCGAAAGGATAAAACCAATGAAAAAAATGGCGGTCATCAGAATTTGGCCGAATCTCAACTGAATTCAAGCAGGAATACTCAAGTTAATGATGAAACTCAAGAAACATCCTTGAAACAACTCAACTTCGAAAATCTTACGGATGACAATGATGGTATTGCGATAGACAAATCACCCTAAAACTGAGAGTAGTCAGTTATAACTGTCGGGGACTTCCAAGGAGTCCATCCAAGCTATGGGAGAGACCTGGTCTGGCTTCCCTTTTGCATGATCACTCCAATGACATCATCTGTCTGCAAGAGACCTGGTTGGCTAAACAAGATCTGCATATAATTAACAACTTACACAATGAATATCGTGGCACAGGCAGTGCAAGTACTGACTATGCAAATGGAATAGTTTATGGCCGTCCCTCTGGTGGGGTAGCTATACTGTGGAGGGACAGTCTGGACAGCCTAATATCTGTGGTGGACACTTCATTGGATTGGATATGTGGTATACAAATTACTCTTGGTGCTAAAAAACATGTGATATTTTGTGTATACATGCCCTACGAAAAGAAAGAAAATGAAGAAACTTATATGGATAATCTTGGTGCTATTCTCTCTTTACTTGGGGCCGAAAGGTGTACCTCTGTACACATTGTTGGTGACTGGAATGCCAACACCAGTAACACTAATTCATTATTTGGGGGACTTCTTCAAACTTTCTGCCATGAGAATGATCTAGTACTCTCCTCTGGAATTAGGCTACCACCCGACAGCTACTCCTACCTAAGTGAGGCATGGGGTACCACATCAATGATCGATCACTGTGTCTCTACTCAGGATGCTCACAGTATAATTGACAATATGATTATTGATTATGGCAGGAGCTGCGGTGATTACTTCCCCGTTATCATGGATATTCAAGTAGACAACTTACCCGAGTTAGATAATGATTGCAACAGCTTGGATGCTAAAATTAAATGGAGCGCCCTATCACAAGATAGTTTATTTAACTATCACATGAGGACCGACTCATTACTAGGTGATGTTGTTTTAACAGTGGAAGCTTTAAACTGTAATAATATGCACTGCGAAGATAGCCTGCACCGACATGAGCTCACCTTGTTGTATGACAGCATTGTGGATGCTCTGTATACCTCTGGTGACATACTTGTAAACAACCGATCAGGTCGGGCAACTGCTAAACCTGGCTGGTCTGACATCGCTCATGATGTTTACAGTATATCCAGAAAGCACTTCCTTACCTGGCGTAATGCAGGTAGCCCTAGACAAGGAGAACTATATGACATGATGAGATCGACTCGTGCAAGAAGTAAATTGGCTATTCGTTACCTCAAACGGCATGAAGCTACCCTGCGAAGTGACATTTTGGCAAGAAAGCTCATGGACTCTAGCCCAAGAAAGTTCTGGGATGAAATTAAAAAAATGAACAATAGTAACACTCCTTTGCCAAAAAATGTGGATGGTGTCAATGGACAGTACAATATAGCAAATATGTGGAAATCTCACTATCAGAGCTTGTTTAACTGTCTACAGACTACAAAATCTGTTAATTATGTGGTTGATTCTGACCCTGTTCCTTGTGTAACTGCTGATGATATTAGATACTTTGTTTATAAAATGGACAATGATAAATCAAATGGTATTGATGGACTTTATGCTGAAAACCTTAAATATGCTAGTCCAAGGCTTTTCGTCTTGTTAGCCATGTGTATATCTGGCATGTTTGTGCATGGTTTTCTACCTGAATCAATGTTAAATGTAATCCTTGTTCCTGTTATAAAGGACAAAGCCAAGAAAATTGGCAGTACTGACAATTATAGACCAATAGCTATTGCCAATGTTATATCTAAACTTGTTGAAAATGTTATACTCAATAGGATAGAGGACAAACTGCTTACTACTAGTCATCAATTTGGTTTTAAGTCTGAACATGGTACAGACATGTGTATATATGTCCTGAAGGAGATTATTGATCGCTACCGTACATGTAATGGGCATGTTTACATGTGCTTTTTAGATGCGTCAAAAGCCTTTGATCGTGTAAACCATGATATCTTATTTAGAAAACTGGTTAAAAGAGGAGTACCTGGCTATA
The DNA here is from genome assembly GCA_932294295.1 of Alitta virens. NCBI lineage: Eukaryota > Metazoa > Annelida > Polychaeta > Phyllodocida > Nereididae > Alitta > Alitta virens. Next base: position 37,571,345 of record OW028578.1, read on the forward strand.
TTATCAGAATACTCCTGCACTGGTACTCAAATCAGACTATGTTTGTCAAATGGGGAAATGCACTGTCGCAGCCCTTCTCAGTGAGTAATGGAGTTAGACAAGGGGGAGTGTTGTCACCATTTCTATTCAATGTCTATATGGATGATCTCAGTAGTATACTTAATCGTCAGCAAACAGGATGTACAATTGGTGATACAGTTATTAACCATCTCATGTACGCTGATGACCTTGTCCTAATTTCATCCTCAGCCTCAGGGCTCCAAAAATTATTGATGAATGTTCTACCTATGGCTCTGCCCATGACATCAAGTACAATTGTAATAAAAGTGCAATTTTGGTGGAAAGGAGTTCGTACATAATGCATGTTGCTCTGCCTTCTTTCAGCATTAGCCATGATTTAATTAAGGAAGTAGATCATGTTAAGTATTTGGGACATATTATAACTTCAAATGCATCTGATGACATGGATATATTGAGACAATGTAGAAGCTTGTACATTCAGTGTAATGTTCTTGTTCGTAAATTTTTTATGTGTTCAAGTACTGTTAAGAAAATCTTATTTAAATCCTACTGTTATCCTATGTACACATGTTACTTGTGGCGCAGATACAATATGTCTACCCTGAAAAAGCTGAGGGTGGCATATAACAATGCATTTCGTGGTCTGATGGGCTATCCCAAGTATTGTAGTGCTAGTCTAATGTTCACTAGTCATAGAGTTAGCACATTTGAAGCAGTTATTAGAAATCTTGTCTATAAATTTAGTGAAAGGATCAACAGGTCTGAAAATAGTATTATTATGAATGTTATTAGTAGTGACGCCATTTGGCAATCTTACATTAGAAGACATTGGGACTCATTGTTATATTTGTATTGGACGAGCAGTTGAGTTGCTTCGTACTGTTGTTTTGTGAATTCGTTTTTACAGTGCCTTACATTAATACTCAGTAGTTAGGTAGTTATTAGAAGATATGGACCCCCATATATTGTAGCTAATGTATGTGTGTGTGTTTGCAATAAAGATTAATAATAATAATAATAATAATAATAAAAATATAACTATTTATCAAGTAATTCGTAAATGCTTTTAAATGAGGACATCATTATCTTATGTGAATTTTCAGATAACATTTCAGAAGCATCTAAGCAAAAAAGCCCGGGTAAAATCAAAGAAATTTTACGGAAAATATTTCAGAAACGAAATAAGCCAGGTGTGTACGAAACATAATTCAGCAGTCACAATTTATTTATTTTTCTCTATTTCCAGGCACCTACAACAGGCATTATGATAATCACTTAATAATTCTAAAAAAATATAATAGTCCTATATTGCTGATATATTATATATGCTTTTATTGACACAGTAATATCATACATGATACATTTGTCAAAAAATATCAGATAAAAACATGTACTAAGTCTACTTCTACCAACTATTTCTATATTCAATATATACATATATATATGGTATAAAAGTTAAAGGTATACATTATTGATAGATCATCTACACATCCATGGTCCCAGTTGCTGAACAATAGTACGGTAATATGAACATTAAGTTTTGTTTACATACATTTGTTTAATATATATATACAAATTGATAATGTCATTACTTGCTCTTAACCTTATCTCACAGTTCTGGTTTCCATACATAAATTTGGATTGCTCAATTATTCTGACAGCTGGGAATCAATATGGTTTTTAGAAGTATGACTGGAAAAAGTACAGTATAGCGGACCCAAATTTATTACCTTATTTAGCGAGCGTTTTTGTCATGCCTATGACGTCATATCCCTAAATTCAATGAATGACATCACAAAAAATGACCGCTCTTTTCATTTTCAAGACAAGGCATCATTTTTGTTATTTTTATCGGGGGCTGCTGCCCTTAAACCCCGCTGTGCTACGCAAATATTCTTTTGTGACCGAACATATTTTGGCAAAAAAAAACTATATTTTTTTATATTTCATAGACGCCAAATATGGGCATTCATTTAGGTCTGCTATACTGCACTACTATACCCGTATGACTCTAAACCCACTAGTCACCTTCAAAGGGTCATGTTGTATATTAATGCAAATTCAGGTGTCTCACATAAGTTTAAATACTAATTTTTCCTATTGTTATTTTCAAGCTGGAAGATCAGTCAGCGACATTCATTATACTACAATACCGGAGTCAAAATCATGGTATCCAACAACGTTGTGTTTTATCGACGATCAAAACTTTGGTAACTCTTGTTCTTTGGTTTCTAATTTTCTTAGTGCAACCATATATTAAACTACGTTTCTTTCGGTCAAAGTACAAATATCAAACACTGTCTTATATTTGTTTGTTTTCTTTTCATGTTCTCTCTTGAGATTCTTCTTTCTCCTCTCCTTTATATTTTCTTCTTCTTCGTGGCCTCTTGAATCCATGACAGTTTGGTTATATATAATGAAATCAAATGTGTAATATTAACCTAAAATACATGTCTTTATCAAATTTTCCTTTCTATTGTTCAACTAGGCAATGCTTCAATGGATGATGGTGCTATGTTATACTAAGGGTTCCATCAGCAACTGACACAAAATGATACGGCATGTGAGTATGAGCTAATTACTAATTAGAGTTGCATCTGTTCACTCAAGTAATTTTGCATTTCTGTTAAAGCTTGTTGATACATACATTCACCAAATCAAATATTATTGATATTTTATATGCTCCATGGTTATTTTCCTGGTTGTTTACTTCCAGTTAGTTTTCACGCCTTTATGGTCAAAAGACAATGTGTTTTATTGTATTTTATCTAAGATATGAATAAGAGCGGACTCTTTTGTGTACCGTAATATGACAATCTTTTATACAAGTATTTCTTACCTATTTATTATTCCATGTTTCAGACAATTCACATCACATCTGATTGAAAATTTCTTCATTTCACGTGCAACAGCAAAATGACAGCAGTAGGACTTTATTTTTTTTAGCCTCAAAGAGAACTATGATGTTGTGAATAAATATAAAAATTAATTAAGAAGCAGTGGCATTAATAATATACTAATTTTGTAGATTATTATGATGCAAATTGGTAAAAATAAATAAAGATGATATAAAAAAAGTCATAAATTGTTGATACAACCATTCCAAGAAACTCCTCATATAAGACCACACTTATTTTCACATGCACGTCTCACTATAATTAAACCAAACATTGTATCTGAATTGTTTGTGACTGAGCAGATCATACAGTTTCAAAAGTTGTCTCGGTGGCGTTATGTTTAAGGCATCCGCCAATTCCACATTGACCAGCCCTGCTAAAGGTCCTGGGACCCGAGTTTGATCTCAGGCCCGGGCACTCTTCATGAGCTACATCCAAGCTGGATGTTGATTGCATGAGACATTAAATTGAAGGTGCCTTGTACTCTGTGCCTATACTGAGGCAAGTAAAAGACCCCATCCATGGGGTAAATGTGTAACATGATGTGGACTCCTAGACTTATCATCTCATCATCATGTCTGCCTCTGAGGGCTACTGGGTTACAAGAAGTGTCATTGCATAAACAAGAAAATTTTTTCGAGGAGTGTCTGGAGGGGCTGTTAAAACCATCATTAATGTTATCATAATTTTTAGATGGCTGATGATATTCAGACTTATATTTACACATTAATACTTCCATTTTTGGCAATGAAATATATTGCATAGTTTGAAAAATCAGGCTTGTGCATGTTTAAGATGGCAAGCAAGCTTCGAAGTATTGTGAGAATGTGTGACATGTACAGTTGACCCACCATAGAACAAAGTGTTCGTTATTATTGAATACTCAGTAGCTGCAGTTTTCTCAATAAAATATTATCTTGGTTACAATGGTTAATTTCACACGACGTTTGCTGTTGATTTTGCTTATATTTTGACATCTGCAATGCAGCTGGATTTTTAACCCCATTAATAACTTTAAGCATAGTCACTTATTGTAATTCCCTGAGAGGATTTTTGCTTGTCATAGATTTGGAAATGAAACTATTTAGCTTAAAAATTGTTCCGCAGTCTGATTTCATTTTTCAGTGCACCTAAAAAGAATGGCGCCATGTTGTTTTTTTCCTAGCAGATTCGATCAGTTGTTTGTAGAAGTGGTTTATTTAATATTTGGCACTGCGGATGTCCAGCCATGGGCAAAAGAGAAAGTGATGCAATTGATGAACATTGAGTTCCTGATCAGAACTTGCCTCTTATGAAGTCAAAACAGGTTGAACAAGAAAAGTACTAAGCCTACTTTCTAGGAGTATTTTGTAGTTCACAACTTAAATGTTACAAGACCTATTGCAAGTCTTTCCTGTGGAGTGGTTGGCTGTTTTTAGGGGAGCCTTTGAAATATTAGGAAAGGGATTTCACTCAAGACTGGAATAAAATAGGAGATAATTGTGAAGGAAAAACTAATAAAAGAAATAATGCTATATATACTAACTCGAAAACAAAAAAGAAATATATTGTCTATGAAATGAGGAATGAAACTTAGAAATACACTGGGCTAGACCACAAAAACTGGTCTTTTTTCTGTTTTCTAATAGGTGGACAATAAATAGTTGTCCTCCATTCTTTAGTTGAGGTGTCGAAGATATAGACAGTGTAGTCACTTTCGCCACATGAGCAGTAACAATTATGCAGTCATTATAAACTATTGCATTAGGTTACTGCACAACAGGAGCAAATTCTAGTTTGAAGTTTTGTTTCATTTCGGGGTCGTATATTTCCATCGAGGGAGTTTCTTCTCCACCTATAATGTATGTGAGGCCAGTGGTGTCATTAACAGCAGTTAAAGGATGTCGATATCTTGGTTCTAACATATGTGACATCAGTTGCCATTGCTGATTTCTCTAAATAAGCAATAAATGGCAGAACTTGTCGTAAATCCTTCAGTAATTCTGCCGGAAACAAGGCAAGTTTCTTTGTAGGAAACTGTGCCCAAACTAATCCTGATCGGAAAAGAAGCATGGAGCTTGAAACAAGCAGTTTTGCAAGGATTTGGAACCCAAAAGCCACCAATAACATACACAATTCCAGTTGTATCTGAAATTATGCCAACACTATAACAGGGGAATTGTGTGGAGAGGTAAGGGACATCAAACTACAGTTCCGTGAACCTTCTTCCATGAAAAACATATCCAGACTACCTGGACGAGGTCTTGCCAATGTTTTAAAATCCTCCAGTAATCTTTGTAGCTCTCCAGCAAATATATAATCTACCAAAGCAACTCCTCATTAAGACTTTGTAATCCTGCCAAGATAAAATAATGCACAATAAGTTGAAAATATACAAGCTACCAAAGGAACTCACCATTTGGACTTTGTAATCCTGCCATGATGGAATGTCATCTTCAACCAACTTCTCCAAAATGGCCAATGTTGAAACTGTCATTTATCTTGCATTCAATAGCAGAGAATCTAACTGCTAGTGATGCGAACAGGACTGTGTTGGACCACAGTCTGGACTGGACCTGTACTGGACGGGCAGGAAAGTACCAGTCCAAAAGACAAGTTATTTTGATTTGAAGAAATATCAATGGCAAATTTAGAACTTGGGTCAAATAAATTCAGTGAGATTTTCAACTTTTATTTCCAATGCATGACAATACACTAAGTATACACACTACACTAAGTCTTATTAAACTCAATGGCATTAAGCCAATAGAGCAGTAGATGAATTTATCAATATCAGGTTCCGTGTAAACGTGGAGTGTATTTTTTATTTTTTCATTGAATAATGCCTCTGGCCGAAACTAGACAAAAAAAAAATGTCCTATATTATGATGTTTTGAACATGTTTTCTGAGAAGACACTGATGTGTTTAACATTATGATATTTTCAAATTCTTTATTAGAAAAGACTGCTGTGTTCTATAATATGATATTTGGAAAGGTTTTCCGAAAAGGGATAAATTAATTTAAGTGAAAAAAACAAAAAAAACAAAGTTGGAATTTCAGTTGAGCCTTATCTCAGTTTTTTTATTCCAGGAACTGGTCGACAAAAACAACCCCCTTTTGTAGTTGCTCAAAAAGTATGCTCTTGCTTATTTGCATATTACCCCCTTTCGTAATTGCTTCAGGCCTTGACTGACTGCAATTTCAGGCCTTGACTGACTTGATCCTGAATAAAAATAAATAAGGAATTAAAATTCGAGCTGACACCTCTCATAATGGACAAGCTTATTAGTCCCTACTCCACATATTTCTTATTCTCAATCATTCTTATGAATATCATAAAGTATCATACACAACAAAACTATTTTCCAAAGACAATAGATATCTGGCTAAATGTGTAGAATGTATTTCTCAATAAACTAGACACTCTACTGTAATCCTTATTGCTATGCAAGAAAGCCTCTGGCCTGAGAGGAGTACTATAGTGGTCATGTGATTTTTGCTGCTTTTGGCATAATAAGCCAAGCTGCTGTTGGCAGCACAAGCCAAGTCTGGAACAAAACATCAGGATAATTGGAAATTGTGAATTTGCCTCCCTGTAATGACATTCTTCCTGATCAGGACTTGTCATAGTGGTTTCTTTTGGTAAATGCTGGGCCTGTATCTATAAGTGCGACATAAATAATTAAAAAAAATAATCAAACGATCAGAGGTTACCTATGGTATTAGCAGGGACTGCACAAAGTAAGTTACTGCAAAAACAATCAAGCCATCAGAGATTTCTTGTGGTCAATGCAGAGACTGAAAATAAAATATATCCCCAAACAAATCAAATCATCGGATGCTGTGATAAGAGCAGGGACTGCTAAATATTGTGATGCATGTGATGGTCCAACACCATCATTAAAAGATGCATGTGATGGTCCAACACCATCATTAAAAGATGCATGTGATGGTCCAACGCCATCATTAAAAGATGCATGTGATCGTCTAACACCATCAATGAATTTTTCTTTGGATGGCACAACAAGTCTTTATTTATGGCAAAAAATAAAAAATAAAAATACTTATGATTTTTGTGAAAGCATATAACCTCGGAGGCTTTTGATGGTCTAAAAACAATCGGTGAACGACGGATGTGGTATTATTAAAAAATCAATCTGTCATTCACTATCGAATAGAATCATTAATATGATTTGGTAATTCTGCAATCATAATTCAATATTTATTTGACCTATAATAGGCTATAATGCAATTTGATTGATAAAACCACTCGTGCCAAACTATGATAACTTAATACAAATAACATATAATATGTCATTGACAAGTTGTATGCACTTTTTTTTAATTTTTTTTTCAAGAGCGACTCTTAAGTTTCTGTTTGGACAAAGCAAGTTACTAAGTCTGAGAGACCACAATGCTTTTTTCTTTAAATATATGTTCTGTTGTCAACTTATCATTCATTCTCGACACACGGAAGTTTGGGAATTCTTAAGAATTCAGTGTCATGCTTGTGTGAATTTCTGGAACACTTATTATTGACGTTGTCTAGATATGTGGGAATGTCAAATTTGTATCGCTAGCAGATATGGACTGACACACAATATATCTTGTGATTGGATCATTAAACAACCTAGTACAGCAAGTAAGTATTTTCTCACTTCATAATTAATAATTCGAAGAAATTAATTTCTACTAATATGCCAAAAAATATAGTTTTCGTAACCCAACAATCCTACAAAAAGTCATGTCACTTATCTGATGTGATCCACCTTTGATAGTTTTTTTGTTTCTTTCCTTACATGATATATTTGCTTGACAATAAGTATTATTAAAGAACGCATAATATATCACCTATGCCCATATTACATGTGCCTTCCATTTTAGACTGCTGTGAAAATTGCTGAAATCACTTGGCCATTGTAAATGGATGAGAATCAAAGAAAAGAGTACACCAAATTAGCATATTCTACAGGCTTTTTCTTGTAACAAAAACAAGAAAAGAAAAGACTGGTATATATTAAAAACTGCATTACATATAATTTAAAATTCCACCAGGTGCGAGCATGTACCACTGATGGCTTTAATAAGTTAATGCGAGGTATCTCCTTGGCATAGTGATTGACTCTAAATTGAAATGGGGTCAGCACATAGATATCATTGGTAAAAAGATAAGTAGGACCTCGGGCATTATAAATAAATTGAAAAACTTTATCCCTATCAATGCAATTCTGAACATCTATAACTCACTAATACTATCCTATATAAACTATGGCTTATTGATTTGGGGTGGGAAAGGTAACAAAATTTCAAAATTACAAAAAAAAGCCATTAGACATATGACAAGGAGCAAACATAATGCTCACACAAGTGGGCTTTTTAAAGCTTTAAATTTGCCCAAATTTGATGACCTATGTGCGCTGCATGACTATAAATTTAGCTATAGAGCAGAAAATGGCAACCTTCCAGTTTTTTTTATGACCCTCTTGCAGTCTCTCAAAATTACCAGTCAAAATTACCCCACTAGACAAAATCTTATGTATAGACCACCCCAGATTAGACATGAATTTGCTAAGTGCAGTATTACTTACCGATACCTTCAACTTTTTAATAGCATGAGTTTAAATATGAGAGATACAATTTTTACACATAGCTTTGATGGCTTTAAGAAATATATTAAGAAAATAACCATCAAATCATATTCAGATCACTGCTCGCTACCAACCTGTTATGTCTGTGAAAGAAACTGTTAAATGTGTCCAACTAACTCCGAGCAGTATATCCTAATACTTAACTATTTATTATATATGTTATAAATAGCTAGTACTGATTTCATGTGAGTGATCCTTTCCAGTGAAGCGGCAGTCTACTTTGTAGTACCTTTTTGCTGATCTGCTGAATAAATTTGTATTGCAAACATTTACTTCAAGTTAACTATAGGTGGTCCCTCGATAGCGGCACCTAAGTGCCTTAGAGGGTTCTCCACCACTGAATAATTTTTATTTTTGTGTTGATTATGTATGATTGTTAAATATAGTGGTGAATAAAATGATTGAACTTGAACTTGCCCATATTATACTGCTGCCCACATTACCCAACTTTACCCTATATTAAACTGTACTTTGTACAATTTTACTGATTCTTAATAATTTTTTTCTATATATTAAGTAAAATATAACTGTGTTTATGATACAAGCTGTATGTATGAAAGACTCTGATTGAATTTTATAAGGAATGGATAAACAGCTAAACTAATGTTAACTTCTATGTAAATACTTTAATTCGGTGGCTGGAACCATCTGTAACTATAGTCTTTGTTGTATTCCCTTTTCTTTTTAATTTTTTTATTATTATTATTTTTTTTTCAGATTTTTTTTATTTTTTTTATCTTTTGTACTTGTGACATATATGTCTTTTCTGACATCTTCCGTCCATAAAAATTATATATATATATATATTTTTTTTTAAATACAAAATTCACATTACAGTTTTACAGTTAATACAAGGTAAACCTTATAACTCAGCAATCATCACTATTCTTTCTACTTTTCATCTGACATCATTACATCAATAATTCTAAGTTTACACCTATGTAACCTATGATGTAACACCCATTAATTTTATTGGAGATGCTAACATTTCTTTCGTACAATTTCTTTTGAGTACTTTACAAGGTCAATGTACATCATTCACAGTTATTTTGACACATTTCTCAATACAGTCAATATCTATATCAGTCCTATCATATCTGATACATGCTAACAATCATAAGCTTACTTTCTGCAGAATTTTCAAAATAACCACCCAAAATAATAAGCTTGTTCGGACAAACATTTTCCGAATTTTTTTAACCATTTCTGCTGCTGTCTTCTATATTTTAGAAATACCTTTGCAATACATTACATATTTTACACACTCCATATGCTTATCGTGAAAAACTTTCCAATTAAAATCAATTATCTTTCTCGGAAGACATTTATTGAGAAGATTGCATTTACTGAAATTCAAATTTACATCTGGGAAATTTACTGATCCCATATTGCTAGGAAGTATTTTCTGGTTCATGTCTACATGTCAAAATGTAGTAAATTTCTTTTGATGTGAGGTCCTCTAGATTGTTTACTTTACCATTTGGTAATTTAAATAAAAACTCCAAAATAGAGGAAGTTCCTGTGAATTTAACGTTATCATGTGCTGTATTTCTTCCAAGCCAATGTCTGGGTATGCTAATTCTAGTCGCTTCATTTCAAATGGAAAGGCAGCCTTATTTCGAAGCCTATTAAAAATTCCATTACTATCTATATTCTGGTCTCTTAAGTATATCACTCAAATATTTGATATCACATTTTGACCAGTGCTTATATTCAAGAGGCTTACCATTAAATTTAACATGTTCATTGCACCATGAAATAGTATCATCGAATTTTTTGTGAACATAGGACCTAAATTAGCAGAGAAGATAGTTACACCCAATAATTCCAGTTATAATGATTTTTTAAACAATTAACCAAAAACTTACACTTTAACGATATTAACTGTGAAGAGGTAATCAAATAATAGAATTCTTGGATATAATTACAATTGAAATGGATAAAGGACAAGTACCTCTGAGTACTTTTCTTGATTTGTCAAAGGCGTTTGACACTATAGATCATATATATATATTTTTTTTTTGAGACCTGTTATTACAACAAATGAAAATAATGAAAGGTATAGACATGTATGTACACAGTTATAAACACTATATTGTGACATGCAAGAGCATGTAATGAAATCATTTTAATCCCTTGGATCATAGATCAACTTTGAGTTTGGAATATTTATTTGTTAAAAAGTAATTAAATTGAGTTGTATTTTGGTTGTTTTAATGCTATCAAGAGGTTGCTCTGTACTGTATAGTGCTCTGGGCCAGACCAAAGAACATGCTTAATTAGTCACTCTGAGTCCCCATAGATTTTTTCAAATTTTCTAACAACACACCAATGACTTACTGTTTGTTGGGTTGCTTTAATTTTCTAGATCAAGAGCATATACATTTTATTGCATAATGTTAAGTAGATCTAGAGATATGAAAAATGTCAATGCAACTAAAAACATTGAATTTAAATAGTGCTCAATTTTACCCTGCAAACATATTGTGTCCATCTGTTTTACTTACTGTCACATAGCCTAGTATCAAATAACTATATTTTTGACCTTTTTTAAATAGTTGAGAATTAAGTGGAATACACATTTAATTTATCGACGAGTCATGATCTCATTTCCAGAGCCAGGTGACCTCCCTAATTTTCACATTTTAGTAACAAATTTCATTGCATTCCATAGTTCCAAAATAATCCTAAAAAAATAATTTTACATTCCAGAAATATTGTTTCAAAATACCAGCACAGATCATTAAACAAGGGCTTTGGTGCATTCAATGTCATGGCTGACTGACTGACTGAGACTGACTGACTGCTGGATTAATAATGCTGGCACAGATTATGAAATAAGGGCTTTGGTGCAGTCAATGATTGACTGACTGACTGACTGACCAATTGCTGGATTAATAATGCTAGCACAAATGATTAAATAACGGTTTTGGTGCAGTCAATGACTAACTGACTGACTGACTGACTGACTGACTGACTGAAGTACTGACGTGCTGTCCATCTGACTGACTGACTGACTAATTGCTGTATTAATTATGCTACCACAGATTATTAAATAAGGTATTTGGTGCAGTTAATGACTGACTGACTGACCAATGGATTAATAATTGCTAGTAGAAATGATTAAATGACTGACTGACTGACTGACTGACTGCAATGAATAACATGACTGACTGACTGATGGTAGAGGGTGGACCAGTATCAGGGAAGGGGAGGGGGTGTCAAAGAAAGGGTGGCCTGATTAGGGAAAAATATTCTAGGTCATTTTGCACTCAGCAGTTGTTTGGTCAGGTCAGGACTGTTTCCTTGTAAATGACTAGAACACATGGATTTACCATTAGATGGATGCCATGGGTGTTATAATAATCAGCCATATTGTGTCACTGAATCTCAAGTGAAAAAACCCAAGTGAGTCGAGATTCAACAAAAGGTTTTTTTTGGTCAGAAATAGTATAGTGTGTCATAGATCACAGCAAGTTGGCTGCTTGTTCAACAATAGTTCACTTGATAAATAATGTAAGTCTCTGAAAGTTGGGTGATTGATTGATTGATTAATTGATTGCAGGAAATCTATCAATCTATCAATCAATCAATCTATCTATCTAACCATCTATCTATCTATCTATCTATCTATCTATCTATCTATCAGTCTATCTATCAGTCTATCTTTCTATCTATCAATATATTAATATATCTATCAATATATCTATCAATCTTTTAATCTATCAATTTACCTATTTATCTATCTATCAATCTATCTATCAATATATCTGCCTATCCATCTATCCATCTATCCATCTATCTATCTATAAAAAAAATCAAAGTAGCCTTCAGAAAGAACGGAATGCAGACAGTGAGGGGATCTTAATTATTAGTGGTTTTGATGTATATATGTGTTCAGTAGTCTTCATGGAACAGATGACTTACTTAATATAATTGTGAGCTATTGTGATACAGTGTTAATAGAGAGGTGGTCTTGATATTGGTTTTAATGGTGAGATTGTATTTATACATAATTTTATTCAATCGCACAAACATAGCATGATAGTTAAAGTATCAGTTTAAAATATTTATTTCTAAAAAATTATATCTCATTTATCACTTCATATGTTCTTGGTTAAACTCTGGTTTATCTAGAATAAGATTCTGTTTAATGTTTTCAAGTTTATTGATAATAAAGATATCTCAGGAGCTACTGATCACATTGCAATGAAATTTAGATGGTTATAATCCAGAAGATGAGAGCTATCCAATAAAATTAGTGTCACTTCAATCAAAAGAAAATGACAATTGATTGAGACAATTGATTTTTGTGGCTCAAAAATAGTAGAAACAGCACCCTTTGATCTTACTATGAACAGGAGTATCAGTATCAACCCCCTCTGCGCAATTAAACGCTGATGATATCTATATACCCCCATGATATCTAAAACCTGCTCTTAAAGGGCCCAAGGTTTTGATGGGGTTAAAAGGGACAAAAGAAATTTTGGGGTAAATCCCTGACAGTCCCCGCAGGTCGGCGAAAGTCCAAAAAAGGCCCGTGAAGCAATTAGGCGTCCCATGGGGGGTAAGCGCAAAGCCCTGTTATAATACATGACATTCCGTGTCTTGCCGAAAGTCAGCGATACATGGACAATTCCATATGAGTCATATTGTAGATAGTAGATAGATAGATTTGGGAATTGCAGCCCTCTAAGGCAAGATAGACTACTATGTTACTGATGAGTCAGTGAAAAATGACATGGTCGAAATTTAGAAACAATAAAATGTATAAACTAGGTTTATTTTAATAACTTTTAAAATCACTTCCAGTTTTGTCATTTTCCTCCCAAAATATATAATCCCAAAACAATGTTTTTTAACTCTTCATTAAAATAATATCATAGTGCAAAGACAACATTTTCATGCCTTTTCCTTCATGAAGTGTATATTCAGTTCTAAACATGTATTGTGTTCAGTATGGGTGGGTTTGTAAATTACAATGTTAATTTAACTACAAAAAATATTATCTAGTCAAGTATAAAAACAACGGAATTTGTTGAAGTAAAGGCTGTACTCGTTTAGGTTAATCACCAGGGTTCTGTTATTGATAAAAATCCATGCTTGAGTGCTTCTCATAGAATATGGAATGACACGGTTGATTGATTTTAAAGACAAATCTTACAATATTATACGTTTCTACACCCTGCCAGTTTTTTCTCATATATTGCAGGAAATTGCACTAAAAATGGATGGTTTAATCACAATACTCTTTATATTATTCAACCTACTTGGATTATCCATTCCACAACAATCCCCACAAACCTGCCAAGACAATGGGGTGTCAAATGCATTATGGGAAACGAATGGTGACGTCACAATAGGCATTGTTGCCAATATTCACGCAGGATCTGAAGATAACAATGGTTATAAACCGTACTCTGTTTTCCAACATCAAGATGTGGAACTTGTCGAAGCTTCGATTTGGCTCTTCGACAGAATATATCAAGCTGACTACATTCCTGGGATAAGACTTGGTATGTAAATTCATTCATTCAGTCAGTCATTCAGTCATTCGGTCATTTAGCTAGTCAACCAGTCAGTCAGCTAGTCAGTCAGTCAGTTAAAATGGTCATTCAGTCAGTCAGTCAGCTAGTCAATCAGTCAGTCAGTCAGTCTGTCAGATAGTCAGCTAGTCATCAATCAGCCAGTCAGCTAGTCAGTCAGTCTGTAAATTAGCCAGTCACTCATTAGCTGTATACAATTACCTAAAGTACTTGTATATATAGTTAATTGTAATTTATTTTTATGTGTGTAATTTCTTGGAGGAATTAGGTCTAATTTCTCCAAGGTAATTTTATAATTTTAGGCCTACTTAATTCCACATATTAAAATTTAAATGGGAAAATATAGGCTGGCACGGTGAATACTCAGGTCAATACAAAGTAAACCATGCAATAATATATAAGTATAACGTGTTCACTCATTTGTAATTAACTACAATAATAATATATTTCGTATTGTTCTTTTTTGCATTGTTCTATTCCATGATGTGTGTGACAGATCAGACATAGCAGCAACTTCGGCAGTGTCCATGCTGCCATACCTCAGATATTGCAAAATTGACTACTCCGAAAACTGTTGACAGTATGTAATATTTAAGTACATAATTTCCACAAGACAAATAATTGGCCACTGACAAAGTTAAATACAATAAAATAATCAAAAGAGGGAAGTCATTTAATACATATATTAAGTATTAAAACAAGTAACAATTTGTATTGGATGCATACATCCCAGGCCCGGGGATTCTTCATGAGCAACATCTCAGCTGGATGGCGTTCGGATGAGATGTTAAATTGGCAGTCCCTTGTACTCAGTGTCTATGCTGAGGCAAGTAAAAGGCAACACCCAAATGTAACATGGGTGGATTCCTCCTCTCTCCCACTTCATCATATAACCCTCGCTAGTGGCAATAACTTGCCTTAGAGGGCTGCACTTCCCATATCTATCTATCTATCTATCTATCTATTTATCTATCTGTCTTTCTATCTATCTGTCTATCTGTCTATCTATCTGTCTATCTGTCCATCTATCATACATTCAGCCTGCGAGAACTGTTGAATCTTCAGCTCATTGCCTGTTTTAAATTTTTTTACTGATTTAAAATGCCCTGGAGACATGGCTTAACTATTAAGCACATTCACAGTCTGACACACAGCCTCTTATCTCCCTGCATGCAATACCACTCAAACCCTCTCTTCATGAGGTCACATTTTAAATTTCTATTCTCAGTCTGCACGGGTTACTAATCATATTTTTATCTTTATGCCTTGCTAAAAACACATGAAAAAGACCAGTGACAGTCATGGGCTACTAGTCTTGATAAAAGAGTGAGAAAAGGTTTTGTTGGTAAAAGCCAAACAATTTTTGTTTACTTCAGGTATACTTGGCATAGTGACAAGTTCCCAAGCCCAGCAACTGGTGGATACTTTGGAAACTACAAATGTGCCCCTGGTGTCACCTACTGCAACTGCTCCTTCACTGGCCCATGAAAACACCAGATTCTTCAGAACTATTCCAAGTGATGAGTTACAAATGAAGGTGAGCATTTAGAAAAAGTAAAAAAGGATTTGATCAAACTGGGCATTTAAAATTACAAATAAAATTGAGCATTTAAAAGTGAGTTAAAAGTGAAAATGAATGAGTCAACTACCAATCTCAAAAAGTATTGGATGCAGGATTGGGCAATTGTTAGCTGACAGTATTGTTCAGCCAAAAGGTGCTTATATAAAAGATAGGCTGATGTCACAGATTAATGAATTGTTAAAAACAGATGGAGCCACAGCAGACAGGTTTAATAGGGATGACCTAAAGTTCATATTGCACTTTCTATGTACCGCATAAGCGCAGCATTTATTTATTCAATTTTTTTTTATCTGTTATGCTTTTAAAGTTTTATACCATAACGGAGGGTATTATCGACAGGGCGGGTATTTTCGACACTCACATTAAAATGTAAACAATTAAAAAAAAAAAAGTGTATGTCGAATACCAGCCTTGTCGATAATACCCTCCGTTTATGATATATTTTAATTACCAATATCTTTATACTAGCATTTGTGTGAACAGTGGTTGGAAATTATGTTTTAAGTGAAGTATATTTTGGTGGAAAGTAACTTATGTATCAAGATTAGAGTTGAATTAAGGTGACTCAGACTCAGATAATTTATTGGTGAGTTATGAATGAAAGTTTGAATAAAATGATAATTAGAGTCACCAGTATAAAGTCAAAGATACCGTGAAGGAAAATCTCAAAAAAATTACAGCGATTCATGGTGGATATTGGAAGAAAATGTCACTGGTCAATGTCTATATGAGTTCAGTTCAATTATAGATTAATCTGCCAAAAGTATTTAGTAATGTATGCAAATGTTCACTTTTGTTGTATGTTTGATCCAAAGTATGTTCACTATGTTCATTGTTTACCCCAAGGATATCGATTATATCTCATGCATAACGGATGTCATTGCAGGTTTTGTACAATTTCATCAAAAGTCTGCAGATCAAGTACTTTGTGATTGTTCACTCTTCGGATGAATTTGGCCTCCAAGGACTGAAAGAGCTCAAACGCCATGTTGACAATGATGGCGGTGAGGTGTGCATTGCAGACAGTATCGCTATGAGAAGTCTGGGTGAAGCGATTCTCATAGTCGATAAACTTGTCAGTTTGCAGCAAAACCTGAACCAAAAGAACTTACCTGTGTTGTTCATTGGACAGTACATCGATGCCAAAGGATTAGTTGTCGCTGCTAACACTTACAAAATAGCTCATCGTTTGATCTGGGTTTTTCCTGATGCAGTTGGTGTAGATGCCTCCTTGTTTGATGGATATGAAAAAGTTGGCCGGAAGGCTTTCTCGGTTTCACCGTATTATAACGCAATAGATGAATTCAAAACATACTAGACAGGAAAGCTTCCTAATTCCCTAAATTCAGGTGGTCTTACTTCAAGGTATCCACCATATTATGAAGAGTATATTGAAACTCTCCTCGGCTGTTCGATAACATCTGGATCATGCAATGGGAAGACACTTCAAGATTTCAACAATGCTTATTCGCAGTCATCTTACATCAATACTGCTCTTGATTCTGCCTTTGCTTTCGCTAAAGCAATTAAAGCTTTACATACAGCAGAATGTGGATCAATTAATGGGATATGTCCACAGTTTGAAGAGACTTTGAAATCAACAACAGGTACACAGTTCATCTACATTCTACGATCGGTGTCTGCAAACTACACTGGAGCAGACAATTTTGCCTTCTTGCCATCATCATTTATGGATTCTTCAGGATTTAAATTTGAAGCTAATGGTAACTTAAGAATTGCAGAAAACCAGAACATTTACCTCATGCACAATGTAAATTGTCGGGATGATTGTCAATTCCAGATTGTAAGTAGTCAACATTTTATGATCAGTTTAAGTACATTGTGAATTTGTAACTCCACATTACTAAAACATATAAAACCCTTTTCATGCTGCAGCCATGTTGGCATTTTTACCTCATTGACCTCATTTTGATTATGTCATCTATTATGTATCATTACTTCTCCATTGTTCTTGCACTCTTTGACCTCTCCATGGCCATTGTCTAATTATGATATCACAATAATATATCTGAGTGCAAAGAGAGGTCAATGAGGCAAAAATGCCAACATGGCTGCTGCGTGAATTTTTTTTATAGATCTATGCAATGCATTCGCACCATGATCATTGTAAGTATTGAGCGATGTTATTTTACAGTAAGTAAGTAAAGTTTATTTTGCCTGTAACATCATTTTACAAAATACAATCATTTGCAAAATTACATATTTTTTGACATGTAATAATAATAACATTTTAAAATAAGAGGGGAAATGCAAGTGAAGTTTTAACTAAAACTGTACTATGAGGTGCAACCCAAATAAATTAAATAATTGCAAATTAAATACAAAACAATGAAGGAAATAAGAGCAGTTACAATACAATACAGTCAACGTTTACATTTTTTAAGTGGAGACTGCTGATCTGGATCCATGTAAAATAGATGGATAAACTTTCAGTAGATTTTAAAATCTTATGAAGATATATTTGTCGTAAATTGTTAGCATTGTATGATTTAGCCAAATAAGTGTACCACTAAAGTGGTTGACCAATTTATTTTTCGTATTTTCAGATACAGTTTATGGTATTTGACATGTTTCCCTTTGATTAGGTCAATAGCTTCTCGTGTCTATCTGATGTAATGATATATGTTCTTTTAATAACAGGTTGGAACAGCTACCAGGGATGCAATAGATTTGGACTACGATGCTATTACTTTATACCTTGATCATAACTCAGATGTAACCACTCTTGGAAGTGAACTTCCTTCTATCTATTGTGCTAAAAACTGCCAGGTATGTGAGGACAAGTTCAAGCCGGGAATCCACCATGCAGGTATTTGGGGAGAAAACCTAATTGTAGCATTTGTGCCAGTCCATAAGTCTGGTTCAACAGCTTTCGGTTGTGGTGGTATGAGAGATCGACAGACTATTGAGGATGTCGAAGCCTTGTTATTTGGCATAGAAACCTTCAACAACAACTCAGGACCATGGAATGCCACTCCAATACTCTCAGGACGTTTGGGGATAATAGTATTTGATTCTTGCCAGAATTCTCTCTTAGCGACCAATGTTTTGTCACAATGGCTCAGCGGAAGTCTCAAAATCGATGACGGACAAGTGCGATTCTATGATCCAAGTACTGTAAGTATGAATTTCATATTCTAATGTACATTTCTATTGACAGTTATATTATTTTCTTACTTTCTTAATATCCACAATGTTAATTCCTGATTGTAAATTGTCTAGAGGTAACCAACTTCTGGTTTAATACACTCCATTGAACAAGTACCCATTAACCATTAATAACAGGCCCTCCAACTTTGAAGAAAAAGTCACCACTTACTGCTTAGATTGTTTCAAGTTTTACTTCAAAAGACTGACAATTGAGGCTTACAGTGCTGATTGCTTTAATGAAAGTTGTCAATTATCCCACAATCAATAGAACATTTATTTATTATTATATATATATAGATTTTATTGACATGTAAAATATCATAAATGATACATATGTCATTCAGTTAAAAGATAACATGAAAGAGACATTAATGTAAGTACAGAAAGCAATAAAATGTCAATAATCAAGGTTCCAGCCACCAAGTTAACTTATAATACGTGTTTAAAATCCACATACACAATAGAAAAAAATACAAGCCGCTAATAAAAACATTTCACTCTCAAAGTCCAAAACATGACAAGCACATCATAACTAATAAACTAATAAACTAAATTTATAACTGTGTGGATACAGGAGATGGTTTTCTCTACACATCAGCTTGAAGGAGAAACTTTCCTAAACTAATTAATAACTCAGGTTCCTTGTTTGTCATTATTGCTGTAAACTTAGTTATATCATCTAGAGACAAGAAGTTGTTAATAAATTTAGTTGCATTCAAAAAAAGGTTAACACGGTGTTGCTCATTACCAGGACAGACAATCAAACAGTGAATTTCGTCTTCTACAAAGTTTAACGTACACTTTTCACATATTCTATTTGGAGCAGGAATTATTGGTTTATGGTGTCGACCGGTTTCAATCTTCAGGCTATGTGAACTTGTCCTAAATCTAGCTATTTTAGTTAACACTTTGCGAATTTGTTGCAATTCAAGATAAGGTTCTATTCTACAATCAGTTTTAAATAGTTTATATGTCCTAAGTTTTGGTTGTTGTGAACTGTCATTTATTGCATTTATAAGTCGCTCATGTTCGGCTTCATAGAGTCTTAGTTTCACTGTGTTAGAGATATTATCAATGTCAAAGTTTCTGAGGTTACTAATATCATATTCAATGGTGCAGTTATTTAATACATGACACACTTTACTGAACCAGTTATTTCCATTTACTGCATTCACATAAATTTCCTTCTGAACATTTAAACATTTCTTAAGTAAACTGTCATCAGGTGCTCTTTCCAATCTTATCCAGTAATTCACCATTCTAATTTTCTGTCTGACATGCAATGGGAATCAAGGAATCATTATATTAGATACTCGACTTTACTTACAATTTTATCTGTTAATTTCATTGCAAATATATATTTTTTGCTAATCTATACAATATGGCCACCACAGTTTAAATAATCACCCAAATTATATGAAATTCTTAAACCTATGACATCTTGCCTTTGAGTCTGGAGTAACTTTAAAATATTTTATCACTCAACATATTTATTTTTTTCCTTGATTTATCTAAATTTAAATTAACTTCTCAGCAGCAGCTATATGCCTTTCGAGAAGGAAAATTATCTAAAATTTGCAATACATGACAATAAACAATAAACAATAAGTATATAATTTCTCTTTCAGTGCATAGGCATAATTGGGGGATTGTACAGCAAAACCAATCTTCAGATTATTCCTGTTTCTCGAAAAGAGTTTCTTGTTCAAGTCGGTTACGCTTCATCCAGTCTTGAGCTTCCCATAAACAGCCCTGAATTTCTGCGGACAATCCCAGCTGATGACATTCAAGCTCAAGCAATGGTTCATCTTGTGAAGAAATTGGGATTTAGCGCCTTTTCTGTTATCTATAGAGATGATTCATATGGATCTAATGGATATGAACAGCTAGTAACAAAAGCGGATGAAGCCAAGCTGTGTGTAAACAAAGCAATTCCTATCCCTCAAAATGTTAATGAACAACAGTTGTCGGATGTTTTTGCCGCTTTGCAAGATGCCATAGAGACAAGAGTGGTTATAGTGTTTTCTAATGCAGATGAAGGAAAAGTCATCTTAAGGACAGCAAATAAAAAGACAATAAAGAAGAAATTCATCTGGATTGGCTCAGAAGCTTGGGGGAAGCGAGAAAATCTCATTTACGATTCAGGGAACGAAGCTGTTGGTCTGACAGTTATTGATTTTCCACAATCAAATAACCTTAACTATACAAGATACATGACAAGCTTAAAACCAAATAAAAACATGAGAAACATGTTCTTTAAAGAATGGTGGGAAAGCAAATTCCAATGCACACTTCCGACAGCATCGATACCCAACCCACCAAATAAATGTTCCGACTCATTATCTATCCCTCCACCGACAGATGTTCAAACAGCTATATTAGCCTTAAAAGCAGTGTGGACAATGGCTCTTGGGCTTTCTGCTGCCTTTGAAAAAATGTGCAGCAGAGATATTACAGCATGTGCATCAAAGATCAGAAATGAGAACTCAAGAAATATTATTTCTGAAGAGATCAGGAATACGAAACTTCTACAGGACGGTAAGGAGTTTAACGTGTACTCCAGTCGTGGTGATGGAAGACTAACGGAAGAATTGTGGAATGTTCAGAAAGTAAATAACCAGAAGAAATTTGTGAAGGTTAGTTCGATCTATAAACTTCACTTTCAGTTTAGTTTATACATCCGGCATATTTATCACATGGAGCCTTTTTTTCTAGTGATCTCTAGCACCATTAGCAGTTTCTTCATGTAAACAGCATGATTGGTTGAGGAAAGAGGGAATAATCAATAAGACCTTTTATTCAGTAAACATTCACAGTTTGGATTGAATTATCATTTATGTTATAGTTAAACTGACCCGCTCACTGCATTTCCTACATGAGATTTATGGAAGTGTTGATGTGATGTCATGCTGTTATAAGAAGCCAATCCCGGAGTTTGCTGTTTGCCCAAATAATGGGTCATTCAGAGAGGGTCTTAAAGATTAAATGGGGTCCAGATGGTGGTGCTGCAAGTATTATATATATTTTAATTTAGTGGCTCCTCCTTACCCATAGTTTACTGCTTGCTTTCAGCCCACACTTGGGTACGTCACATGGTCAGTTTGATTGAACAAGCAGTAACAATGAGATTAGACCGACAGTTACTTTGGTCTGATATTAAACTGATTCTACCAATTAGTCTTATGGGAAGGGGGGGGGGGGGGGTTCCCATGCATCCCAATAATATTTTCTTCAAGTACACAATTTTTTACCTCTTGATGTCTCGAAAGAGAATTTTGGTTATCGCAATATATGGTCCCATGTAGCCCATATGGTGGCCATCTTGAATTAGTCAATGGCAACTGACGATTGCCATAACCTTTGAACTAAACATCACAAAGAGACAATTGACACATCACAAAGAAACAATTGACACATCATTATCCATATAATTTTGGCATTTAGAAATTAATTTAGATGGTAATTTTTATGATTTAAGCAATATTAATATGAAATATACTGTAAAATGTGTGCAATTTTGGATAAACTCAACTAAACGTGTGGCCAATGAGTAGCTGACTTTTAAAGTTCTGCTGGGTTATTTAATCACTAAATTTGTCATTTTCAGGTTGCTGAATATTCTGATGGAGGTTTGGTACTACCTAACCCACCCAACATCAAATACTACGATATTAATGGTGAAGAAATTGTCCAACCCCAATCAACATGTCTCCATTGTAACTGTATATACAGATATCCAGATGATCCACTAATTCAGCTAAACAACAACATGAGTCTCAATGGCCAAGTATATATTGTTGCCTTTTTGCCTTTTCACCAATCTCTGAAGCTTAAGACGATTGATTCTGAGACTGTATTGCTGGCAGAAGGCTTAAAACAAATGGTGATGAATGCCAATGGTAAAACCTTTGGCAAGGATGTTGTTGGTTTGATAGTTTATGACAGCTACAGTGACGAAGATATTGCAGCTTTGCAAACAACACTTGTAATGCATGCTGGCAGATATTTGAGACTGAAGCATTACAGCACAGGAGCTAATGATATTTTATGTGTTCTGTCTTATGGAACTGGAATTGATGCGAAGTATATTGGCAGCACTTTGGATAACGACATCATCCATTTAAACGTCGGACAAACTATAACATCTCCGTCACTTTGGCAGGAATATTTTTACAATTTGGGGTTTACCCTCGAACAAGAGTTGAATGCTATGTTAGCCCTCCTTCAACATTTTGAGTGGACTGGTGTAACACTGGTTTACGGTGATTCCGAAGAAAGTATTCATGCTAAAGATGCTTTCACCAAATTATCCAAAAAGCAAAGGATATGCCCCATTAAAGTGTTGTTAGTCACATCTTTCACAGCTAGTGTGGAGTTCAATGACATTCAGTCTCGCATTATCATACTC
Source organism: Alitta virens (assembly GCA_932294295.1). Lineage (NCBI taxonomy): Eukaryota > Metazoa > Annelida > Polychaeta > Phyllodocida > Nereididae > Alitta > Alitta virens. The sequence continues at coordinate 37,594,599 of OW028578.1, forward strand.
TTTATTAATGGTAAGGATGCTGACTACATACTTCATACTGCAGGGGGCATGTTAGGTAATTACATGTTTATATCATGGTCAAAGTTTGCCAGGAGCCTATCAGAGATCGCAAGCAACTCTTATCATATTGAATATAGAACTGCTTTCAATAATACCCTAATGATGTCCATAGAGCCTGAATCCATCGATCCTACCAATGCTGATGTTATTCAAAGTTTGAAGTCACAAGTTTACGACCAAATCAGTAATCCATGGATGCAGGAAAACTTTGACTTTGCAAAGGCAGTGGATAATGTTCAAGATGGGATTAGCCAAATTGGATTAGCAGTCAAAAGCTTTGTCAGTGCCTTTCAGACATTGATGTTGGCTGAATGTGGAAGGAATGAAATTTGCAAGGACCTATTGGATAAACCAGACTGGAAGACTCAAAGACTAGCTCTTTTCTTGGAGAGAGACAGCGATTTCTTCAATGCTGTCAGATCGAACAAGAAATTCACTATTCAGACATACCAGCTTAACTCCTACAATGAAGGATTTACCAACAGTCAGGTATTTCTTAAACTACATAATAATCATTATACAACTTTCGAAAGTGGCTGACTATAGCAGTTACTTATCAAAATTGTTTGGGTTTTGTTGTGCCATGACTTATCCTATCACGGACGCAGTTTGAGATGATAATCGGATGATATCTCTATTGTGTCACTCGAGAGCACGAACACCCAGCCACTTATAATATTGCAAAATCATACATTATTGTATCTAAGCTTGATTTTGAATTTAATTGAATAATGTGAAATAGAAACTGCATGATTGAACCAAAATTTGTCTGGTACGCACAATATCTTATCCTGAGTATGTTTATTTCATTACACTCTAAACGATAAATATTGTTAATATCTGGCCGAATCATGCATCGGTTGCCAGACTAGATAGGCAGGTGGCATCAGTGGACTGTGACAAACTTTGTCAAACTTTATTATAATAATTTTTTAATTTATGCAACACTGAAGTGATATTTTGGGAACTATGCATAATTTTCTTTCCTGATAAGATCGTCCCTTCCTGATAAGACCGTCCCATCAAATTAGGATCATATTAGGCCCATATGAGACTATGATGGTTGTAAGTTATCCGCCTATCAAGACTGCTTGACAAACAGAGAATCTGATGACAATGAATTGACTATTTCATCTACTTGTATTAAGACCTATTGAATAAAAACAAATAATTTTCAACACAAATGATGGCCTGATTAATACATGCAACTCATTTTGTTATGCTTGGTTTCAGCAGTTGAAAGAGGGGCTGACTTTCATGTTTCAAATGTTCCCGAACTACCTCACCCAATGAGTGATTTTGAAGATATTTATCTCGAACCTGACCAAATGGATAAAGCAGAGTATTATGTGGCACATCCACCAACTTCGAGTGAACTGATAACTGAAATGAACATTAAAAAGTACAATATAACTGATAGAGCGAGTGATAGCAGCGATTCTGATAAAGATGCTGAAGAAGCCCCTGGAAATTTACCACAGGACAGACTTAGAGATGAATGTCACACAAATTCACCAATGAACGCCATTTCGTTGAACGAGGCTGGCATAGGTTCATCGATAAGCTCAGATGATACCAATTTCAATTATCCATCTAAAGAAACAACAAATCCAGCCCATGAGAGTAGAACTAAAGCAGAAAATCCATACAGGATGTCATTCAACTTTGGTAAGATCCATCCGTATCAAAATGATTCAGTGGCGACAAATCAAGATGCTCACGATCACAATGAAAAGTTATACAAAACCAATGGCCCTAAGTATCAGACTGATGGATTTACTGACAATGATTACGAGCATCTTCCCACTTCACGAAGGTCTTTCATGACAAAATTTTGTGACAGATCTGAAATTAAAGAAGATGAGGAAGGTTATGATGGTGAAGAAGAAGACAGTGCTTCAGAAGATGAAGCAGAAAGTATATCCATTCATAATAATAACAATTACCTCGAGGTCATTGAATCTTTGACGGACACAGTACTATGACAAAAACCCTGATTGTAGAAGTAATAAAATAAACAACACTGACAATGATGAGGCTAATAATCCTTACAGCATGTCAATTTCTTTTGGAGATATTGACTCTTCAAGATCGAATGCTCATAAGCCAGCCATTTCATTAGAAAATAAGGACTCAATAAGCGGCAATTCTGTTGATGTGTGATACCTAAAACGCAGATGATGATCCTGTCATGTGGGCTCACTCTGTATGCCAGATTTAGACTGAGTTCTCATAATCTCCATATAGAATTAGGTAGACACAAGAGACCTTGTGTAGTAGCTGAAGAGCGCATTTGTAAAAGATGTGACACAAATGACACTGAAGATGACTTTCATTGTTTGATAATTTGTAGAAATTGGGAAACAGCTAGAATGGATCTCTACCAAGAAGCTTACAAACATATTGAAGACTTCACTATCTTTCACCCAAAGAACAACTTTTAAAAATAATGATTAATAAAAACTCAGAAATGATGTATGCGTTAGGTTAATTCTTAAACATGGTCCTAAATCTGATAATATTGTTTAATGTACATTTTCATTCATAAAGTTCATCACATGGTCATTGGAAGCTATAGGCACTGGACATGTGGACTCACATGGTTTGATTTGTGGTTGCCTGGTACATGCTTGATTGTTTGTTTGTAAATATATTTGGTTGTTGATATGCTTGTTTATTTCATTTATTGTTGCTCCAAAGAAGGATTTGTACATATATTGGTACGCTTATGTAATTGTTTTTACTATTATTTTTTATTATATATAGTTCCTAAAATAGACAATAAATAACTGGATATAAAATCTGTACATATGTAAATACCCACTCCTGCTGCTTATTTGAATTCAGTATTAATCTTCTATGGTTCATTGATTCCTGCTAATTGCCCTGATGGTGCCTTGTTTTATTCATATGCTTATAGTTGTACATAATTATCATATAGATGTGTTTAATATGTAACTGAATTATGTTCATGTAGATTGTTCTTTTATTGTACTTTATCATTATATATATGTATATTTTTTATTTTTTATCCTTGTATTTAATTTTTTATGACACATGTATCTTTTTGATGCTCTGCGGTCAATAAAATTCTATATATATATATACGATTATACATAAAGACGCTGTCATACAAAGTTTATGTTTTGTATCGTAGGTATTTTTGATTGATGTTTAAGGACATTGTAAAATTATAACATATATTGAAATTTCCAACTTGCAGTGCCTTGTTTGTCACTACCTTGCAGTTATATAGTCAAAGCCATTCTAGATTAGCAAAACAGAAAATGAGATATTACTTGCAATTTATTTATTTTTGTACTTAGATGACATTTTGTATAATTGTACAAAATATATAAAAAACATTTTTGTGATATTCCGAAGAATGTGATATCTTTTTAATACATTATATTTTATCATAAAATATATAACTTATTTCCTCTGCACAGGTGCCATGATTAATCCAATGAGTATTAGTTAATCATATTTGTATGACATAAATTATTTATTGACAGATATACAAGCAAATCTGCATCCAAATAAATTACTACTCCCTAGCCATTTCAAGTGTAAGCCATAAATGAATATGAAATGTAAGAAATATGTATGAAAATGTGTCGAGCTTACACTGTCAAGATAAGTAAACCAAAGATAGAAATCTCAGAAGATTGAGACGGGTTGAATGTGCGTGGCAGGATAACAAAATCAAATGCCCACCAAAACAGTGTCATCACCATACAGCCCAGCAACTTAATTATGTGAACATATTTTGTTTGTTTACTCATCTAAAGTAATCTTATAGTCTATAGGCCGGCTTATAGTATTAAAGTAACAATGAAATTACAGAATAATTAGATGTTCACGTGGTGAGTTTACGCAAATCTTGTTCCGACAAGCAGGCCATTCAGAAAGCTTGCCTAAACTAAAAAAAAATATGAATCCATTTCTCTTGTATTTTTAAGAGAAGATTTCTTAAGTCTATACTCAGGCTATTGGCTACATCGTTTAACCAATAATTTAGCTAAACTAGCAAAGAATATCCATAATTAGGTTTCTGGGCTGTGAGGTGACGACACACAATGCAAACAAGATATATATTTAAATATATTTAAAGTGGGTAACACCAATTAAACGGTTTTTCGGTGGCCCACTGCAATCAAACAATGATGCAATGAAATACGATATGTGTTGTATGAATAATTATGTAATTGTGTCTTGGTTAAGAACCTTGTACTGCTGTCCCACATTCCTTCACCATTCAAGGACAACTAACTGGATTTGATTTTATGAAATCTACACATCAGAATGAAAACTAGCAAAGTGGAACCAGCTGAAAATCATGAAATTACAGGGTATGTATATTGACAAAAGAATGGCATACATTTAGTTCCATTATAAAAATCGAACATATACAAATCTAGATAACTCCTGCTATACGATATTACCTGCCACTAATGGCCACTGAAAGTACATGCAGCACCATTTGGTGCAAAAGTGGAAAATTATTCATATTCATGACATATTATATCAATTTCTTACATTTACCAAGGTTTATATTATTTCAGTGGTGGTGGGTGTAAACTGACTATAAGTAGCCAGACTGAGTTATAGTTACAGCCAGGAATAGTTTGCTACAGCTGTCTAGAGTTGACTATATTTTATGAAACTAACTGTATTATGTTGGTTAAGACAGACTTGGTAAAATAAAATACATAATAAATGAACATATTGTTTTTATCAGAGTAGCGTAGTTGCACAAAATGCAAAAAATTTATTTCGCGATATTTTTGAATTTTTTGCATATATATAGAATTGAAACAGCATTGATGTTTCCAGCTGATACTTAATATGATATATTACTTAAATGTAAAATATAAATATGGCTATATACTATTTGATAAGTGCCCTGAGAAGATAATATATATAATGAAGATTTGGCCTAGTAGAAATTGACCTTTCGCCTAGTTTGGTGCCCTGAGAAGATAAAATATGTAATGAAGATTTGGCCTAGTAGAAATTGACCTTTCGCCTAGTTTGGTGCCCTGAGAAGATAATATATATAATGAAGATTTGGCCTAGTAGAAATTGACCATTTGCCCAGTTTGCCCGTGTAACTAGGTCTAAATATTCAAAGAGAAAGTTATATATTACCACTGCACACAGAACGAAGATAATCTTTCTTGATCACATCAAAAATACAGCACAAAAATATAAGTTTACTCTTCTGAAAGAGGTAATGCAGTTGATCAGTAATCAGTAATGTATTCTGAAGGTCATAGTGGCAAATTAAAACACGTTTTCGTCGATAAAAAGCTTCATTCCTTATATTCCATTCCGTCTCTCATCATCCTCATTCATTCAGTTTGCAAGCTACATAAATAAGAAAACACATCAGACAAGTTAACATTGCATACACAAACATCACATTATGTACACAGCAACTCAGCCATGTACAAGTCATACAATTATTGAATCATCATATATATATACACACAATGTGATACAGTCACATATATAGTATCAGATAAATAAAGTATACATGCATATGTACATACAGAATTTAATGTTATTTATAAACACTGTTGAGGTGGATTTTTCATTTAAATGTAAATGGAAATAAATTAGGGCTGATGCACAGTGCCAGATTCTTTTAATCTTAACATTTTCTATTTCCAGACAAATTTCAGGCAGAATAGCTACCGCAGCACCATTACTTCCATCATGGAGGTTTCTATCGGCTGTTCTTGAACTTCTTGGAACTTTAGTTCTCTATATGAACAGAGTGAACATCAGTTTTGCTCTCGTTTGTATGACAAAAGCTCCCGGAAATCAAATTACACCAGATGGCAATGATAGCGTGTTTAATTTCACACAAGGTAGTGTAGAAGATAAAAGTAGTTTCAACATCACCTCATCGTTGTCTTTGGTAAGTAAATGTTACCCAGTCAAGGCATGACATAATGTAGATGTCATAACGACATCACAAAAGTCTCAAAATGTATGAGATCATGAAATGATCTTAAAATGTGATCTCAACATGATGTCATTTATCTGAGATAAAATGCATGATCTCAATGTGATCTCAACATGATGTCATTCATCTGATCTCATAACAACCTCATCACTTCTTGACATCTCCGCGATATCATTATCTGGCTCCATGAGTTCAAGACTTGAACAAAGCAAATGCGAGATGAATTTGTCCAAACAACCTGAAAAGGTTGGTTAATGACTTCAATTTTCTTAGATGCCTGTAAAGAACACTGTAGAGAATCACTGGATGGGAATTTAGAGATTAAATTGTGGTTTAATACTGAATTAAGTTAAAATTGTCAATGACAATTCTACCAAAGTAATAATAATAATATCAAATTTATATCAAAGTGATCTTATATTGTGATATCGAAGTATGAGATTATCTGAGACCATTGTGTGATTTCAAATAAATATCATACTGAGCGCTCATGAACATCCATATTCTCGACTGGGTCATAATAAATAAACATTTGCAAAGTGCATTACCTTTTTCACAGCTTTAAACGCACACTTTTACCTATGAATTAGGTCTTGACCAGTAAATTAAACCCAGGAACCTGCAGCAGACCTAGCTGCGTCTTTCAGAATAATTTTTTTTTAAATTCAATGTCAGTCAAGGGAAGCTGAATTTGCCTGGGACCGCAAACTGGTTGGTTTCATCATCAGTTCATTTTTCATCGGATACATTTTAACTCAACTCCCATCTGGTTGGGCTGCAACCAGGATCAGTGCCAAATGGTTGCTTGTCTCAGGAATGGTGGTGACAATTTTGACGTCATTTCTTAGTCCTGTAGCAGCTCGAGGAGGATGGGGATACTTGGTGGCCCTGCAGATTATTAAGGGCTTAGCTTGCGTAAGTGATAGTGGAATTTACTTTCAGCACCTAAATGGAATCTAAATCAACTTTGTGACCCCCCTGAACTGACAGTGAAATATGGTATATATATATATATCATGATTTATCTTTATTTACCAAGTAATCTGAAACAGATTAATTTTTTTTTGCTGAGTAAAAGAAGAAAATTGGAATATCAATGCTGGACACACAGATAGTCTACCATTTATCACTTTATCTTTTACTATTAGCTTAATTAAAGTTGTTCTACTGTATTTTTATTTTACCAGGGTACCTTCTACCCTACTTTGCAAAATCTAATATCATCCTGGGCTGCACCTCATGAAAGAAGTCGTCTCTATACCATAGCTTATTCGGGTTTGTAATTTTTTGTTACAATTAATAATGAGGTAATAATTCAATAACAGGTAAATTGAAAGACATGTAATTGCGTAATATCATCATGTATAGGGTATAGGGTAGTTGAAGGTAATAACGCTTTAACCTATTAAGGTCATTAAAATCTGACTATGGTATGGGAATATAAATATGGCTAACTAGTGCACAGGAGAATAATAGGTGTAGAGAAAGAGAACATCGTAAGTCTGTACCTATGATTGAGGAAGTTTTCTTCATAGTTTCGTGAAGGTTTGAAGCATGTCATGTAGAAAGAGTGTGAAAATACAAAATAAATGTAGTGGTTTCAATTTTTATTTGAATGAGATATGTCATGGCGATAGTCCTTGATAAATGTATAGTGCGGTGTGATATTTACAATTTTTATTGTTGTTAACTTTTGCCATAAATTATTATTATAATTGCTGGAATTTGGACGAAAAAGTTAGGTACTAGAGTGTGTCGCCATGTTACCGTAATCCACAGCTTACTGTGATCGTCTGCTGTGTCTGTTTTATTACATCGTCACTGTGATGAGACATGAGAGACAGAAAGAACATATTTGTTTTCTTTAAAACGACTGGTGGCAGCACCGCACATCTATGGATTATGGTAAACAACACACTCTAGTACTCAATGGGGAGGCAAAGTACCACCAGAGGTCACTGAGACCGTAGCAGATATAACAATAACATGTTTCTATGAGGGCGACATGGCTTTTTGACAGCCCAAGAGACGGGCTGGCGAGCCGACAACCAGGCTCGAGGGCTGTAAAAAAACCATGTGGCCCGAAATAAAACACGTTATTATCATTATAACCAATTAGTGTTTTCCATTGTTTACAGTAGATCTACCTTTAAAAGCTTTTGTAGTGTCAACAATGCCTCCTATATCATGACGTCAACTAATAACAAGAGCATCAGATGACATCACAACTGCTTTACAATGTCAATGACGTCACAAGCTGCTAGCTATAAACATCTGGTCAACAAGCATGAAAGACCAGCTAACTGGTCTGACAACGCAGATTGATGCCCAGCAAAATTTTAACAACCACCTATATGACAGCATGGCAGATTGGTAATAATGTGCAGACATGTATTCTTTCATGAGATCATCTATATTGTGATGTCATCCATGCAACAATGGTGTAGTGGCCTCATCTTATTTTCTTTTCATGTACTGTGATTGTAGTGCCCCCTGAAGGCTCTGTTACTTTTTCTCCCCATTTTCAGGATCTTCTGTTGGTAATATAGTAGCATTTGCATCAGGGGGATTTTTGTGTTCAGATGGATTTGCGGGAGGATGGCCCTCGGTGTTTTATGTCTATGGTAAGTTAGCAAAAGATTCTGAATCTTGGTAAATATGAAACATAATGAAGGCTGGACCGTCGGTGTGAAATTTAATGGTCCTGTTGGACTACTAGTAGGCATTTTTTTTATATGTTCTAAACCACCATTTTGAATTAGTATAAAAAAAATATAATGTCAGAGGCAATGCTTCAGTAAAGAAAGATAATGGCTTATTCATTTGTATTAGCCATCCATTTCTACAATTTCTGATGTGTTATTGGGTAAAAATATTTTGTCTTTATATTTCAGCAATTTGTGGGACTGTATGGCTGATAATATTTGCCATTTTCGTCCATGATAATCCTGGTGTTCATCCTTTCGTGTCTAAAAATGAAAAAGAATACGTTCAACACTCTTTAGTAGAGGACTTTGGCTTCAGAACTGTGAGTATCATCTACCAGCTATCGTTAAATATTAAACGCTTGACGTAGAACATTCTCAGCATAAAGCCCTTATAAAATTAATGCTCTTTTGTTGCTTTGATGCAGTATTACTGCTGTCCCCATGGGACACCATGTCATACAGTTTATTTTTCATCATCATCCTGCCAAATCAAGGTCACACTCATCTAAATATATGTATACCTATCAAGCATCATCATCAGTATATCACGTACTTACCATGTATCATCATCAGTGTATCATGTATATGGAGCTTGCATGGGTCTCTCTGTAACTCCTGGGGTGGCATGATGCAAGCAACAAAATTTGTCTTTATGATGCCACCATCCTTATTGTAACTATTTTTGTTATAATAGGTGAATAAAATTTCTTGAGTCTTGAGTCAGTACTCGCAGCAAAACGTAATGTCCCTTTTTCGGTAGTCTGGGGCTGGTAAAAAACAATTTACATTCACAGATTTTAAGCTTCTGGTGCATGACCCTCAGGTGATGATATGCTTTTATTGACATTCTGTTATTTCGTATTTGTAGTCATTACCTGAAAACAAATTCAATACCAATGGGGAGAAGTAACAGAGCCTAAAGGGGGCAACATGACCATAGTACATAAAAAGACAATTAGATGACGTCATTATTTATTGTTACATAGTACATAAAAAGACAATTAGATGACGTCATTATTTATTGTTACATAGTACATAAAAAGACAATTAGATGACGTCATTATTTATTGTTACATAGTAAATAAAAAGACAATTAGATGACGTCACTATTTGTTGTTACATAGTACATAAAAAGACAATTAGATGACGTCATTATTTATTGTAACCAAAAATGACATCACTGAATAAATGACGTTGTCCAACAATATTTATTTGCTGCAGTAGCAGTGACCTCTGGTGGTACTTTTCCTCCCCACACCAATATCTAAAGTTGGAACAGACAGTTCAGTCAAACAAAATGTAACTACTCCACGGTATTTTAAAAGTCACTACATCTCATTTAATAAGTTAAGTATCAGCTTTTAGACAACAACATACATGGACACATCACATCTGTAATCTATCATAGCATTGGCCCTAACTATATTAATTATCTTTAATTTTAGGAAAAGATGCCTGGTAGTGTTCCGTGGAAATCCATATTTACCTCTCTGCCCCTTCTTGCCATAGTAACAGCTCAAACTGGATATTGCTGGCTGTGGTACACTGCTTTGTCTTCATTACCACTGTATATCAATGATGTCTTGAAGTTCAACATAAAAGGGGCTAGTATTATATTCAATCTAAATATTTTGTTGCTTAAGATAAGATTGCTACTGAACAAGAGCCATTTGTATATTCTGTACAAGCTAACTTTGTCTTGGTGTCACAACTGGAGTGCACCTGCATTACAAGCAAAAACAACAAGTAACAATCAATGGGAAAGCTTTAGCGAAATGGTAATGTAGAACAAACAGTATGAAATAATAATATAATATGTAGCTAACAATGACAGGAGTGAGCGAAGCTATATATGTATATTTATGTCAACTTAAAGTTACTGTGTCTCCAGATTTAGCACATTCAAGTATTTATATATATACAAATGCTGCCTTCTTGTCTTATGATATTTTTTACCATTACACATGCTCACTTTTGCACAACAATTTAGTCTTAATTTACAATAAATAATTTAAGTATTAGTTTTTCATGCCATCATTACCAGTGTGTTTCCAATGTTTTAGTCTGGATTTTCTCTCAATGTAAAATTTTTTTTTAGTAATAATGTCTGATAAAATCATTAGTTAACACACAAATTTAGTATGCCCTGAATATTTCTGGCGGAGAATTTTGCATCCAACAGAAATATTGGCCCATTAGTTATTTTCAACTATTTGATGAGTTTTAGCAAATTGCAAATTTGACAGAGTGCAGCTTTAAATCTCAACTATTAATTAGACTTCATGTAGGTTTTTAAATTTTCAAAATCGGACAATAGATAACAATTTTAGAGGCAAAAGAAGTCAGATAATTGTAATGCGTTTCACAGCCCCCAGGGGCGCTGCGATCGCTTACAACTGCCCCCTGGTGTGATAAAACGTCATCGCAACAATGTCGTTGGCGCGAGCGTGATCGATTCAAGATGATTTGTTATTCATATCTGGTGAGTTCCCCTTCTAAATAAACGCTATTTCTAGTCACTGTTAGAATTTTTACAGTTAGAGAAACAGGTTTTCTCCAAGTTTCAAGCTGGATGTGTATTCGTTACGAAATTATGGACATCGCAACTTTTGAACCGACGACGTTGTTATAACATGATGATGTAGTCTCGTTCTGGACCATTTGGCAAAAAAAACGATAATAAGTTGATCTTCCATAGGATTACATGTATTTTTGAAACAGCGATAATAGGTGAAATCAATTTTTAACCAGTTCCGGTTGGCTTGTCCACTGTGTAGCCTATCGTCTACGGGAAGTAAGCTGTGCTTGCCGCCTGTGGCGGCGGAGCTTCGCTCATATAAATAGTGGATGGTGAGGAGACCAATATGCGGTTTTACTGGCCAACGCTAGTAATATCATTAACTGAGGCAATTAAAATGACTTACTGGTCAACTCTCCGCTCACCATTTTTAGCTACTTTCACACGACCAATATTGCCAACCAATATCAGGATTTATGAATCCTATCATGCGATGCCCTCTGTGCATGCTGACTGGCTATCACAATTAAGGTGAAGCATAAAATGTTAATTGTGTGCTTATTACAATCGTTTTGTAGAATGGATTAGCAAGTTCCATGCCTTATGTAGTGAATCTAATGGTTGGATTAATTTCCTCATATATCGCGGACCAAGTGATCCACAAAAAACTGTTGCAAACAACAACTGTGAGGAAGATTGCAGTATCTTGTGGTGAGAATATAACACAATGAATCCATGTTATAACTTACAAATAAAAATACAAAGTTGTAAAATAATACAACAATGCAATTTGTTTCATTGCAGCAATGTTGTTACCAGCCATTTTCATAATATCTGCTGGGTTTTTGAAGAGTCATCAGTACAAAGTGGCAGTGTCTCTCATATCCTTAGCTGTGGGCTGTTTGTCATTTGCTAGACCTGGTAACCATGTCAACTCATTGGAAATAGCACCAAGGTAACTCAACATACTTCACATATTATATATTTATATTCTACAAAAAGATATAATTCTGATATTTTAACCGTGGGTAGGTTTTTGTCTGATCTCATATTATAAACATATTAATTTGATAAGGCTGAATTAAAATATTATCTGAATGTTAATTGCAGTGAGATTGTAGTTTACAAAATGTGTTTACTCATCATTTCAGCACAATTATTATTATTATTATTATTATGTTTATTCGTACCTACATAGTACAAAATTAAATCGAACAGTTTATGGAAGCATCAATATAAAAAAAAAAATTATAAAATAAAAATAAAAAATCAAGTTGTACATAAAAAATTTAGAAATTGTAAAGCATCTTGTCTGTCCATAATTGAAAACAACTGTCCTTGTGAGACAAGAACTCAGTCTCTAATAGCTGTTCCTGTGACAGTATCTTCTTGTGTGTAGCAATTGGCTTCACAGTCTCTGTTCACTATCTGAGATAATTCTGCTACATCCAAATTCACCAGATAAGCAGTGTTGAGACTTCATAAGTTACCAGCATAGTGAAGGTTAACAATATCCATGAATTGTTTTTCTAAGTACACAGTTATGAACAAAAATGATTTGGAAGAATTATTTTTACTCTTGTTTTTCAACAGGTATGCTTCTATTACAAGGGGCATAGACAACACAATTTGCAATGTTGCTGGATTTTTGTCTCCGTTAATAACTGGTCAATTGGCACCAAACGTAAGATAATCTTCCTATTTTAATTTGCTAAATGAAATGACATTTATAATGTGACTTTGACCATAATAAGCATGATAAATTTGGGGCCACATGGTTACTAACATGGTATTAAATGACGATTGAAAACTTACACAAATTAACTTCCTTGATTGCTCTGTCAAAAGAGCACTGCAGTCCTCAGGTACTGAGCTACATTTTTTGTCATAATCAGGAAATTGTGAGAAGTGAATGAATTTTTGATGATTAAATGAACAAAGAACTTTAATAATTGCACATATGCCATAGGTACTATAACAAGCGATACTGCTCCATATTTCATTATGTGAATTTTTTTTAGGGCACCCACGAAGAATGGCGCCGTGTTTTCTTCCTAGCAGGTGGGATCAGTCTTTTCGCAGAAGTGGTTTATTTGATATTCGGCACTGCAGATGTCCAGCCATGGGCAAAAGAGAAAAGTGATGCAATTGATGAACATTGTATCCCTGATTGGCACTTATATCCGCTCAGTCAGAGCAAAGGAGATAAGACAAGTGATACACCTAAATTGTTATCACAATGTGCACTTTCTTAGTTTTGTGGGTCATGTGATAGAATATACCCTAAAATACAAATTTCCTGAATCCTAGGCTACTTAGTTTATGTTAAGCACTAAAACACAGACTTTAAAGTTGACATTCTCCAGTCAGAATTACTGCAGTTAAAGAAGTTGCTCATTATATATATGACATCACATCAGGAACTAATTACCTTGACCAGGGGTCATGTGCCTGTGAATCACTGAGATGTGACCAAGATGCAAGAATGCTGCAGCCCAGCATCACTGCTATTGGCTGGCTGCTGCTCACAGGAATTATGGGATATCCTGATGTTACGTCACTGGCTCACTAGAGGGCACTGTGGTATGACCAAAAGTTTAAGCAAGTTACTGACTCTAATTTTGCATCTTTTAGGGTTTTAAAAATCATGCAATTGCAGTGTGACTGGTGAAGTTTGTTTTAATATCACTTACTTGGGATCCAAATAACTAACTGCTTGCTTACAGTTTCGACAATCAAGTCCCCTTCCTCAGAGCTGACTGGGTTCAGCCTGCCCTCTGGTGTTGCCGGTGACCGCCACCCTCTGGTAGTAGAGGAGAGAACTCTAGAGAACCCTCCTACCACTTCTCTCCGAGATGTGTGACAACTAGGGGGCAGGTGTCAAACAACAACAACAACAGAGGGCAGGCTGAACCCAGTCACCTCTGAGGAATGGACTGGATGGTCCTTGATTTAATGCACATATATATATAGCTATACTCTACAATGAACTGCGTGCTGTATCAAATAATACTGCAAAATAATTCAGGATTTGTCCTCATTAACATGTTGTAGATACGTACCAAATATCCTGTTTAAATATATAATCACAAATTTCAGGTTTATAACTATACATGTGAAACACAATAAAGACATTTCACATTGTTGACGCTATATTGATAACTATATTATGCTTACAGTGGTGAGAAATATCCAAGACGACAACAATCTCCAGTGCTGTCCTGTTGTACAGAATTGAAAAACAGTCAAAAAGTATTAGTCAAAATTCAAATTAACAGCACATAAGTAATATTGAATGGCACTTCAAATATGAGTGATTTAAGACGAAGACAAAGTCATTTAACGAGACATTATTTCCTGATGGAAGTGTAGTTTGATGTCCCTTACCTCTCCGCATGATTCCCCTGTGTATGGAACTTCGAAACAGTATCGAGTGAAAAGATATGAAGAATTTGATATAATACAAGATTTACCAACTGCAGGCTGTCCTCATAGCGTTGGCATAATTCAGATACAACTGGAACTGTGTATGTTATTGGTGGCTTATGGGATCCAAATCCTTGTAAAACTGCAATTGTTTCAAGCTCCATGCTTCTTTTGCGATCAGGATTAGTTTGGGCACAGTTTCCTACAAAGAAACTTGCCTTGTTTCCGGCAGAATTACTGAAGGATTTACAACAAGTTCTGCCGTTTATTGCTTATTTAGAGAAATCAGCAATGGCAACTGATGTCACATATGTTAGAACCAAGATATCGACATCCTCTAACTGCTGTCAATGACACCACTGGCCTCACATACATTATAGGTGGAGAAGAAACTACTTCGATGGAAGTATACGACCCCGAAATGAAACAAAACTTCAAACTAGAATCTGCTCCTGTTGTGCGGCATTCTAATGCCATAGTTTATTGTCGTGTATTCCGTACAAGAATAGGAATTCCAGCGTGGGTTTCAACGTCTAGTTTATTCTGCACATGGCAACATGTTAACACACTTAACATCCAGGTGGCGTTCTAGTCTAATAAAAAGCGCCTCCTAGCGGATACTGCATACACTACATTCTCTTCCACTAACAAAACTATGTGTAGTAACGTGTAAATATGTGTACCTTATCTAATGATCAATTTTACCACTTGCATCACGAATAAGAAAACACCAGTTACATCAATTGTGTTACTTAATGATTACACATTCGTAAATTAACTGTCAAGTATCAACCTGTTTACATACCATGAATTACTTACTAACATGAACCGTAATAGAACTTTAACATCTGCTAAGGCTACAATCTGAACACCAAGTAACCTTACAAAATGTAATTATGACAACTAATCATCAAATGTCAAATAAATCATCAATGACACCATTTCACAATGAGTCCTTATCAAATGGTCTCAATTAGTCTCTGTGGCTTACTGATTTGCCTCTTTGGTCTTGATGACACAATGTCAACTGTTCGTGCTGAATTGCTCGTTTCAGTCACTGTCTCAGGAGTCACTGTCTCAGGCACAATTTGTGCATCACTCTCATTCCCTCTAACTGGAATCACACTTGGTGAGGGAATTTGCACTGGCACTGTGCTTGGAACATTTGTGGGTAAATCCTGTTCCAACATTACAGGTAGATCCGTTTGTGCTGCGACATGAGCAGCGCGCATATGCTCAATGTGCCTTTTCCACATTCGCCCATCGGTCAAAGTAATCACATAGGATTTCGGTGCCGTACATTACACAATAGTACCTAACCACCATTTCTTTGGCTTAACCAAATCCTTGACGTATACAGAGTCTCCAATGAAGAACTCTCGTTCCTTACGTCGTACATCATGTGTGGCTTTGTACTGCGCCTGTTGGTCTGTCACCGTTCCTCTGACATCTGGACGTATCAGTGACAATTTGGTCCTAACTTCTCTGCCCAAAAATAATTCTGCCGGTGTTCTTCCTGTTGTGGCATTTTTGGTACTTCGATATGCCAACAAGAATGTTGCGAGTCTCTGGTCCACAGACCTACTATTATCTGCAAAAACACTTCGTTTAAAGCTTTGCACCAAATGCTCAGCCGCTCCGTTGCTGGCTGCATGGTATGGAGCTACTCGAATAGGCTTCACTCCATTTTGTTTTAAAAATAGGGTAAATTCCTCACTTCGAAACTGTGGGCCATTATCACTGACAACATGTCGTGGTAATCCATAACGAGCAAACAATACACGCAACTCTCGTATTGTTGCTGCACTAGTCGTCGAGGTCATTGGTATAACTTCCGGCCATTTTGAGTAAGCATCCGTAATCACCAAATAGTGTTTGCCCTCATGTTCTGCGTAATCCACATGGATTCGTGACCATGCCGATCCCGGCCACATCCATGGCGTTAGTGGTGAAACCGCTGGCACATTTCTGACCTGCTGACAACTGTTACACTTTCTCACCATGCACTCAATATTGTGGTCGATTCCTGGCCACCACATGAAGCTCCGTGCCACTTCTTTCATTCGAACAATGCCTGCATGTGAAGCATGCAGTTCCTCGAGCATATGTTCACTGTACCTTTCTGGAACTACGACCCTCAGTCCCCAAAGAAGGCAGTTACCTTCCAGCGATAATTCCTGACGTTTAAGATGATATGGATTCAAACGTAAATCATCAATCGTCTCTGGCCAACCATCTCGTGTCATCCGTACAACTTGCAAAAGCATTGGGTCCCCTAATGTGGCTCTTTCGATGTCCTTGGCCATGATGGGTAAACTCTCTAGCCTTGCACTCTCAACATGATATATTCTGGGTTCTGATTCCTCCGTTTGCGGTTGCGGCAACCGTGAAAGTGCGTCAGCCAATACATTGTCTTTGGATGAAATTCGCTTGATTTCATATTGATATGCAGATAACATCACCGCCCATTGTTGCAGTCTCTGTGCCGCCAAAGTAGGAATTGCTGTAGTAGGCCCAAATATACGTTCCAGTGGTTGATTGTCCGTTAAGATGGTAAAATGACGTCCGTACAAGTACATATTGAATTTCTGTAAGCCAAATACGATAGCCAGTCCTTCTCGATCTAGCTGAGCATAGCCTTCCTCAGCTGTAGTCAGACTCCGCGACGCAAACGCTACAGGTCGCATTTGGCCCTTGTTGTCGCGTTGTAAGATCACTGCTGCAACGCCATAAGGAGAACCATCCGTCGCCATTGTCACATCCTTCTTGGCATCATAATGCAACAGCAACGTCTCAGCCGAAATAGCTTCCTTAATTTCCTGGAAAGCCTTCGTACACTTTTGTGTCCATTTCCAAGTTTTCTTCCCCAAAAGTTCATTCAAGGAATGGGCTCGTGATGACAGATGAGGAATAAATTTCGCTTGAAAATTCACCATTCCTAACCAACTCCGCAATTCCGTAACATTGGTAGGCATCCGTGCGTTGCGAATTGCTTCAACCTTGTCGTTTGTTGGTTGGAGTCCGTTTCCTGAAATCTGTCTGCCCATGTACACAACCTTATCTTGCATGAACGAGCACTTTGTAGGATTCACCTTTAATCCATATCTTGCAAACCTTTGCAAAACAGCACCCAAATTCTGCAAATGATCCTCAACGTTAAACCCAGATACCAGCACATCGTCCATTATCACACAAGTGAAAGGCAGACCCACCAGCACCTTTTCGACAAAACGCTGCCAAATTGCTGGACTAGAGGATATTCCGTAAGGCAATCTTGTGTACCTAAACAGCCCCCTGTGCGTATTGATAGTCGCTAATTCCTGTGACTGCTGGTCCAGAACCAATTGTTGGTAAGCGCACTTCAGATCAATCTTTGAAAATTTCTTCCCTGTGCTCATAATACTAAACACTTCCTCTGGCATAGGTATGGGAAATGTCTCAGTTTGGATAACCTTATTTACGTTAACCTTATAATCGCCGCAAATTCTCACTGAACCGTCAGCCTTTGGAACACAAACTATAGGTGTCGCCCAGTCGCTGTATTCCACAGGATAGATTATCCCTTCGTTTTGCATGCGTTGCAGTTCCTTCTCAACTGCAGCTCACATGGCAAAAGGAACTGGTCGGTTACGTATGAAGATGGGTCTTGCATCCTCCTCAAGGTGCAACGATACTGTGGTGCCTTCAACTCGACCTAGACCGCGCTTGAAAATACTGTTGTACTGTGCCAGTAAATCTCCAAGTCCAACGTTTGTTACTCCAACTCTGTTGATCAGATTTGGCCAATCCAATTTAATGTGCTGTAACCAACCTCTTCCAATTAGTGGTGGCGCGTAACGGTCAAGGTCCACCACAGTCAATGGTAATTTGACACTCTGTGTGCCATAATTCTCCTGCACCATTGCTGTTCCAACTATCGGCAAAACTGCACCTCAGTATGCTCTAAGATTGTTCTTTTCAGGAATCAATGGCACGTGTTCCAGGTACTTCCTGTAATCTGATAAACACATAACTGATTGGACTGCCCCAGTGTCAACTTCCATATTGACATTGGCCCCAGCCAAGTTAACACTTATCCTGATAGGTGCTGCCGGTGACGATAGTTCTTTGCCCGATTTGCGTACATTAAATAATCCCAAGTAATTGGACTGATGCGTATTCTGGTCATCAGATCCTTGTGACTTGTCTACATAATACTGCGACTGCGTCGGTTGCCTTCGTCCAGAATTTTTACTTTTGTGCACTGTGATTTCAGGTGTCCAACCTGATCGCAATTGAAACATTTCATGTTCTTGTACTTGCAATCCTGACTTGAGTGGTTCGTAAATCCACATCTTTCACAAGCCTTGTGTGAATAATTCATGCGATCTTTCTTCTTGGGTTTCGTGGCCCAAGAATTCGTTCGGTTCCGTGTGTTATCCTGCTTATAATTCCGTTTTGACATGACTGCTGCCACCGTGGCAGATGCTCCCGTGATAGTTTTCCCTTGCAGAGTAGAAACATTCGCAGCAACTAACTCTTGGCTTTGAGCAATGTCCAAGGCCCGATCCAATGTTAAATTCCGTTCCACAAACATGCGTTTTTGTGTGGCCTTGTCACTAACGCCACACATCAACTGATCTTTCAACATCATATCGAAAGATGCTCCAAAGTTACACTGCTCTGTGATTTTCCTGAGTTGAGCGACGTACTCAGCAATAGACTCTCCTGCCGTTTGCTTGCGTTCATGAAATTGGTAGCGTATTACTGCCTCAGATGATGCCGGACAGTAATGATCTGTCATTAACTTTGCCAGTTCTTCGTAGGTTTTGTCGGTGGGTTTGTTTGGTGCGACCAGATTACGTAACGTTGAATAAGCTTCAGCACCCAGCTGACTGATAAACACAGCCCGTCTTTTCGTGTCCCTACTCGTAACTTCTGCTCTGTTAGAGTCATCATCCAACAGTGTCAATTTGTCAAAGTCATGAGCGATCATGAACTGCTCCAATCTCTCTACATAAAGTTCAAAGTCGTCCCTACCGGTAAATTTCTCAAGATCACCAATATGCGAAGCCATGATGAACAATGTACAATGTTCGTAGAATAAAAAAAATGTGTAAAATAGTCCTTTCTGCAAGCAGCCAACCACATGCGTTGCCAGACAGTCTGATGTCCAGCAATCCCTAGTATTCTGAGGGGAAAGTCGTCACTTTGACACACTGACAACTCTTCAAATCGAGTCAAAACTAGCACCTAATGTTTCTGCACAAACTGGTAACATCCTCGTCGTCCATTTGTCATGTATTCCGTACAAGAATAGGAATTCCAGCGTGGGTTTCAACGTCTAGTTTATTCTGCACATGGCAACATGTTAACACACTTAACATCCAGGTGGCGTTCTAGTCTAATAAAAAGCGCCTCCTAGCGGATACTGCATACACTACGTTTATAATGACTGCATAATTGTCACTGCTCATGTGGCGAAAGTGACTACACTTTCTATATCTGCAACACTTCAACTGAAGAATGGAGGACAACTCTTTATTGTCCACCTATTAGAGAACAGAATAAAAGACCAGTTTTTGTGGTCAAGCCCGGTGTATTTCTAAGTTGCATTCCTCATTTCACAGACAATATATTTCTTTTTATTTTCGAGTTTGTATATATAGCATTATTTCTTTTATTAGTTTTTCCTTCACAATTATCTCCTATTTTATTCCAGTCTTGAGTGAAATCCTTTTCCTGATATTTCAAAGGCTCCCCTAAAAACCGCCAATCACTCCATAGAAAAGACTTGCAATAGGTCTTGTAACATTTAAGTTGTGAACTACAAAATACTCCTAGAAAGTAGGCTTAGTACTTTTCTTGTTCAACCTATTTTACTTCATAAGAGGATGCAAGTCCTGATCACAATGTTCATCAATTGCATCACTTTTCTTTTTTGCCTTATGAAGTGATTATGCTTACATTTAGTACCAACTGGCCAGTTATCAATGGGAACAAAAATCCAGCTGCATTGCAGATGTCAAGTAGAACAGCACGTCATGTGAAAACAAAGCCATTGTAACCAAGATAATATTTTATTGAGAAAACAACACTGCTTGCAGCTACTGATTATTCAATAATAATGAACACTTCGTTCTATGGTGGGTCAACAGTGCATGTCACATTGTCACAATACATGCACAAGCCAGATTTTTTTCAAATTACAATGTATTTCATATTTCCAAAAATGGATAAAATAATTTGTAAATACAAGTTTGAATATCATCAGCCAACTACAAATTAATATAACATTAATGATAGTTTTTACATCTCATGCAATAAACATCCAGCTCGGATGTAGGTCATGAAGAGTGCCTGGGCCTGGGATCGAACCCGGGTCCCAGGACCTTTAGCAGAGCTGGCCAATGTGGAATTCATGGATGCCTTAAACATTAGGCCACCAAGACAACTTTCGACACTGTATGATCTGCTCAGTCACAAACAATATTTGGCTTAATTATAGTGAGACGTGCATGTGAAAATAAGTGTTGTCTTATATGAGGAGTTTCTTGGAATGGTTGTATCGACAATTTATGACTTTTTTATATCATCTTTATTTATTTTTACCAATTTGCATCATAATAATCTACAAAATTAGTACATTATTAATGCCACTGCTTCTTAATTAGTTTTTATATTTATAAACAACAACGTGGTTCTTGTTGAGGCTAAAAAAAATTAAGTCCTTCTGCTGTCATTTTGCTGTTGCACGAGATATGAAGAAATTTTCAATCAGATGTGATGTGAATTGTCTGAAACATGGAATAATAAATAGGTAAGAAATACTTGTATAAAAGATTGTCATATTACGGTACACAAAAGAGTCCGCTCTTATTCATATCTTAGATAAAATACAATAAAACACATTGTCTTTTGACCATAAAGGCGTGAAAACTAACTGGAAGTAAACAACCAGGAAAATAACCATGGAGCATATAAAATATCAATAATATTTGATTTGGTGAATTTATGTATCAACAAGCTTTAACAGAAATGCAAAATTGCTTGAGTGAACAGATGCAACTTTAATTAGTAATTAGCTCATACTCACATGCCGTATGATTTTGTGTCAGTTGCTGATGGAACCCTTAGTATAACATAGCACCATCATCCATTGAAGCATTGCCTAGTTGAACAATAGAAAGGAAAATTTGATGAAGACATGTATTTTAGGTTAATATTACACATTTGATTTCATTATATAAAACCAAACTTTCATGGATTCAAGAGGCCACGAAGAAGAAGAAAATATAAAGGAGAGGAGAAAGAAGAATCTCAAGAGAGAACATGAAAAGAAAACAAACAAATATAAGACAGTGTTTGATATTTGTACTTTGACTGAAAGAAACGTAGTTTAATATATGGTTGCACTAAGAAAATTAGAAACCAAAGAACAAGAGTTACCAAAGTTATGATCGTCGATAAAACACAACGTTGTTGGATACCATGATTTTGACTCCGGTATTGTAGTATAATGAATGTCGCTGACTGATCTTCCAGCTTGAAAATAACAATAGGAAAAATTAGTATTTAAACTTATGTGAGACACTGGATTTTGCATTAATATACAGCATGACCCTTTCAAGGTGACTAGTGGGTTAAGAGTCATACGGGTATAGTAGTGCAGTATAGCAGACCCAAATGTATGCCCATATTTGGCGTCTATGAAATATAAAAAAATATCTTTTTTTTTTGCCAAAATATGTTCGGTCACAAAAGAATATTTGCGTAGCACAGCGGGGTTTAAGGGCAGCAGCCCCCGATAAAAATAACAAAAATGATGCCTTGTCTTGAAAATGAAAAGAGCGGTCATTTTTTGTGATGTCATAAATTGAATTTAGGGATATGACGTCATAGGCATGACAAAAACGCTCGCTAAATAAGGTAATAAATTTGGGTCCGCTATACTGTACTTTTTCCAGTCATACTCCTAAAAACCATATTGATTCCCAGCTGTCAGAATGATTGAGCAATCCAAATTTATGTATGGAAACCAGAACTGCGAGATAAGGTTATATTAAGAGCAAGTAATGACATTATCAATTTGTATATATATATTAAACAAATGTATGTAAACAAAACCTAATGTTCATATTACCGTACTATTGTTCAGCAACTGGGACCATGGATGTGTAAATAATCTATTGATAATGTATACCTTTAACTTTTATACCATGTATATATATATTGAATTGAGAAATAGTGAGTAGAAGTAGACTTAGTACATGTTTTTATCTGTTATTTTTGACAAATGTATCAGGTATGATATTACTGTCTCAATCAAAGCAGATATAATATATCAGCAATATAGGACTATTATATATTTTTTTATAATTATCAAGTGATTATACTTGTTGTAGGTGCCTGGAAATAGAGAAGAATAAATAAATTGTGACTGCTGAATTATGTTTCGTACACACCTGGCTTATTTCGTTTCTGAAATATTTTCCTGAATATTTCTTTGATTTTTCCCGGGCTATTTTGCTTAGATGCTTCTGAAGTGATGTCCTCATCTAAAAGCATTTAAGAATTACTTGATAAATAATTATGATGTTAGAGGAAATGATTGATTTAGATACCTCAACTGGTGCAAATATAATAAAAAAAAAATATTCAGGTAAAAATAATTATTCCATTTTTGACAGATTTTGCAGATATAATATGATTATAAAAAATATGTTAGTTCTCAGTAAGGATAAAATAAATAAAGAACGGTTTGCCAAAACACTGAGTACTCGTAAATATTTCTCAGTAATGTTATTGTGACAAGGTAATTTGTTTCACTAATTATGTTTTCATTGTGTATTTTTTTGTGGATTACTTAGTGAGATTATGATGATTTACATGACGTTAAAAATCACATAAGAAGAACCTAGACTGGACCACATGCATTTAATGATATGGATCTGGAAAAAAACAGCATTGCCTTTGAAATCACAACAGCCTGGCTAATGTCAGGTACCAAAATAAATTAAAAATATTTATACATTTCATTCCATATCGTGCATATTCATTGAGTTGTCCTCGATTTTTCCTCAGATTTTTTGTCATTGCAGTATAGTTTTTTGGGAACAACTTTAAATTGCAGTTTGGCAGAACTACTGGCATAGATCTGTGAAATGTATATAGTAGTCTGAAATGTGTACATTAAAAAAAATGCTTTAATTTTTTTATCGAAACTAGTAAAGAATTATCTATAATGGAAATGGAAATGTTTTCTTTTCTGCTACACAATGTCATTCAAGACAGACAGACAGCTAGACAGCTAGACAGACAGACAGACAGAGAGACTGTCCATTCATCCGTCAGCCCGCCTGCCTGCCTGTCTGTCTTGAAGGACATTGTGTAGTACAAAAATATTTACTTCTCTGTTAAAGAACTACAAGGCATGAAATTATTTGGCCTTACACTCAATTGTTTCATATCCATCTTCAGCAATTTCCTGATAAGTTGAGTTGCTTTCATCACAATCTTCAGAGAATGCGCCATGTTGAAGTGCAGATCTGATTCTTCCATTTAGATCCTCTTGTTTGAAAGCTGAAATGTCATTTTAAAACGCTTGACAATGCAATTGTGTTATCATCATAAAACTTTCAAGGTGCCATTTACTGTCAAGAAGGTTGCGGGTTATAATTTAAGCATCGTCAATGAAATAAATTCCGCCCCTGTCAAGACAAGGTGTTAAAATCCATCGTTTAACTCCCTATGATATTCACTTCTCAAATCATTGTAACACTATCCCAGGAAATATAAAGTCAACTCACACAGCTGATGTCTTTCTGGCTCCTTGGAGTAGATGTTGTGACAGGCCATCGCTTCGGTGGACTCATCACCACTGACAAATAATTGATGAGTTCTTGGTGAGGGATCTTCATTCCTATGATCAGCTGAAAATTGGAAATGTGTTATTGCACATAGTTATGTTATTAGCTTAATGCCACAAGAGGTCAGCACCTCAAAGCTGACCAGAGTAATTCTTCATTTAGCCACAAGAGGGCTTAATCCCTCCATTCCGGTTGAATTAGCTGGTGAGCAATTTCATACACTCCACAGTTGCACTCCAAAGCAACTACTTGGAATGCGACATAATTGACCACTTCGGTATTTAGGCCTACCATTAGAAAATGAGCTGAGATGCTACACTCAACCACTCAGAAAGTGCTATGAATTTGTCAGCTAGATCGAAAGTCTTGTGGTTGTGTATGGAATAATGTATGATAAAAAATAAAGTTGTTAATTCTGGAAAGTTACTCAGAGCACAGAAGCATTTTTTGTATTTTCGTCTTCATTCTTACGATCAGCTGGAGATTACAAATGTGTTTTTGCACCTAATTATGTTATTAGCTCATCTAACAAAACAGAGGCCTGAGTGAGCTAAGAAATTTTTAAGGACATTATAATGATGATTTTTAGCCTTCAAACCCATTCAGTGTGTGCACAATATTTGACTTACTTTTGCTCTCCATGGTGTCTATCATATCCTCGTCTATGACTCCTCCACTTTCCATGTGATTTTTCAAAGCACCAATAAATCGTTTACTCCAATTAATCTTCTTCCGCCAAATATGATTTAAAATCTCCAGAATTGCCATTTCATTTCCCTCATGCTTTAAGGTTGTCATCACCAAATCACTGCAAAATCAAAACGATGTTACTCTGAATATTTCAATACGGATAATACATGGATACCATGGCAAAATCTACAATGTAAGTTCTTTATTCAGTCGGTTTGATGGATATGAAGGCTTCTGGCATACATACTGCTCTGGTGTCCTAACATCGATCAGGTCAGCAGAGATCAGTTCAATAATAAATTCATTCACATTAATCTTTGACAACTGTGGCAGATATATTTCAAACAACCGCAGGTGTTCTTTCCAACTAGTGATTTCTTCAGGCTGCCTGAGGAATCGGTTTAAAACTTCATAACCTCTTTCAGACAATATGTCTACTAAAGCAGTGAAGATGGGTCTGTCCTGATTTTGTCCTGTGTTTTCGTAATATGCCCGTGCCATCGTTTGTAAGCGGTTAACCATCAGCCTGGTGGCAATGGCTGTGCCATTTTGTCTTTCTGCTTTGATGATTTCCATGATGTCATCTTGAAATAAATGATATAACAGAATAACAAACATCATTTTAATGAAATTAACAGACTGATGAGAAATGTGTGGTATTAAATATAAATGTACGCATAAACACAACCTTAAAAACAATAAATTATAAGATATGGAAAAAGCATACATTTTCATGAACAAAACAAAATATGGATTTGACAGATTTATAAAAATATTACCTTGGCCTAAATGTGGCGCCAGGTGGACAGCAATGTTTGAAGGCACAACAAATTCCTCCAGAATTGGTGACACCAGTTCCAGGTACTCCTCGTCCATGCAAATCTCACTCATGGCTGCTGTGCTCAACATAAAAGATTGTTAGTTTTTCAATGAAATATGCCTAATGAAACCGAAGAAATAGGTTACACTCTCTCCATTCTACTTAACATTAATTTACATTTGTCCAGGTCGTAACAGTAAAACAAATTTCCTTTTTGTAATATTGACACAAATCACTATACATTCTGTAATTACAGACTTACCTTTATTTGCACTTGACAAAATGTTCACTGTTTTTTTGCTCCACTAGAAAATGAGCTGAGATGCTACACTCAACCACTCACAATGTGCTATGAATTTTCTCAGCTAGATCGGAAGTCTTGTGGTTGTGCATGGAATAAAGTACAATAAAAATCCCCACTTACTTAAAGTTGTTAATTCTGGCGGGTTACTCAGAGCATAGCATCATTTTTTTATTTTCGTCTTTGACAAAGTAAACATAACAAAGTTTTATATCTATTCATTATACTCAAAACAGTTCTAAGATAACCAGCTGACCAGCAAATGCTATTAAAAATGAAAAGGCGTTTACTGGACAATAAAATCATTGGACTATGACATCCAATATATCAAATGATTATAATATAAAATGTAAATATCACTGGTGCATAGCATATCATTCTTTCATAATAGTATTAATTACATTGCATTTGACAAAAGTGATTAAATCGTAATTTATTCCTCTTTACTTATCACTAACAATTCACTACAATAAAACTACAACACAAAATCTTTATTTACTCTGCCTCAATGTCTACACTGGGACAAGTAAAGGGCCCCATATATTCTAATGGGTTAATATTACGACCCCCAACCCTGGGCAGCTGATTACATAACCTGTCAGAGACAGACAGAAAAACTTTTTTTACAATAAAGATACGATACACGATTTAAATGTACGCAAAAAAAATCTTATAATAAAAATAGAATAAAAGGATTTAGATCAGGCATTGAGACAAGGCACCATACTCATGCATAAGTTGTGGCTCTAAAAATCTGGGACAAGACATATTTAAAATGTATGCTCCACGAAGCATATCTTGTTTGCATGATTTATGTGCATTTAGGTGCATACGAGGGGCGTTCAGTAAGTTCTGACTATTTCATGCTTGTAGACAAATCTGCCCATCACCCCCCTGCTGGATCCTTAAGGGCCTGGACTATAGGAAAGAATTGCAATGGGTCATGTACCATGTAAGTTGTGATTACTAAATACCACCTAGGAAGTACGCTTAGCACTTTCCTTGTTCAACCTTTTCTGACTTAATAAGAGGATGCAAGTGCTGATCAGGAACGCAATTTTCATCAATTGCATCACTTTTCTCTTTTGCCCATATTAAATAAACCACTTCTGCACAAATACTGATCCCACCCGCTAGAAAAAAAAACATGGCGCCATTCTTCTTGCGTGCCCTGAAAAATGAAGATGGACTGATGAAAATTGCAAACTACATAATAGACATATTGAGCACACAATATTGATCGAAAGTCATATTATGTTTATTGCTTTTTGGTCATTGCCATGACAACAAGTTAGATATCACAAGAGTATTCCTTGACTGCAGCTTAAATTTGTTTAATAATCAAAAACCAGTCTGTCTTGCAATCTTACTCTAGTTTCGACTGCACAATACTGTAAAATTGCTACACAGCATGCTACCATAATTTTTTTTACGGCAAGATACTGTAAATCTGTCCTACGCCACAATACCATTATATTTACAGCTGAGGTAAAGAAAATGGCATGTTACCATATTTTATTAAGTAGATTGCCATAAAGCAGAGCAAAATCTACCATACAGCATTCACCGCATATTCTATGGAAAGATACCGTAAGACGACTCTATACCGCAGCATTTTATGGTAAGATACAGTAAATCTCATCTAATATACATACGTATATGACTTAGTGAAACTGATTGCATATATGATTATTTCATATATGATTGTTTGCATAAATATCACATTTGCACACCAAAATCCAATATAACTGATTCTTAATTTGATGACTGATATCACACTCAATGTCAAGACAAGAAGCAGCTGATTGCTGATATTATTTGAGTTTTGAACAGCTGAAAACTATCTCATTAAGTAATTTAGTGTGCGAAATTTCATTTGTGGGTTGATAATGACATGCATGAGTTCATTGTAAGATGTCTTTAAATTTTAAGAAAAGAAACTCTATTATTAAGTGTTTATTTGAGACTTTAGGGTCATTTATGGCATTTTCAAATTAATTGAGTCAAACTTGACAAATCTGTGTTGAGCAAGATGACAATTCAATTGTGTTATGATTCCAATTTCAAGACATTCTCTAATTTAGTGTGCATTTGTGATTTTTACTTCAGCCAAGACACCTGTGTCATATATGATTGTTTGCATAAATATCACATTTGCACACCAAAATCCATATTTGATGACTGATGTCACACTCATTGTCATTCTCCAATGGCTCAATTATTCAAAATTCTATATTTAGCCTTATCTCTCATATTTAATTTCTGAAAGTCACCGCCATGCATCTCACATAAGATATGACATGTTCAAATTTGCTGTTACAAGAAGCAGCGGACTGCTGATATTATTTGAGTGAAGAAGTGCTGAGCACTCTCTCATTAAGTGTGCAAATTTGATTTATGGGTCGATAATGACATGCATGAGTTGATTGTTATATGTCTTAGAGCAATTGAAACTTCTCTTAAGTACACATTTGTGACTTTTGGATCAATCATGAAATTTTTATATGAAGTATCACATTATGTAGTCTAAATTTTTGAGAAACTCTCAAACATGTAAAGATAAAAATCTTGTTTTATTTGAGTCCGTCTTGACGCATGTGTTCAGTAAAATATGACTTTTGAAATGCCTTTAAGATTTTAAATAAAGAAATTCTCTAATTTTGTATGTATTTGTGTTTTTTGGGTCAGTCCTGTCACTTATTTGTTGTTGAGAACTGTATGACTTGGTGAAAATGACGACTGAAGGTCAACATCATGCATCTCGCATACGATTGCTAAGTGAAGATTATAAAATATAGATGACATGTTCAAATTTGCTATTACAAGAAGCAGCTGACTGCTGATATTATTTGAGTGAAGAAGTGCTGAGAACGCTCTCATTAAGTGTGCAAATTTGATTAATTGGTCGATAATGACATGCATGAGTTAACTGTAATATGTCTTAGAGCAATTGAAACTTCTCTTAAGTACACTTTTGTGACTTTTGGGTCAATCATGAAATTTTCATATATGAGGTATCATATGTACTACATTATGTAGTCTATATTTTTGAGAAACTCTCATAAATATAAAATTCTTGTTTTATTTGAGTCCGTCTTGACGCATGTGTTCAGTAAAATATGACTTTTCAAAAAATAACCTTTAAGATTTAAAATTAAAGAAATTATCTAACTTAGTGTGCATTTGTGATTTTTGGGTCAGTCATGTCACTTATTTGTTGTTGAGAACTGTATGACTTGGTGAAACTGACTGCATATATGATTAATTGCATAATGATTGTTTGCACAATTATCACATTTGCATACAAAAATATGACAACTCATCCTTAATCGTTCATATTTTATGATATCACACTCATTGTAAATATCCCACGCCTCACGATATTCAAAATTCTATATTTTGCTTATTCTTCATCTCTCAGATTTGATTGCTGTACATGTGAAAAATTGATCAGTTAAATTTTAATTGAGAAATACAGATGAATTCAATTATAGTTATTATAGTTCATTTGCATTTAAAACAGTTGTCATAAGACCATCTCTGGCGGAACATAGCTCATTTATAGCAAGTCCATCACATTTATAGCAAGCAATAGCTATTAGTTTGCAAGGTAATGACAAACCAGGCACTGCAAATTGGAAACTTCAATATATTTTATAATTTTACAATGTCTTTAAACATCAATCAAAAATACCTACGATACAAAACATAAACTTTGTATGACAGCGTCGTTATAATCATACGGAGACTATCCACATGACAGGATCATCATCTGAATTTTAGGTATCACACATCAACAGAATTGCCGCTTATTGAGCCCTCATTTTCTAGCAAAATGGCTGGCTTATGAGCATTGGGTCTTGAAGAGTCAATATCTTCAAAAGAAAGTGACATGCTGTAAGGATTATTAGCATCATCATTGTCAGTGTAGTTCATTGTATTACTTCTACAATCAGATGTAAGATCAGGGTCTTTGTCATACCCGTCTACTGTGTCCGTCAAAGTTTCAAGGACCTCGAGGTAATTGTTATTATTATGAATGGATATACTGTCTGCTTCATCTTCTGAAGCACTGTCTTCTCCTTCACCATCATAATCTTCCTCATCTTCTTTATTTTCAGATCTGTCTCCAAATTTTGTCATGAAAGACCTTCGTGTAGAAGGAAGATGCTCGTAATCATTGTCAGTAAATCCATCAGTCTGATACTTAGGGCCATTGGTTTTGTATAACTTATCATTGTGATTGTGAGCATCTTGATTTGTGGCCACTGAATCATTTTGATATGGATGGATCTTACCAAAGTTGAATGACATCCTGTATGGATTTTCTGCTTTAGTTCTAATCTCATGGGCTGGATTTGTTGTTTCTTTAGATGGATAATTGAAACTGGTATCATCTGAGCTTATCGGTGAACCTATGCCAGCCTCGTACAACCAAATGGCGTTCATTGGTGAATTTGTGTGACATTCATCTCTAAGTCTGTCCTGTGGTAAATTTCCAGGGGCTTCTTCAGCATCTTTATCAGAATCGCTGCTATCACTCGCTCTATCAGTTATATTGTACTTTTTAATGTTCATTTTCTGAGTTATCAGTTCACTCGAAGTTGGTGGATTCTGAGTCCTGCCATTTTGCGAATCTCCTGCATTTTGAGCGTAGTCATACTGATAGTTTCCTTTCTGAAGATCACCATTTTTCTGCGTATGTGCCACATAATACTCTGCTTTATCCATTTGGTCAGGTTCGAGGTAAATATCTTCAAAATCACTCATTGGGTAAGGTAGTTCAGGAACATTTGAAACATGAAAGTCAGTCCCTCTTTTGTCTACTGAAACCAAGCATAACAAAATGAGTTGCATGTATTAATTAGGCCATCATTTGGGTTGAAAAATGTTGGTTTATAATAGGTCTTGATGCAATTAGATGAAATAGTTAATTCATCATCATCAGATTCTCTGTTTGTCAAGCAGTCTTGATAGGCGGATAACTTACAACCGCCATAGTCTTATATGGGCCTAATATGATCCTAATTTGATGGGACAGTCTTATCAGGAAGGGACGATCTCACCAGGAAAGAATATGATACATAGTTCCCAAAATATCACTTCAGTGTTGCATAAATTAACAAGAATATTATAATAAAGTTTGACAAAGTTTGTGACAGTCCACTGATGCCACCTGCCTATCTAGTCTGGCAACCGATGCATGCGGACGATCGTTGAAGATTGTAAACAATCACGGCTATGTAGAGTTTAACGCGAAACTTTGGCAAGGTTATTCCAATGGAAATTTAAAAAAAAATATGCATTTTAAGGTGGATCCAATTGAAGATACAACACATAGATTTTGACAAAATTGAGCAAACGATCGTCCACATGTGTAACATGCCAGTCTGTAGATGATTGAATCTTGAACTTGAAATTCTATCCACTTTGCTTACCAGTTGGCGTTCTGTTCAAACGCACTATGTACACTATCAGTCCTATGATGACAGCAACCAGGAAGAGTATTATTATTATAAGAGCCACAGCCCAGCCTGGAAATGGACAACTTGTGGATCCTATATTGCAGCTGTCACAGATGTTTCCTTCACAACTTGACTTTACTGCCTTGTAGAATGAATTTAGTATTCCATCTGTAATGCTGACAGATACTGACCCAGGGTCAAAAGTGCCAATCTGAAATTATGTGGATTGCATTTAAAATAGGCCTCATATAGTGTGGTAGTTTCCTAATGATTCAGCCAGATAATAATAATATTTATCGTTTAGAGTGTAACGAAATATACATTCTCAGGTTAAAATATTGTGCGTACCAGACAAATTTTGGTTCAATCATGCAGTTTCTATATCACATTATTCAACAAATTCAAAATCAAGCTTAGATACAGTAATGTATGATTTTCCAATATTATAAGTTGGCTGCGTGTTCGTGTTCTCGAGTGATACAATAGAGATATAATCCGATGATCATCTCAACCGCGTCCGTGATAGGATAAGACATGGCACAACAAAAACCAAACAACTTTGACAAGTAACTGCTATCGTCGGCCACTTTCAAAAGTTGTATAATGATTATTATGTAGTTTAAGAAATACCTGACTGTTGGTAAATCCTTCATTGTAGGAGTTAAGCTGGTATGTCTGAATAGTGAATTTCTTGTTTGATCTGACAGCATTGAAGAAATCGCTGTCTCTCTCCAAGAAAAGAGCGAGTCTTTGAGTCTTCCAGTCTGGTTTATCCAATAGGTCCTTGCAAATTTCATTCCTTCCACATTCAGCCAACATCAATGTCTGAAAGGCACTGACAAAGCTTTTGACTGCTAATCCAATTTGGCTAATCCCATCTTGAACATTATCCACTGCCTTTGCAAAGTCAAAGTTTTCCTGCATCCATGGATTACTGATTTGGTCGTAAACTTGTGACTTCAAACTTTGAATAACATCAGCATTGGTAGGATCGATGGATTCAGGCTCTATGGACATCATCAGGGTATTATTGAAAGCAGTTCTATAAGCAATATGAAAATAGTTGCTTGCGATCTCTGATAGGCTCCTGGCAAACTTTGACCATGATATAAACACATAATTACCTAACATGCTCCCTGCAGTATCAAGTATGTAGTCAGCATCCTTACCATTAATAAAGAGTATGATAATACGAGACTGAATGTCATTGTACTTCAACCTAGCTGCGAAAGATGTGACTGACAACACCTTAATGGGGCATATCCCTTGCTGTTTGGCTAAGTTGGTGAAAGCATCTTTAGCATGAATACTTTCTTCGGAATCAGCGTAAACCAGTGTTACACCAGTCCACTCAAAATGTTGAAGGACGGCTAACATGGCATTCAACTCTTGTTCGAGGGTAAACCCCAAATTGTAAAAATATTCCTGCGAAAGTGATGGAGAACTTATAGTCTGTCCAACGTTTAAATGGATGATGTCGTTATCCAAAGTGCTACCAATATACTTCGCATCAATTCCTGTTCCATAAGACAGCACACATAAAAGATCGTTAGCATCTGTGCTGTAATGCTTCAGTCTCAAATATCTGCCAGCATGCATTACAAGTGTTGTTTGCAAAGCTGCAATATCTTTGTCACTGTAGCTGTCATAAACTAACAAACCAACAACATCCTTGCCAAAGGTTTTAGCATTGGCATTCATCACCATTTGTTTTAAGCCTTCTGCCAGCAATACAGTCTCAGAATCAATCGTCTTAAGCTTCAGAGATTGGTGAAAAGGCAAAAAGGCAACAATATATACTTGGCCATTGAGACTCATGTTGTTGTTCAGCTGAATTAATGGATCATCTGGATATCTGTATATACAGTTACACTGGAGACATGTTGATTGGGGTTGGACAATTTCTTCACCATTAATATCGTAGTATTTGAAGTTGGGTGGGTTAGGTAGTACCAAACCTCCATCAGAATAATCAGCAACCTGGAAATGACAAATACAGTGATTAAATAACCCAGCAGAACTTAGAAAAGTACGCTACTCATTGGCCACGCGTTTAGTTGCGTTTATCCAAAATTACACACATTTTACAGTAAATTTCATATTAATTTTGCTTAAATCATAAAAAAATACCACCTAAATTTATTTCTAATGCCCAAATTATATGGATTTGATGTGTCAATTGTCTCTTTGTGATGTTTAGTTCAAAAGTTATGGCAATCATCAGTTGCCATTGACTAATTCAAGATGGCCACCATATTGGCTACATGGGGCAATATATTGCGATAACCAAAATTCTGTTTCGAGACATCAAGAGGTACTGAATTGTGTACTTGAAGAAAATATTATTTGGATGCATGGGAAGCCCCCCTTCCCACTAGACCAATTGGTAGAATCAGTTTAATATCAGACTAAAGTAACTGTTGGTCTAGTCTGGTATCTCATTGTTACTGCTTGTTCAATCAAACTAACTACAGTCCAAGCAACCCACTACAATAGACCATGTACCCAAGTGTGGGCTGAAAGCAAGCAGTCAACTATGGGTGAGGAGGGGCCACTAAATTAAAATATATAATACATGCAGCACCACAATCTGGACCCCATTTAATCTTTAAGACCCTCCCTGAATGACCCATTATTTGGGCAAACAACAAACTCGGGGATGGCCAGTGCTTCTTATAACAGCATGACATCACATCAACACTTCCATAAATCTCATGTGGGAAATGCAGTCAGCTGGTCAGTTTAACTATAACATAAATGATAATTCAATCCAAACTGTGAATGTTTACTGAATAAAGGTCTAACTGATTATTCCCCCTTTCCTCAACCAATCATGCTGTTTACATTTAGAAACTGCTAATGGTACTAGAGGTCACCAGAAAAAAAGGCTCCATGTGATAAATATGCCGGATGTATAAACTAAACTGAAAGTGAAGTTTATAGATCGAACTAACCTTCACAAATTTCTTCTGGTTATTTACTTTCTGAACATTCCACAATTCTTCCGTTAG
Organism: Alitta virens; assembly: GCA_932294295.1. Lineage (NCBI taxonomy): Eukaryota > Metazoa > Annelida > Polychaeta > Phyllodocida > Nereididae > Alitta > Alitta virens. The sequence goes on from OW028578.1 coordinate 37,629,420, forward strand.
TCTTCCATCTCCACGACTGGAGTACACGTTAAACTCCTTACCATCCTTAAGAAGTTTCGTATTCCTGATCTCTTCAGATATAATATTTCTGGAGTTTTCATTTCTGATCTTTGATGCACATGCTGTAATATCTCTGCTGCACATTTTTTCAAAGGCAGCAGAAAGCCCAAGAGCCATTGTCCACACTGCTTTTAAGGCTAATATAGCTGTTTGAACATCTGTAGGTGGAGGGATAGATAATGAGTCGGAACATTTATTTGGTGGGTTGGGTATCGATGCTGTCGGAAGTGTGCATTGGAATTTGCTTTCCCACCATTCTTTAAAGAACATGTTTCTCATGTTTTTATTTGGTTTTAAGCTTGTCATGTATCTTGTATAGTTAAGGTTATTTGATTGTGGAAAATCAATAACTGTCAGACCAAGAGCTTCGTTCCCTGAATCGTAAATGAGATTTTCTCGCTTCCCCCAAGCTTCTGAGCCAATCCAGATGAATTTCTTCTTTATTGTCTTTTTATTTGCTGTCCTTAAGATGACTTTTCCTTCATCTGCATTAGAAAACACTATAACCACTCTTGTCTCTATGGCATCTTGCAAAGCGGCAAAAACATCCGACAACTGTTGTTCATTAACATTTTGAGGGATAGGAATTGCTTTGTTTACACAAAGCTTGGCCTCATCCGCTTTTGTTACTAGCTGTTCATATCCATTAGATCCATATGAATCATCTCTATAGATAACAGAAAAGGCACTAAATCCCAATTTCTTCACAAGATCAACCATCGCTTGAGCTTGAATGTCATCAGCTGGGATTGTCCGCAGAAATTCAGGGCTGTTTATGGGAAGCTCAAGACTGGATGAAGCGTAACCGACTTGAACAAGAAACTCTTTTCGAGAAACAGGAATAATCTGAAGATTGGTTTTGCTGTACAATCCCCCAATTATGCCTATGCACTGAAAGAGAAATTATATACTTATTGTTTATTGTTTATTGTCATGTATTGCAAATTTTAGATAATTTTCTTTCTCGAAAGGCATATAGCTGCTGCTGAGAAGTTAATTTAAATTTAGATAAATCAAGGAAAAAAATAAATTTGTTGAGTGATAAAATATTTTAAAGTTACTCCAGACTCAAAGGCAAGATGTCATAGGTTTAAGAATTTCATATAATTTGGGTGATTATTTAAACTGTGGTGGCCATATTGTGTAGATTAGCAAAAAATATATATTTGCAATGAAATTAACAGATAAAATTGTAAGTAAAGTCGAGTATTTAATATAATAATAAATAAATGTTCTATTGATTGTGGGATAATTGACAACTTTCATTAAAGCAATCAGCACTGTAAGCCTCAATTGTCAGTCTTTTGAAGTAAAACTTGAAACAATCTAAGCAGTAAGTGGTGACTTTTTCTTCAAAGTTGGAGGGCCTGTTATTAATGGTTAATGGGTACTTGTTCAATGGAGTGTATTAAACCAGAAGTTGGTTACCTCTAGACAATTTACAATCAGGAATTAACATTGTGGATATTAAGAAAGTAAGAAAATAATATAACTGTCAATAGAAATGTACATTAGAATATGTAATTCATACTTACAGTACTTGGATCATAGAATCGCCCTTGTCCGTCATCGATTTTGAGACTTCCGCTGAGCCATTGTGACAAAACATTGGTCGCTAAGAGAGAATTCTGGCAAGAATCAAATACTATTATCCCCAAACGTCCTGAGAGTATTGGAGTGGCATTCCATGGTCCTGAGTTGTTGTTGAAGGTTTCTATGCCAAATAACAAGGCTTCGACATCCTCAATAGTCTGTCGATCTCTCATACCACCACAACCGAAAGCTGTTGAACCAGACTTATGGACTGGCACAAATGCTACAATTAGGTTTTCTCCCCAAATACCTGCATGGTGGATTCCCGGCTTGAACTTGTCCTCACATACCTGGCAGTTTTTAGCACAATAGATAGAAGGAAGTTCACTTCCAAGAGTGGTTACATCTGAGTTATGATCAAGGTATAAAGTAATAGCATCGTAGTCCAAATCTATTGCATCCCTGGTAGCTGTTCCAACCTGGAATTTAAAGAACATATATCATTACATCAGATAGACACGAGAAGCTATTGACCTAATCAAAGGGAAACATGTCAAATACCATAAACTGTATCTGAAAATACGAAAAATAAATTGGTCAACCACTTTAGTGGTACACTTATTTGGCTAAATCATACAATGCTAACAATTTACGACAAATATATCTTCATAAGATTTTAAAATCTACTGAAAGTTTATCCATCTATTTTACATGGATCCAGATCAGCAGTCTCCACTTAAAAAATGTAAATGTTGACTGTATTGTATTGTAACTGCTGTTATTTCCTTCATTTTTTTATATTTAATTTGCAATTATTTAATTTATTTGGGTTGCACCTCATAGTACAGTTTTAGTTAAAACTTCACTTGCATTTCCCCTCTTATTTTAAAATGTTATTATTATTACATGTCAAAAAATATGTAATTTGGCAAATGATTGTATTTTGTAAAATGATGTTACAGGCAAAATAAACTTTACTTACTTACTGTAAAATAACATCGCTCAATAATTACAATGATCATGGTGCAAATGCATTGCATAGATCTATAAAAAAATTAACGCAGCAGCCATGTTGGCATTTTTGCCTCATTGACCTCTCTTTGCACTCAGATATATTATTGTGATATCATAATTAGACAATGGCCATGGTGAGGTCAAAGAGTGCAAGAACAATGGAGAAGTAATGATACATAATAGATGACATAATCAAAATGAGGTCAATGAGGTAAAAATGCCAACATGGCTGCAGCATGAAAAGGGTGTTATATGTTTTAGTAATGGGGAGTTACAAATTCACAATGTACTTAAACTGATCATAAAATGTTGACTACTTACAATCTGGAATTGACAATCATCCCGACATTTTACATTGTGTATGAGGTAAATGTTCTGGTTTTCTGCAATTTTTAAGTTACCATTAGCTTCAAATTTAAATCCTGAAGAATCCATAAATGATGATGGCAAGAAGGCAAAATTGTCTGCTCCAGTGTAGTTTGCAGACACCGATCGTAGAATGTAGATGAACTGTGTACCTGTTGTTGATTTCAAAGTCTGTTCAAACTGTGGACATATCCCATTAATTGATCCACATTCTGCTGTATGTAAAGCTTTAATTGCTTTAGCGAAAGCAAAAGCAGAATCAAGAGCAGTATTGATGTAAGATGACTGCGAATAAGCATTGTTGAAATCTTGAAGTGTCTTCCCATTGCATGATCCAGATGTTATCGAACAGCCGAGGAGAGTTTCAATATACTCTTCATAATATGGTGGATACCTTGAAGTAAGGCCACCTGAATTTAGGGAATTATGAAGCTTTCCTGTCCAGTATGTTTTGAATTCATCTATTGCGTTATAATACGGTGAAACCGAGAAAGCATTCCAGCCGACTTTTTCATATCCATCAAACAAAGAGGCATCTACACCAACTGCATCAGGAAAAACCCAGATCAAACGATGAGCTGTTTTGTAACTGTTAGCAGCGACAACTAATCCTTTGGCATCAATGTACTGTCCAATGAACAACACAGGTAAGTTCTTTTGGTTCAGGTTTTGCTGCAAACTGACAAGTTTGTCGACTATGAGAATCGCTTCACCCAGACTTCTCATAGCGATACTGTCAGCAATGCACACCTGACCGCCATCATTGTTAACATGGCGTTTGAGCTCTTTCAGTCCTTGGAGGCCAAATTCATCCGAAGAGTGAACAATCACAAAGTACTTGATCTGCAGACTTTTGATGAAATTGTATAAAACCTGCAATGACATCCGTTATGCATGAGATATAATGGATATCCTTGGGGTAAACGATGAACATAGTGAACATACTTGGGATCAAAGATACAACAAAAGTAAACATTTGCATACATTACTAAATACTTTTGGCAGATTAATCTACAATTGAACTGAACTCATATTGGAAGTGAGTTTTTCACATTTTTGAGTTCTGAAAAATAGGTACCCTTGCTCATTTCACCATGAAATATTGGTTTTAGCTGATAACATGCTATAGTAAACTACCCCAAACATGTACCCAAAACCCCCAAATCAAGTGTCAAATTTGACCTTGCAGGTCATTTTCAAGGTCATTTTGACCGTCGAAATGTGAAAAACAAGCTATTTTCAAACCACCAAACAAATACCTTAGAATTAGGCTTTCGAGCTGGAAGTTTTTGTACTGGAAGACATTGACCAGTGAAATTTTCTTCCAATATCCACCATGAATCGCTTATCATCGTTTGTAACTTGCTGTAATTTTTAAAAAATTTTCCTTCTCGGTCTCTTTGCCTTTATACTGGTGACTCTAACTCTCATTTTATTCAAACTGGTGTTCCACTTTTAACTAAACTCACATTCATAACTCACTAATAAATTATCTGAGTCTGAGTCACCTTAATTCAACTCAAATCTTTATACATAAGTTACTTTCCACCAAAATATACTTCACTTAAAACATAATTTCCAACCACTGTTCACACAAATGCTAGTATAAAGATATTGGTAATTCAAATAGATCATAAACGGAGGGTATTATCGACAGGGCTGGTATTTTCAACACTCACATTAAAATGTTAACAATTTTTTTTTAATTGTTAACATTTTAATGTGAGTGTCAAAAATACCCGCCCTGTCGATAATACCCTCCGTTATGGAATAAAACTTTAAAAGCATAACAGATAAAAACAAAAATGAATAAATAAATGCTGCGCTTATGCGGTACATAAAAAGTGCAATATGACCTTTAGGTCATCCCTATTAAACCCGTCTACTGTGGCTCCATCTGTTTTTAACAATTCATTAAACTGTGACATCAGCATATCTTTTATATAAGCACCTTTTGGCTGAACAATACTGTCAGTTAACAATTGCCCAATACTGCACCCAATACTTTTTGAGATTAGTAGTTGACTCATTCATCTTCACTTTTAACTCACTTTTAAATGCTCAATTTTATTTGTAATTTTAAATGCTCACCTTTAATTGTAACTCCAGTTTGATCAACTCCTTTTGTAACTATTTCTAAATGCTCACCTTCATTTGTAACTCAAGTTTGATCAACTCCTATTGTAACTATTTCTAAATGCTAACCTTCATTTGTAACTCATCACTTGGAATGGTTCTGAAGAATCTGGTGTTTTCATGGGCCAGTGAAGGAGCAGTTGCAGTAGGTGACACCAGGGGGACATTTGTAGTTTCCAAAGTATCCACCAGTTGCTTGGCTTGGGAACTTGTCACAATGCCAAGTATACCTGAAGTAATAAAAAAAAAATTTGGCTTTTACCAACAAAACCTTTCCTCTCTCTTTTATCAAGACTAGTAGCCCATGACTGTCACCGGTCTTTTTTGTGTGTTTTTAACAAGGTATAAAGATATAAATAACATGATTAGTAATCTGTGCAGACTGAGAATAGGAATTTAAAACGTGGGAGGAACCAAATATACTTCATCCCTTTGAGAAATGGGGTACATCGGGAAACCTGCCATATTCAGATAATAAACAAATTAAGAAATCCATTGTTGGCCTCATACTGAATAGTCTTTTCACTGAATAGCCATGAATTCTGCAGGACATAAATCTTTCCTCTACTCTTATTACACATTTTGCTTTTCAGACACAGTAGGTAATAACTATCTGATTCCATAAATATTATTTTAATGAACATCAAATAAATATTAAAGTGTCAAATATGCATTAAAGTGCACTAAAAATACTGCTGCTAGGATGCACTTTGCTTCAGCTAATTACAGCCAAGGGCGGGAACTTTTTCAGCTAATAGAATTGCAGTATTCTGTTTTAGCCACCTGGTGGAAATGCAGAGAACCTTCCATGAAAATCCACTATTAGGGGAACGCCTTCGTTTTTATCTGTGGAAGCCATCAAGATCAAATGAAGAGTTCAGCTTTGGTATCTATAGATCAGTTCATGTTTTTCGAAGTCCAAATTTGCATTCATAATTGTGAACTCTCTTGTTTCCTGGTGCATTACACAGCTGTTGTGCTGTATATCCATGTTGCATAAGCGTTTTTGGTAGAGATTTATTAAGCATAGTAGTAATCTCTCACCTGGCATGAAAACCAATGTATGGGAACCATTGGAGCAGTCAGGGTGGGGCATAACTAAATATTCTTTGGAATATCTGATATTATCAAAGTAGGGTGAGAACCAAATTGAAGAAACCTGAGCGACAGACCTAGAGTGACCCTGACCTCATGAAGAGAGGTTTGATGTGGTAGTGCATGCTGTGTGTCAGATTGCGAATGTGCTTAATATTAAGCCATGTCTCCATGACATTTTAAATCAGTATAAAATATAAACTAGGCAATGAGCTAAAGTTTTGACAGTTCTCACAGTCTGAATGTATGATAGATAGACAGATAGAAAGACAGATAAACAGATAGATAGACAGATAGACAGATAGACACATAGATAGATAGATAGATAGGTGAGAGAGTCCACCCATGTTACACATTTGATAGGGGTCTCTTATTTGCCTCAGCATAGCACTGAGTACAAGTAACTGCCAATTTAACGTCCCATCCGAAAGACATTCATGAAGAATTACCGGCCTGGTATGTATGCATTCAATACGAGTTGTTACTTGTTTAATTGTCAGTGGCCCAATGTTTTGTCTTGTGGAAAGTATGTAAAATATTTTCATACCGTCAACTTTTTTCAGAGTAGTCGAATTTGCATATCTGAGGTATGGCAGCATGGACACTGCAGAAGTTGCTGCTATGTCTGATCTGTCACAGGCATCATACACTTTCATCCCTGGAATAGAACAATACAAAATATATTATAATTATAGCTAATTAAAATGAATTAACACGTTAATACTACATTTTATACCAACTTTGGAATGCCACCAAACTGTCATTGACACAATGTCAAGCCCAATTTTCTAACTATGCATGATGCAACACCTTTCTGCAACCATTAACTTAATGTGTCCTGACTTTTAAATGATATTTACTTGCTAAACCTTCTGTATGCCACTGTAGTGATAACATTTGCAAGGGGACTGATTCATGATGAATGCCTTACTGGATGAATTTGTGACATTCCATCAAATTATCAAATTACACATATTTTAGAAAATTAAAATTATACATATTTAAAAAAAATAAAAAAATAATACATATTTATAAAAATTACAAATTATACAAGTACTTTATGTCTTTGTATATAGCTGATGAGTGACTGGCTGATTTACTGACTGACTGACTAGCTGACTGATTTACTGACTGACTGACTAGCTGACTGACTGACTGACTGACTAACTGACGTGCTGAATGACTGAACTGACGTGCTGACTGAATGATTGACTGACTGACTGACTGACTGAATGATTGACTGACTGAATGACTGAATGACTGACTAAATGACTGACTGAAGGAATGAATAAATGAATGAATGAATTTACATACCAAGTCTTATCCCAGGGATGTAGTCAGCTTGGTATATTCTGTCGAAAAGCCAAATCGAAGCTTCGACAAGTTCCACATCTTGAGGTTGGAAAACGGAGCATGGTTTATAACCATTGTTGTCTTCAGATCCTGTGTGAATATTGGCAACAATGCCTATTGTGACATCACCATTAGTTTCCCATAATGCACTGCACACACCATTGTCTTGGCAGGTTCCTGGGGATTGTTGTGGAATGGATAATCCAAGTAGGTTGAATAATATAAAGAGTGCTGTGATGAAATCATCCATTTTTCCTGAAATTTCCGGAAATGAAAAAAGCTAGCAGGGTGTAGAAACGTATAATATTGTAAGATTTGTCAGACTTGTTCATAGCCGCACCCTGCAGGGTGTGGTCAACAAACACCAAATAGTTCCAATGTTCTATTTACCTTTAAAATCAATCAGCCGTGTCAGTCAACATTCTATAAGAAGCACTCAAGCATGGGATTTTGACAATAACGTAACCCAGCTGCCATATTGATTAACTTAAACAAATAGAGCCTTTCATCCAACAAATTCTATCTTCATACTTGACTGGACAATTTGTTTTTTAAATTAACCTTTCAATTTACAATCCCTTCCATACTGCAGACAATATATGTTTAGAACTGACGTTTGCACTTCATAAAGGAAAAGGCATGAAAAGGTTGTCTTTGCAAGTTAATTTTACATAATATAAACGTATTGTAATATTATACTATTTCAAAGAAGTTAAAAAAAGAAAGATATTGCCATGAGATTATATATTTTGGGGGGAAAAGACGAAACCTGAATTGAGGTACCTTTTTTAACGTCTGATTGCCTCTAAATTTCGACCATAATTGCATTTTTGACTGATTTAACAGTATCATTGTAATATATCTTGCCTTAGAGGCATGCACTTCCCATATCTATCTGTTTATCTGTCTATCTGTCTGTCTATCCGTCTATATGTCGATCATCTATCTACCTATCTATCTATCTATATATCTATCTATCTATATATCTATCTATCTATCTATCTATCTATCTATCTATCTATCTATCTATCTATCTGTCTATCTTTCTATCTGTCTATCTATATATCTAATATATCTATATATCTATCTATCTAGATCTAAGATCTATCTCCCAATTAAGACCACTCCCCATTAGGCCAGTATTTATGCACCACTGTATATACTGTATATAATACTTACTGTCAAGAAAACCATTGAGATTCAATTGAATATAAAACAAATTACCATGTCAAGTCATATGACAAGCTGAATTAGATAGATTTATGTATATTTGATGTTTAAAACAAAAGATTTTGACATTCTTAGCAATTTTAAAACAAGGCTTTTCGCTATAAAACAAAAGATAATTTTACAATACATATATTTTACAATAAGGCTCACAAAATTTTACAAAAGGACTCAGAGAATTGTACAAAAATAAGGTTAGAATCAGTATATGGCAGCAGTGTAATATGGGCGCTTGGCAGTAACTGAAAGCCATCAGTGGTACATGCTGACACCTGGTGGAATTTTCAAGTATATTCAAGATCATCATCTGCAGAGTGGACAGCACATTTGAAGCTGCTATTGTTTTCATGTAAAGCAGACTTAAATATTTACCTGTACATTATTTTCATTGTTTTTTTCAAGGGGAAAAGCTTGTAGAATATGCTAATTTGGTGTAGATATATTCACCGGATTTTATTTTTCGTAGTGAATACTCTTTTCTTTGATTCTCACCCATTTACAATGACCACGTGATGTCATCAATTCTCAGAGCAGCGTAAAATTGAAGGCACATGTGGTTGGGGTAATACCCAGATAGAATTCCAAATTTGAACAACATCGGCACGATGTCGGTGATGTTAATACGATGTTGTAACGACAGTGGCCTATATGGAAACGACGCTGGGCCGATTTGGAATGCTATCTCGGTATGGGCACAGTTGATATACGCAAAAAGGAGTGAAACAAAAAATCTATCAAATGTAGATGATATCAGTTAAGTCTGTACTGTTCAGATTTACACCATAGTGACATGACTTTAGTGTAGGGTTATGAAGTATGCAAAATAAATATGGGCCCATAGATGTTCAATGTGAGCACTGCTCATATTAAACATTTACCTTGCCCATATTAGACTTCGGCATTTATAGTTGAAATTTGTATAGTTTAATATGGGTATAAAAAAAAATTTCTGACCCATGCTATTACAAAACTATTATGGATATGCATATCATATGCACTACTTTTGGCTCATACCCCTCTAGGAAATCAAACAAAATAAATGATGAATTTTCCATAATAACTTTCATCACAGCATTAGCAAGACAAAATTATGCCCATATTACCCATGGCGACTTTACCCAATTGTGCAGCAATTTAAACTTAAACATGTCAACCAAATATAGTGAATTATCCCAGAACTAAATAACTGGATGGTGTTTCACAAGAAATGTAACTAATTAAGAAAAACAGGAATATAATTTAAAAAAAATCTTAATCTTCAATAGTTTTTTGAGAAATATTTTCTTTCTATAAACCCTTCTTGAACAGAACAAAGCCGTTAGAGATACAATACAACTTTATGGAAGTGACCGACGTCAGTTATCTGCAGCTAGTACAAGCTACCTTAAGCCATAGCTAGCCACAGCTATCCAAATTTAACTCCACAAAAGATCAGATAAAAAATATAAAGATATATTATATTTTCTTATCTTGACTTATCTTATGTTATCTTATCTTATCTTATCTCATTTGATCTTATTTGATCTAATCTAATATCATATGTTATCTTATCTTATCTTATCTTGTCTGGTCTTGTCTTATATTGTCTTATATTATCTTATCTTATCTTGTCTTATATATATTTGATCTAATCTAATATTATGTTATCTTATCTTATCGTATCTTGTCTGGTCTTGTCTTATGTATCTTATTGTATCTTATTGTATCTCATTGTATCTTGTCTTATCTTGTCTTGTCTTGTCTTGTCTTGTCTTGTCTTGTCTAATCTTATCTTATCTTATCTTATCTTATCTTATCTTATCTTATCTTATCGTATTGCCCTATGTCAGTAAAACATCACAGACATGTCAACCATCCAAAAATAAGGATATCTACTACAGGTCTCATATTTGTACATTCTAATTTTTGCAATTTGACTTTTATTGATAATAGGTTAGCCACAGGCAAATGAAGCTTCTTTACTGATGACCTATTGAAATATATATTTGATTCATACATATAAGGTATACATGTTAAAGATTATCAACAAAAATTGAAACTATTACATGTGAGTGTCAAAATGCAAAATTGAATCGAATACAAATATATGGCAAAATGTGATAGTTAATGAAATACACAGGAAAGTTATAAACTACATAAATTAATAGCTAGATATCATAACCATAAATAGCCATTGACGTTATATATATATAATCACTCATAATGTATTTTTTACTTCCAATTGTACACATTAATACCTTCTCAAGAAGTGTATGTAATAAATATCTCTCTCTATATATATACATATATATTGGAATGATGCCATATTATTAGATGCAAATTCAGGCCAAGTCATACATTTATATAATATGTTATACTTTTGTTTGAATAAGCAACACATTCTGAAGTATTGTCAGGACTGTATTTTTTTGAAGTTCAGATAATCTAACTTAGTCTAATGGTAATGTTATTAATTTTGTTTTATATATTTAAATATGACATCATGCCCATACATGAATATTATAAATATGACAGTTTTCATTGATTCTAATATAGGATAATTGAAATTGTATGTAATTTGAAATCAAGATTGATAATTTGGGTTACGAAAACTATATTTTTTGGCATATTAGTGTAAAATAATTCCTTCGAGTTATGAATTATGAAAACATGTACTTACTGTGATAGGTTGTTTAATGATCTAATCAAAGATATATTGTGTGTCAGTCCATTGTGTTATACAACTAATAATTGAGCTAAAATTTCTAGCTATAAAATTTGACATTACTACGTATCTAGCAATGTCATGCATGACATACATAGAAGACTAAGTGTTCCAGAAAATCACACAAGCATGACAGGGAAACCACGAGAATTTCCCAACTTCCGCGTGTCGAAAATGAATGATATATATAAGTTGATAATATGGTAAATTGTGGTCTCAGACTTAGAAACTCACTTTGTTCAAATTTCCACATAACTTAAGAGAAAGTTCACTTAGTCTGTAGAAACAAATAGTAAGTCTTACAACTTGACATATTGTATATATGTCATATCAGATCAGATTATATGTAAAACAATTTGGGGTACCAGAGCTACTTTTGCAGATACAGCAATTAGAAACACACCAACTTTTTTTTTATGCACAGCTGCGCAGTAATTTCTTACTATAAATTTCCTTGAGACTTGTGCATGCAAAAAGACCATTGCAACCTTGTTATGAAAGTCTGAGCTACAAACCAAGTATATAACCTGAAGGAAGACAAAATGACATCTATTGGTGTCGTACGATGTAACATTCAAATAGCACAATGGAAACATTTCATAGCAGCCACTGTGGGACTGTGGTCATCGTCCATTTTGTTAATAGTCACAAATCTGTTACCTTGTGTACAATTCAACAAACACTATTATGTACATATTGATTGCTTCTTTTATTTCATTTTTTTCCCAATTGAACGTATTATGATCAGCATGAACAGTTTGTTGTACAATGCTATATTCCCTGATATTGAAGTATGAGTCAAAAGTTTTGGTGAAATATTTTGAAAAATGTAGCCTTTTCCAAAATTAGCCTAGACCCAGCTAGCCCCTCTTCATACTGTAGGTAATTATTAGACTTCATTAAGGTCCATATTATTCTTGACGGGAACTGTATATTATAACAACATTTTCAGTTGCTTTACTAAGTACATTCGTCTGCAACAAATGCAGGTATAATAGCATGAAACAACTTGAGACTGCAGTTAATTGCAATTTTGCTGTTTTCAAAGATTGACTTTCCAGGGTCAAACGTATTTCTGACACAACACTTGAGATGTCAGTCATCTTTAATCAAATTGATTTACTTACGGTAAATGTAGTTAACACTCGGCAGCTATCTTTATCCTCATTCCTCCTTCTCATTTGACCATTTAGGCAAATTAGAGCCCATCTAATTCAATCCCGCGGTCAAGAGCAATACTTGCCTGTCATTCACTGGTCATTCACCTTTCATTTCACCCACCTACACACCCGCATTTTTTTCTTTGTCTCATTTGTCGAGTTCAATTCTCATTTTCAATTTCCTAATTGTAACAAAATTATTACAAAAAACCATTAAAATCGTATTATGGAGTAAAAAAACAAATATATTGTTCAAATTCAAGGTTGACCAATTTACCTGCTGCCTAATATTGCTTGTGACTTGTTCCAGACTTACCAAGTTAACATTTCTAATGTTTTCATGTATTTTATTTTGTTCCTAAGTAAAGATTGGCAAATGTGCCCAAACCTAATTCAGACTTATTGTTCTTATTCAGTATTAACTGCTATCAGCTCACTTTCCACCCACTGGTAGTGTTCTTTTTCTTCATGTGCTATATACACACAATATTTTGTAGTTCTTTCTTTAAGCAAGATCCCTTCACTTTGCTGGAAAGTTTTCGCAATGGCTCGTCGAGCTCCATCAATGCCTCATCACACAGGGATGAAACTTTCCAATATCATTCAGGAAGCATTAGAGACCATGAAAAATGATGTTTTACTCGTGCGAAATCGTGACTACATGGGTTTTAATCACTTTGATTATAAAATAGTATTTAAAATGGTGATTCTTAGAATTTTTCAAACAAACATAAGTTATTGGTTAATTAGGAATTTTTTAATCTTGGTTTGGATAATTACACCTGTTTTGAATCAATTTAATTTAAGATGTCATATATCACTAACTTGCTGCAGCTGGTGAGTGATGGAGAGTGTTGAAAACTTACCGAATTTGGTGTTGTTTTACATTTATGCGTAACTGGAAATCTTGATGTGACGGAGAAATTCTGACAATAGATTTACCCCAGAGATTGATTCAATGAATAATAAACACTTTTTTTATGTAGTTTGTTTGCAATAGGAACTATCATATCAGAGGTTGGTCAAATATGAACGTTTTCCATAAGGTTATATTAAGACAGGGTGTATCACAGTTTTAAGCAGTTACTGGCACAACAAGAACTAGAGTGATGAGAAGAGCTGCAAACTGAGTCTTACAGAATTGGACATTTTTGACATACATTCGAAACCCAAAATCCTGATGTGATACAGAAATTTTGAGTTAAGATTTAAAATCAGCTCTTCCGAATTAGTCAAAATCACCTTGTTTGTCTAATTAACCTCTTCATCTTTGAACAGTTTGGATAAACACATGGAAAAAGCATGGTTTTTGTGTCAATATAATTAGCTAAAAACCATGCGTTTTTGATGCGTTTATCCTTCCCATGGAAAATGCTCATGGTACATTTGGCCATGTACTTACTCTAGGATTTTCTCTTCAAATTTGCCCCTGCAAACATGCAATCTATACAAAATTTACTGGACAGTACACTTAGAAAACTTGCGGTCCAAAAGAGGTCGGTTGCAACGCCTTCGCGCTGTTCAGCAGTCGCCTTTTGATGCTAAGACCACTTTCATAATGTTGTACATATTTATTAGTAAAAAAAAAATTATTTTTTTACATAGCCCGAAAATGGTCGATCCATGGATGCGATTTCAGTTAAAGTTTTCTTACTGCAGTACAGTTGTTTCTATTTGTGGATAGCTCTGGCTGGACTCAATTTTATGAGATGTAGTTTTTTGTATTAGTTTAGTTCCAGATTGGCTAGTTTCAAAAAAGTCGTGTTACCTGGAGCTGCTAGGCCTCTCTTTCTCTTCCAATGTTATGCAACAACACCAGGTGGCGTGAAACTTTAACGGATGACACCTAGTGGCAACTCATTGCTATACTGTTGCTGAGTTGCTGACCATGTAAAATGTTGTGGGAATATGAATTTTGTTGACCAGTACACTTTGTTATAGAGAATGGAAATGAAGGTGTTTGCCACGCAATCGTTATATATATTGCCCAAATAACTATGGCAGTTATATTATATGGAATAAAGATAGTGGTATGTTTTTTTCCTCAGTATTATACTATTGAATCCATAGATGCTTAGGGCAAATAAATTGATATCACCATTAGCTTTCAGAATATCATATATCGGGCAAATATCACCTTAAGGCTAATTGACTCTTGCGCTAACCATAGGAAAGTCACTTACTTAATTGTGATGGCTGCGTCCTCGCGGCCAAGCATCTTGCTGTCACCCCCATGTTATTTCAATTTTGTTAAAAACAACGTCATCATGCAAATTCATTTTCATTTTAGTCTTTGCTTACAATGATTGACAATTCGGAGATATCTTTTTAATTTTTTTTTAATAGTTATATGGGTGCAAGGTCTTTATTGGCGACCATGCTAAGGTTGAATTGTACTATTTTTATACCTGGACCTACGCCTTTATCAAGTATAGAACTATCATACTATGTTCTATGACAGCCCTGGTATCTTTAAGCGAACGAACGCTCTGAATTTTGACAATATATAGGTCAATGCAGCAGCAGCGTAGGCAGCTTAGGCAGGGAGGGGATGCATTCATATATTTAAAAGGCTTCTGCTCTTCTAATATTTGTCCGATTTTCGTTAAATAAAGACTGTATTTTTCAGGAAAATATGTAGAACTTATATTTATACAATACATAAATAAATTTGTAAAATTCTGTGTGAAGAATGGAGTATAAAAGGCCCAAACACTGGTCTCAATGAGGCAGTAGCCATCATACTGTATTAAAGTGTTTACATTGTAGGCCTAGTGCTGCTGGCATTCTACACACAACACCAGGTATCTATTCTTTTTTTGAAAAAGAATATTCTTGTTACGAGCTGCTATACCTGTTTATGCGGTATACAGCAGCTACCCTGGCAGTCCTGCTGAGCTCCACTCTGGCAGTATACAGCTAATCACACTCTTGTCGAGTCATGGCTATTGCAGCTTTCCTCACACCAAAGTAATGTTGTCATTCTGTGCCAGGTACCCACTTTCTGCTGCATGGGTGGACAGTAGCAATGAGGACTAAGTGGCTTGCTAAAGGCCACAAACACAAAGTCCGGCAGGCGAGGCTCGAACCTGGTCCCTCGGGATTGGGAGTCCAGTGCTCCTCCATCCGTCTTGTACTATGTGTCTATGCTGAGGCAAGTTAAAGACACCACCAATAGAGTAAATGTAAAATGGTGTGGGTACCAGGCCTTATCATCTCATCATTACGCCTGCCTCTGGCAGCTGGTCATATAAGCTGACTAAGCTTCAGACCCAGTAGCATTGAGAATGTGTAACTTGGTGTGAACTCCAAGCAGCCTTGTCATCTCATCATTACATCTGCCTCTGGCAGCTGGTCATATAAGCTGACTAAGCTTCTGACCCAGTAGCACTGAGACATTAGACAAATCCACAGTGATAAATGTGTATCATGGTGTGGACTCCAAGCAGCCTTATCATCTCATCATTACGTCTGCCTCTGGCAGCTGGTCATACAAGCTGACTAAGTTTCAGACCCAGTTGTACTGAGTCACAGACAAATCGGCCAATGGGGCAAATGTGTAACATAGTGTGGACTCCAAGCAGCCTTATCATCTCATCATTACATTTGCCTCTGGCAGCTGGTCATATAAGCTGACTAAGCTTCAGACCAAGTAGTACTGAGACATAGACAAATCCACCCATGGGGTAAATTTGTAACATGGTGTGGACTCCATAAACATCGGGCCAGTGCTAGTGATCTGCCATACAATCTAAATTCTTGTTGGCTGGAGTCGTGGATTTTGCATTACCTTACATTTATGTGTCTATACCGAGGCAAATAGAAAGCCCCACCCACAGTGTTTATGTGTGACATGGTGTGTTCCAAGCCATAATAATGTCTAATCATTACACTAATGACTTAATTCTTGAGCAACAGCTCAAAACAAAATGTGATGTTCCCAAAAAAGAAATTAATTCCTTTATTTTTTTTCACATCCTCTAATACCCGACTCCTGAGAAATAGGAATTACAAGATATGACACCCACATCATGTCAAAATGGGTGTATTTATCCATCATTTATCACATGTTTACTACTCGTAGCAATTTTGTATATTTTTATGTCGCCGTTTTATTGTAATTTGATTTAACCTTTAAAACCACACCCAGCAACGTAGGTACTTGTCATTGCTCGTTAAAATATACTCTTCCACATTTATGTAAATGATACAGTGTTTACGAGAAATGATCTATCCATCTATCTATCTATTTAGAATAGAATAATCTTTACTTAAAGTCGACATAGACAACAATAAAATTAGCTCAAAGAGCATAAATATTGCAGATAAAACAATAACAATAAAAACTTAGATTATAATATCTATCTATCTATCTATCTATCTTACTATATACCTATCTATCTATCGATCTATCTATATGTCAATCTATCTATCTAACTATATCTAGCTAACTGTCTACCTATCTATCTACCTATCTATCTACCTATCTATCTATCTATCTGTCTATCTGTCTACCTATCTATTTGTCCATCTATCTATCTATCTGTTTATCTATCTATCTATCTATCTAACTATATACCTATCTATCTATCGATCTATCTATCTGTCAATCTATCTATCTAACTATATCAAGCTAACTGTCTACCTATCTATCTATCTATCTGTATATCTGTCTATCTATCTATTTGTCCATCTATCTATCTATCTGTTTATCTATCTATCTATCTATCTATCTACCTATCTATCTATCTATCTATCTATCTATCTTACTATATACCTATCTATATATCTATCTATCTAACTGTCAATCTATCTATCTAACTATATCTAGCTAACTGTCTACCTATATATCTATCTATCTATATATCTATCTGTCTATCTGTCTATCTATCTATTTGTCCATCTATCTATCTATCTGTTTATCTATCTTTCTATTTATCTATCTGTTTATCTATATATCTATCTAGCTATCTATATATATATCTATCTTTCTATCTGTTTATCTATCCATCTATTTATCTATTGTTTATCTATATATCTATCTATCTAATCTATATATAAATATACCTATCTATCTATCCATCCATCTATTTGTTTATCTATCTATCTATCTGTTTATCTATCTTTCTATTTATTTATCTGTTTATCTATATATCTATCTATCTAACTATACATCTATCTTTCTATCTATCCATCCATCTATCTGTTTATCTATCGATCTATCTGTCTGTTTATCTATATATATATTTATCTATCTGTTTATCTATATATCTTTATATCTGTCTATCTATCTATCTTTCTATCTGTTTATCCATCTATCTATCTGTTTATCCATCTATCTACCTATCTATCCATCTATCCATCTATCTATCCATCTATCTATCTATCTGTCTATGTAACTTTCTATCTATACATATATCTATCTATCTATCACAATAGCGCTAATTATTAACAATTAGGAGATTGATTGGTGTCAAGATGGGAGTGACATCTTCAACCCAATAACCTTGGGGTCACGTGGTTTTTCTGTTTTGTCATGCAAAGGGCAAACACAGACAACTACAGATGAAAACAAAACAACATTTATATCAGGCTAACTGAATGGTAATACGAAGCTTAGTCTGACCAGCTGCCAAAGCAGACGTAATGATGAAATTGTAAGACTTACGAGTCCACACCATGTTACACATTTACCCCCATGGGTGGGGTCTTTCACTTGTCTCAGCATAGACACCAAGTAAAAGACGACTCCAATTTAACGTCTTATACGATCAACATCCAACTGGGGTTTAACTTATGAAAAAAAAACACCTATAATCTACTGAAAAGATTTTTGACAAAATGGTACATTTGTAAGAATTATGGTTTTTCGTTCTAGATATATATATGTATATATATCATCTTTATTCATACACAAGCTATACAATGAATATTATTAAATATAAATTATACTACTAGTTCAAGCTGAGATCATATAGTTTATGTGTCTGGTTAGTCAAAATGCAAAGAAGAGACATCTTACTGCTAAACATGCTTTGCCTTTTACTTGGTGCCTATGCAGAGGCAAGTAAAAGACCCCACCCATGGGGTAAATATGTAACATGGTGTGGATTCCAAGCCTTGTCATCTCATCATTACATCTGCCTCTTGTGGTGATATCATATAAGCTGGCTAAGCTTCTGAACTTCTGAGCTGTTCAGACCCAGTAACACTGAGATATTCGAGTACATTTTCATTGTAAGCACTGGCGGATCCTGCGGGGGGTGGGGGGGCATTGGGGCCATGCCCCCCCCCCCCCACCGTACCATCTTTAATTTCTATACATGGCCCAAATAAGAGGAGCATCTACCAGACATGCTTTTGCCCCCCCCCCTTCCTTGAGGCAGAGCTGGATCCGCCAGTGATAGTAAGTCCACTTTATTTAGCTAGCTACTCGTTTATCAATTTTTTCCCCTCACTCAATTGTTTCTTTGCCTATGCGATTTTTACATGTTCTTGATGGAGAGGTACAGTTGTACAAATGTCACAGGTGAGGGATTTGCCAATTGTTCCTTTGATCTTACATCGATCTTCCATCGCCTTGCCTTTTGCTTTATGTCATTTGTAGATGTGTAATCTTGCTCGCAACTGTGTTGTTTAGTGCTCTGCCTAATTAACTGCACACCACAGGGGGCGCGCGAGACAATATTACGTAGGCCGTACTACACTGAGAATCGCGCGTATTTGCTGTCACGCGCGCTCTTGAGAAGAACTGTTTCGTCACCAAATCAGGGAATGTTAGCCCACACGCGATAGAATTAGCCTTGATTGGATGAAAGTTTGTTGAAAGTTGCATTGCAATATTAATATAACTACATTATATTCCACAGCTCACAACTGATTCACGAGTCGTACAGTGCAGCTCAATTTACAATTAACTTCAACAAAATAATGGATTACTCACTGGATTAACAAGGGATTACACTTGAGATAAACTGAGACAGACACTTTAATCCATTTAAAAAAGAATATATTAATCTCGACATAGTTGAAAAAAAGAAATTGAATTTAGAATAGAATATTGCTGGAGACTTTATTTCTGGAGAAAAGTTTATAAATAAATCGTCATTAAATAAACAATATCCTCTATACATTTATAATATTATTAAGAAACTTGATAAACACACTTTTACAATAAAACACTGGCATATTTAAGCTTTTAACTATCCGGAAAATCTAAGTACAAAAGAGCTCAGATTATTCGGGCCACTGTCAACAGTTTAGCATCGGACTACTCTACAGAAATGCGACAGTATTGGGTCCCAACCCTGTGCCTTGTTTTAACACTTTTGACTCTAGACCGAGATTTGAATTCGGTGTCCGCAGGCTCTCTGCTGAGAAAAATTACAGGAAAACACTCCCTGCGGGAAACCATGGAGCAGAACCAGCAGGTTGGTGTAATTATTAATTTTCATAATGCAATTATATTCATATATATATTTCACAGTTCGCCCCAAACTTGGCAATCCAGGCTGATAGGGTGGGTACCATAATAGTTTTGCCAAAAGGGGATAAAAGCCAAAATCAAGGTTGGAGTGTGGGAGTGGTTAAAATATTACAAGTTGTTGAGTGAATTGATATCTTTGATAATAACAGAATTATTAATCTTAGGAATGGTAAAATGTTGTTATTAGAACGGAACAATTATGAATGGCAGATAAAGCTATTTGAACCTCCACAATTTATAACGTATTCAACATATAAAGAATCTTTGGTGTAGTGTGGAGTTTTGCCACTTGCTGTTCAAACAGGACGTTTTAAGAACATATCTTTATAATATAGACTCTGCACTTTTTGTGACTATGAATGCCTTTAGGATGAGACTGATTTCTTGTTTTATTATAATGCCTACATTGATTTGGGTAACGATTTAATTTTAAATGTTTTGGAATATTAATGACAGTTTTGCCTTTATGAATAATGTAGAAACATTTAAATTGTTAATGTCAAATGAAATTGTGAAGGACACTGCTAAAAGAAGTAAGTAAAGAAGTAATAAAGTAATGAAGTAAAGAAGTAATGAAGTAATAAAAATTTCTTTTTCATTATATACATATAAATGATATACATTAAGCTTTTTGTCATGAAATATGAAATATGCACATTTCGAATGCCATACTTCATATTATCAGCCGAACCCGTTTTCAATGTACAATTATACATATGTATTAAATACAATATAAAATATTGTATAATATATTGCTATTCATTATACGGATGATCCTGAACAAAGTTCTGGCTGTACCAGAGCTGCTGTCATAATTGGACACAATGAGAAGTTGAATATCATGGTAGCTGCAATCTGTTTTCACTGAGACTTGCACTTGGCATTTTCTCCCAACAGTGATGAAAAAAACCCCCTCTGCTTACCCATTAAATAAGCAAAATTATGGCGTAAAAAATTAATTCTGCAATTTAAGGTCATAGCGGCATATAATTTCTGTGTAAATCTGCGCTAAAAATACCAAAAAAATAACGTATCTTAGTCAAAGTAATGTACAAGGAATTTGACATCATAATATGTAATAATAATGAATATATAAACATGGCCAAATGTGCCATGTGCGTTTTCCATGAGAAGGATAAACGCATGGAAAGCACATGGTTTTTGCCTAATTAAATTGAGGTGAAAAGCATGCGTTTTCCATGCGTTTATTCAAACGCACGTAGCACCTTTGGCCATGTATATCATCTTTATTTCGTACCCAGTGGCACTCAACAAATGTCTTCTACTCACCAGCGCTTGGATTAACTAACTTGATTAAAGAAGCCTGTTGTTCTTAGGCAGTTCTAAATAGATGAGTTTATGATTTCCTCTTAAATTCATCAATGGTGGAGATTCGTGATATCCTCAGGTAGTTTATTCCATAAGTGAGGTTTAATGATTGAGAAGGCCCGAGCCCCAAATTTGTTACTCAAAATCATGCGCATAGAAGTTAAAATATATATCGTCACTTATACACAAGAAACTTGCTATCCTGTTTTTCAATGAAGTTTAGTTATAACCAGTAATCCAATAAATCATATATTACTGAAAATAATATGCCATTTACCAACAAATATGTTATAAATATAATTTGTATATTCATGTGGTGCGAAACCATAATTGAAAGTTTAACAATCTGTACAATCTTCGTGATGACTCAAATTGATCTTAAGGCCTGGTTATGTTCAAAACCAACACTGATGGGACCAATTTGTACACTTTCCTTACTAATATAACGCAACAGATCTCTCTTGGTGGCCCCACGGTAGCGAAAACTCAAGTTTTCTTAGTGGGGTCTCCCACTTTAATGTAAAATTGTTGTTATTATAATGCTCATTTTCATGTAAATTGCAAATAAATGTATCTAAATCTGAATCTAGTCACAATCAACCTATACCCAGGGTGAACACCGAGGTCAATTTTTTTGACCTCCACAAATTACTTTGTAATTATTACAGTTGTGTGGCCTATCAAGTCTCTCAACTTTGTGCCAAATATTTTTTAACAGCCGCTCTTAATCTTTTGTAGCAATGGTATCAGTAACTGAAGGTTGAGCAGAAGTAGATACATTACAATTGTGCATATACGAAGCATAAAATACATCAAAACCCATCAGAAAGTTTTTAGATACATCAGTCATACATATTGTAGCATATTTTGAGTTCATTTGGAAAGGTTGTTCATTTCATTCCAAAAGAGAAGACCTAGGACTGCTAAGATGCTTTTCAGTAACTGTAGTGGCCATCTATATATATATATATATATATATGTTTATTCATGCCTAAATTGGCATAATTACAAATCATGACATGTTACAAAAATATTGTCAATATGAGCATAAGTAACTTAACATTTGGAAGCATTCTAATTTGCACAAAAAATAAATATACTCAAAAAGCAGTTCCTTTATGACAGATACATCAGTCATCTCATTGTCATTCAAACGGTATTTTGCATTGACATCCTCTTCTCTTTCGATAATAGTTCTATAGCATGCAATTACGGTGTTGGCAAACACATGCGATCTTTTTGCCAAGTATCTCACTGTTTTCCATCATTTCAACAGTCTTCATAAACATCTTCGTAATTTTCTCTACTGGAGATGCCATCTCGGTTAATATGCTTGTCAGGTATCTTGCAGTCTTTGCTGGGAGACAAAGTAACCGACGAACACACCTGTTCCACATGATGCCAAATTCTCCAAAGGTCCCTTGATCAAACTGCCATGCTTGGCATCCGTAGTAGTGGCAACATTTACTCCGAAACCTTCATTCTCCTAACTATCATTAATCAGCCCTGACCTTTTATTTGCAAATGGACCTTGATGAAATAAAGCTCACATATATAGTTTTCAGTGATTCTCGTAATTTTCTGGGGTTCCCCGTCTTTTTTAAATTTAATTTTTTCATATTATATAACATGGATTTTATTTTTAAAAAGTGCTAAAAAATTTAAGGCAAATTACATGAAAATATAACCATTGGAAAGGCAGCAGGAGATAGTAAAGGTGACAGATGAAGGATGAAATTTCACATCTATGTATTTGCATGCGAACATGCACATGCTTCCCATTATCATAAAACCTAGTTTTATTTAATTACATTATATATGAATATATTATGAGAGATGAAATTATAAGGAATTAAGATTTTGATATAAATATTATTTATATATCATGATGAAGTCTAGCTAGTTATAAACGTATCCACGCAGTAAATTCACAAGTTTCAGGGCGGGGGCCTAGCTCAGAGGTAGTGCTCTGGGCTTCCAACCACTGGGTTCAATTCCCATCAAACCTAAGTTGGATGGCTGTTTCATCCTTCGTCTCATTGCCATAGTCTCTGCCTGTCCTAATTAGCCCAACTGGTGCAGAAATACAGGACGTAAAGCCCTATTCACACACACACACAATATGGATATGGACACTACAGGGGGTAGGGAAACTACATTTAGGACATAACGTGTCCTGTAGTTTGCACTAAATGCTTTTATATTTCTATTATCACCTGTATTTTCTTGCACACCCAATGACACTTCATGAAAAGCAATTATGATCAGTATTAATACAACAGTGTGTGCTCAGTGTCAGGAGGTAATATGGACACTACACATTTTCAGAACATGTAGCAGTAAAATTTTATTTTTTTAAAAGCTGTTTTAAATCACGGTGTCGCATTCAATGTACAATACAAAATATATGACCAAAGCCGAAGCCTTGTACGACATATTAGAAACAATAATATACAGTTTGGAAAGTATAAGTCTAGAATTAATCTATAAAACAAGTCTATTCTACAATATAGTATATATATAATAATAATAATAGCACACATATAAAGCACTCCATCGTATAATTCAGCACCTTAGAGGAAATAAAGATCGCACAAATGATTCTTAAATATTTCAATGCACAAATTTTGAAGATTAGTCTGTCACATCTACATTTATAAACAATTTATATTCGTATTATTTTGAGAATTCAGCCAGCTAGTCACAGCGGATTTGAAGCTAAAGACAATTTACTTCCATAATACCGAAAACTTTTTTTGCCATATGTCATTTGTTTGGAAATGGGGGATATGAAAAGTGTCATTTGTCCTCAGATTGTAAAGATCTTCCCTATCTGAAAAAAGTTCCTGTAAGTAAGTGGGGGCCATTTTACTCTTTATTTTGTACATTTGTATAGCCACGGAATTTATGCATCTTTGGGTGATTGTTAATTTATTAGCAGCATCCACAGTTTGAACAATCTGCCATTGATTCACATCCAACATGTCAGAAGTCAGTATTAATTATTTTCATTATGTACATCATGAATGATATTCAAACATATAACTTTGGCCGAATATGACATAGTTATGAAATACCAGGTCATTACATAAATAATAGGCTGAAATTGAGAAATGTTTAACTAAGGCAAATTTTTTCACATCAAGGAGTAAATCTATTTTAAATTGGAAAAGTTATTATAATACATTACATTCATATCCTTTCAAATGTTGATTTGGCCCTACATAATGCTTGAAAATGCCTGTTTTGTACTCATAAAGTGCCTGTTACAGGTAACTTATGCACTTGATTAAAAATACTCT